>AP025070.1:20159193-20456394 GCA_036186865.1 Eustoma russellianum | reverse complement strand
TCAAAAATACATAAACCTCAAAAAATCGAAACAACTGTCTCAACCAATCCTCGAAAGTCTTTTCTGAATATCTTAATCTCGAAATCTCCTGTCTCGATCTTCTACGGTATACCAACTCTTGTGTAAGCATACCATACCTTCTCATGCTTGCAAAACTGGTGAGTGGTGGTGTGAGCCAAAATCAACGGGCTCAGTAAGAAACCTACATATACTTGTTATAGAAATCATACATGCAGAAGCAAATACAAATAACCTTTATACTTAACATACATGTCCTTAGTCCACAAATAATTTCACTTAATTATCTTAACAGTTAACACTTCAAAAACACAAAATAAATAATTCATCAGCTCAATCTGCGTTACTGTGATGCATGCTATTCTCAAATATGACATACACAACAAACAAATAATCACATAAGCAAAGAAGAGAACAATGCATATAGATGAAGTAAATAAACCGCAGAAAGTAAGTCACTCCACATAATAATGCGCAACTTCATGATGCATGTATTTCCCTACGTGTCACGCGCAACAACATCATTATCCCATACAATATGTTTCTTTCTTTTCCATGATATGCTATGAATGACCAGGGTCCTACTCTTCGCTCCGTAACGTGGAGTCAGTGGGCATCGCTCCGTAACGTGGAGTCAGCGGACAACGCTCCGTAACGTGGAGTCAGCGGGCATCGCTCCGTAACGTGGAGTCAGCGGACAACGCTCCGTAACGTGGAGTCAGCGGACATCGCTCCGTAACATGGAGTCAGCGGGCAACGCTCCGTAACGTGGAGTCAGCAGACAACGCTTCGTAACGTGGAGTCAGCGGACAACGCTCCATAACGTGGAGTCAGCGGGCATCGTTCCGTAACGTAGAGTCAGTGGACAACACTCCGTAACGTGGAGTCAGCGCCCCGAAGGGATGCAATGCTAATGCACGTGCCATGAATGCTGCACACACATAATCCACGAGCCGGCGCATACATGCTCTTATATATACCCGCGCCCATACACGTGCATATATACTTACATGTATGCCCCCATTTTATTACGGTGTATTCATACTCATATATACACCCGCGCCCATACACGTGCATATATACTTGCATGTATACCCTCACACATCCATATACATATGCAATACACATTGAAATCGTACAACCCTTCGTACACCCAGTTTACATACATGTCTCACATATACACACAACTCACATATAGAGAAAATCCAATTACAGATATGCACAAACAACACATTAATACATGATAAACATAACAAAGACAAATATACCACTTACCTCTGATGCATGATAACATAACGAGCACAGATATACCACTTACCTCTGATCAGTCACTTAGCCTTTTTTATTTTGTGCTCGAACATGAGGAAGGTTACCATTTGTCCCAACAATTTAGCCACAGCAGTAACCTTTAACACCAATAAAATTTAAATTCCACATATCCTTAACAACGACACATAACAGCAAAACAAAACAATAACATTCCCTATCTAAATTAATATGCCTTCCGCATCCCAGAAAATAAAATTTCAATCACACTTGAAAACACATATGGCAGCAACAAAAAAAGGAACAAATGTATCCTCTTAATACACGGCAGGAACAACAACAATTGTATTCTCCTATTTATATTACTATTCCATCAGTAATTTCCTATAACAACATATATTCGCCCTCTGTTTCGTTTCTTTCTTTCCTTCTTTTCCTTTTACAATATTTGCAAATTATTACATACATATAAATATTAAGTAAGCCTCTAGCCGTTCATATACACAGCATAAACGTATTCAAATCCATCAGATACACGTTTAAATCATATAGTTCCGATTACACAAAATAACCCGCAATTAAATTCAACTTAAATTATGCATATCACACATTTACAAATAACATGGCACACATGCTGAGGCTGACATATGAATGGCAAGAATTCAAATTCTAGTTTGCCTATCCATGATGATATAAATGTATCAGTAGTAAGGACATGCTTACAAATATTATTCTTTAGTAGGTACGTAGTGAGACATTGTTACACCCCGTGACTTTTAAGCACGACTTTCAACACGTTAGGTCAACCTTAAATACAATTTAAGTAATGATGTAGGATGTGTTAGTTAGTTACTTAAAATATAGGAAAAAATAAGAAAAGGGGTTAGAAGTAGAATTAGAGGTAATTAAGGGTAATTACATAAAAAGCCCTACTAAAGAAAGGGGAGTTACACCACACTTTGGTATAACTCCCCATTCACCTAATTGGGGACGGTTAAACAGTGCCAAAAGGGGAGAGAAACCGCAGGTGAAAAGAGAAGGAGAAAAGGAGAGGAAGAAGAAGAAGAGAAGAAGGAAAAAGGAAAGAAAGAAGGCCAATCTAAGTGCAATCTTTACCGAAATTCTGCAGTAAATCCGTAAGCCAACTAGAAACAAAGGCAAGTAATCTTTCTATACGCTTTACGCAAATTTTGATACTTTAGGCCCTATGTTATTACAAAGAGAAAACATGAATCACACATTAGTATTCTTGTCTTGTCTATCTTAAATGCTTTGTTATATGTAAATCTTGTTGCTAATTGTGTCAAGTCTTATTCTTTGGGCCATAGTTCTGAAAATAGTTGTGTGGTGCTTTGTTGTTGTCAAGCATGCCCATAAAAGTGTATATTTTGATGTGCTTATTGTCTTGCTCTACTCTTATGTTGATTGTCTACACTTAGACGTTGAGAGTAAGTGCAGGAAATTGAGAGATGAGTGAAGACATTGCTGTAGTCTTGTTGTGTTGGGAAAGTTGATGAGATCTTTTGAAGGTTGTGAATGATTGAAGGTTAGAGTGGATATTGTTAGGCATGGCTAGGCATCAATTCATGTTTAGATGTGTGTTAAGTAAGATGAATCTAGATGTTAAGATGGATCTTTAAGTGTTGAAAATGAAAGGGTTGAAGAAGGAGGGTGTTGGAGAGGAAGTTACTGCAGAAAAACTGCAGTTTGGCATCGTCAGAACACTTCGAACGCCTACATTAGGCGTTCTATGTCACATTAGGCGCCTAATGTAGCATTCAATGTGTCTTGAATCATTCCCAAACACTTCGAACACCTATTATAGGCGCTCTATGTCACTTTAGGCGCCTCATGTAGCGTTCCAAGTATACTGGAAGTCTTTTTGACCCTTTAGGCGCCCTATGTGTGTGTAGTAACTTTATACACTTCTTTTGAACATAAAATGCAAGGGTATTTGAGGTGTAGTTGAGGTGTAGATGGTAAGTTTGATCAAGTAACAATAAGATGGAATCCTAAGTGAATTAGTGAGACGAACGGACTTGGAGAGGTACGAACAGGGAGTGTTTGAGGTGCAAGACCCTATACTTGATATGTAAGATGTGTGTGAGAAACCTTTATTCTCTTCCATTGCTCATAAATTACAAGTGTTTTGGAGATATGCTAGAGTTGTAAACATTAAGTGCGAATGAGTAAAGTTAGGTATGAATCTAAAGTAAGTTAGCGATACGAAAGGGCACAAAATGGTAAGAAGAGGGTGTGTTTGAGGAAGTATGAACGAGCAAGGTTAGGTGTGAACTCGAGATGATTTCGTAATACGAAGGGACATGAAATGATACGAGCAGAATGTGATAGAGGTTTAGGACTTTGTACTTGATATGTAAAGTGTGTATGCATGTTTACATGTTTGATAAGATGTTACATGAGCACTCTGCATCATGACATGGGCACTTGCATTTGCTTTGAGATTTGCTTTGCGAAAGAACATGTGTTTACAAGAAAGGTTTAAAGTTTGCGAAAGACAAAATGGCTGCTGGTTGATCGCAGGGTATAAAAGTCACGCCTGCGAAAGCAGGGTATAAAAGCGTGATCTGTGAATCAACAGGAGGGTATAAAGCATTTTATGGGGCCGTGGACCTATCAGCACGGAAAATAAAGTTATTTTATGGGGCCGTGGACCTATCAGCACGGAAAATAAAGTTATTTTATGGGGCCGTGGACCTTTCAGCACAGATATATGATATATGTAATGGGGCCGTGAACCTTTCAGCACGGATATATGATATATGTAATGGGGCCGTGGACCTTTCAGCACGGGGTATAAAGTTATATGTTATGGGGCCGTGGACCTTTCAGCACGGGGTATAAAGTTATGTTTGCTGTGGACTGATCACCCACAGGGTATAAAGTTCTGCTACGCGAAGAATATGATATGTAAAGTGATGAAATGTTTTGTGAAATGACATGCATGACATGTTTATGAAAGAAGACATATGCATGGGTGTTGTGTGTGATTTTAAAGATGTACATGCATCATGATACACGAAGCATAAGACTTGACATGCAAGAAACGTGGTTAGTCTATGACTTGCTTATGTGATACGTTGTTTTAATACATGTTGGTTCTCATATCTGTGTACATATACGTGCTTTATCTGCTTTGAGGAATTCTTATTAAGATGCTATTTGCTAACCCGAGCACCTTATTTTTGGGCAATGTTTTATACACTGGTGACTCGACGTGTGTGATTCCGTAAGGTGTATAGACGGGTTACTTGCTGGCGATAATTTCGCTAAGAACAATTACTCTGTTCCTTTTCAGGTGAGCCTGAATATGGGTTGATATTTATTGAAGACGATGGCGAGTGAGTTCAGTGGGATGATGGACATGGAAGTAGATAGATGGTTGCTTACTTTCTTTATGTTGGAAAACTCGATGTTTATTATGCTGTACTGGAGGATAAGTTAGACAGTTGTCTGAACATCCTTTTAGTTCCACTGTACTTTCTGGTTGTATTAATGAGGATAAAGTTTTAAATTTGATGACGTTTCCGCTGATTTATCTTACGTCGTGAATGATGTACACTTGATCTGCTTTGACGCTTCGTAGTTCTCATAGTAGACTACGGCGGGTGCACTGGTTCCGATGACGGTATTGGGCCGGGGCGCTACAGGTGGTATCAGAGCCTAGGCTTCAGATCTATCTCGGAAACTTAGGTTCATGATCTTTTAGACACCTAAGATATGATTTTCCCTTAAGTTTGATCCTTAGGTGTAAGTGCTGATTATCTAGAGCCTAAGTATGATCTGGGTTGGGTGTGTGCGAGTGCGTTTATCATTTAACTTTTTATAATAATTTTAATTGTGGGCCCCACCAATCTCTTGGACACGATATGCCTCTCTGCAGTATTACGTGGCCGAGATAGCATGCTTAGACAAGATAAGGACGTCCGACAGGCTGAAACAGGGATGGATAACAGTGTCGGAGTATGCCGACCGTTTCCATGCGATGTGTTAATTCGCTCTTACGATTATGTAAGATAATCGCTTAGAGATGATGAAGTTCGAGCGAGATTTGGACTCAAGAGTCCAGTCAGCAATTGTAAGTACTGGGATGAGAACCTATGAGGACATGCTGGACACGTGCTTTCGAGTCGAGAGTGATTTCCACAGAGTGACGGCAGGAGATGGCCGATGCAGGATACTCTGACAAAGGTTAGAGATCAAAAGAGGAGAGGGGAATTGGTGACAGGTCATAGGAGTTTGTTGCACTGCAATAAGAGTCATGATGGGAATGTGGGAAATTGGCAGGAGTATGTTACCAATACAGACCGCGGGTTATCTCATTAGAGATTGACCAGAGATGAGGAAGAATGCTCTGGGAGAAGCAACTCAGCAGCTGAGGACGAATACCCGCGTCCATGTTATGACTAATGCGGATAACTAAGAAGCTATCGACGGGTATGAGGTACATTTTTAGTGAATAAGATATTGGCCAATGTTCTTTTAATAGCGGCGTGAACTCCTCTTTTGTGGCAAAGGAATTGTTAAGCGCCTTTGTGGTTCACTAGAATAGTTGGAGATTCTGTACTGTGTCCAAGCGTCCAAGATCAAATTATGATTTCACACCAACATTGACTATCGATTAAAACCAGTGACAGTTAAGAATTCTGAGATGGAAGATATACCTTCCAAGGGGATTGCTGTTGATTTGAGGGAAGTTGAACTTATTACCAAGTGGTCTAGATCAACGAATGACACCGAAGTCGGCGTTTCTTGGGTCTAGCTAGTTATTATAGGAAGTTTGTCGAGGGATTCTCGACAATAGCGATGTTCCTCAATCGCCTTACTCAAAAGAAGTCCAAGTTTGGGTGAATGGCAGAATACGAGAAAAGCTTCACGGGGCTTAAGAGGAGGTTAACCATAGCTCCAGTATTGGCTCAACCTTTTGGTACTGATGGGTTTGTGATATGTAGTGATGTGTCGAAAAACAGTCTAGGTACGTAAACTGTAGCGTAAGTTATGAATTTCCATCCAAATGGAGTTTAGTTGATACTTCACTTGTAGACTGTGTTTTGATGCAATACGAACGAGGTATCGCGTATGCCTCAAGACAGCTAAATATGAGACAGCTAAGATGGTTGGAATTGCTAAAAGATTATGACCTAATTATTCATTATCATCCGGGAAAGGCTAATAAGGTAGCCGACGCCTTAAGTAGGAAGTCTAGCCATGCGCGGCAATCACCATTGGAAAGAGAGATGGAGGAGTTTGGTTTGGATTTGATTGACTCTACAGTGAACGTTTTGACAACATTGACTATCACACCGAGTTTGATTGATCGGATAAAGGAGGCTCAGAAGGAAGACAAGGCTCTAAGTGAGATAATGGAAAGGGTGAAACATAGTCAAGTTGAAGGATTTCGGACCAAGGAGGATGGGAGCTTATGGTTTAGGGAAAGATTATGCGTGCCAGATGTTGACGAACTTAGGAAGGAAGTTTTACAGGAAGCTCATAATTCGAGGTTATCAATACATCCCGGTAGCAACAAGATGTATAGAGATCTCAAGCGATACTATTGGTGGTCTGAGATGAAAAGACATATTGCGGAATTCATAGAGAGGTGTTTGGTATGTCAACAAGTCAAAGCGGAACACCAACGACCCGGTGGATTGTTGATGCCGTTGGAAATCCCGGAATGGAAATGGGAACATGTCACAATGGATTTTGTAGCGGGTTTACCAAAGACAAGAAGTGGATGTGACATGATTTGGGTCATTGTGGATCGTTTAACAAAGTCTGCCCATTTCCTACCCGTTTCAAGTAAAGCACCTCTTGACAAGTTAGTGAGTTTATACATGGACAGTATTGTTAGTTTGCATGGAGTCCCGGTAAGTATAGTGTCCGATCGAGATGCACGGTTCACTTCTAAGTTTTGGTCAGCATTCCAAGAAGCCATGGGTACAGAGTTAAGGTTGAGTACGGCGTATCATCCCCAAACCGATGGACAGTCCGAGCGGACTATTCAAACCTTGGAAGATATGCTAAGGGCTTGCGTGTTGGATTTCAAAGGGAGTTGGGACGGAATGGTGAAACTGATGGAGTTTTCTTATAACAATAGTTACCACAGTGCAATTGTCATGGCTCCTTTTGAAGCATTGTACGGAAGGAAATGTAGGTCCCCGGTTTATTGGGACGAAGTGGGCATGAGGACCATCACAGGACCTGAGCTATTGGAGAAAACGCTAGATAAGGTGAAAATCATCCGGGAAAGACTCAAGACAGCTCAGGATCGCAGCAAGAGTTGGGCAGATTCCAAACGACGACCATTGGATTTTGATGTGGGTGAAAAAGTTTATTTGAAGGTATCACCTACCAAGGGTGTCATGAGGTTTGGAGTAAAAGGCAAGCTAAGCCCTCGCTTTATTGGTCCTTATGAAATACTTGAGAAGGTAGGAGCCTTGGCATATAGGTTGGCATTACCTCCGGTATTGGCGCAAGTTCACAATGTGTTCCACGTGTCACAATTAAGGAAGTATGTGGCGGATCCAAGTCATGTACTTAAAGCTCAACCTTTGGAACTCAAGGACGATGTTACATATGAGGAGGTACCCGTGAAAATTGTGGACCAAAAGGATCAAGTGTTGAGGAAGCGAGTGATCCCTTATGTAAAGGTCCAGTGGAGCAATCACACGGAACGTGAAGCCACTTGGGAGCTCGAAGAACAAATGCCGGAGAAGTATCCTCAGCTCTTCAGCTAAGGTACGTAAGTTTCGAGGACGAAACTTTTTGTAAGGGGGGTGGAATGTTACACCCCGTGACTTTTAAGCACGACTTTCAACACGTTAGGTCAACCTTAAATACAATTTAAGTAATGATGTAGGATGTGTTAGTTAGTTACTTAAAATATAGGAAAAAATAAGAAAAAGGGTTAGAAGTAGAATTAGAGGTAATTAAGGGTAATTACATAAAAAGCCCTACTAAAGAAAGGGGAGTTACACCACACTTTGGTATAACTCCCCATTCACCTAATTGGGGACGGTTAAACAGTGCCAAAAGGGGAGAGAAACCGCAGGTGAAAAGAGAAGGAGAAAAAGAGAGGAAGAAGAAGAAGAGAAGAAGGAAAAAGGGAAGAAAGAAGGCCAATCTAAGTGCAATCTTTACCGAAATTCTGCAGTAAATTCGTAAGCCAACTAGAAACAAAGGCAAGTAATCTTTCTATACGCTTTACGCAAATTTTGATACTTTAGGCCCTATGTTCTTACAAAGAGAAAACAAAAATCACACATTAGTATTCTTGTCTTGTCTATCTTAAATGCTTTGTTATATGTAAATCTTGTTGCTAATTGTGTCAAGTCTTATTCTGTGGGCCATAGTTCTGAAAATAGTTGTGTGGTGCTTTGTTGTTGTCAAGCATGCCCATAAAAGTGTATATTTTGATGTGCTTATTGTCTTGCTCTACTCTTATATTGATTGTCTACACTTAGACGTTGAGAGTAAGTGCAGGAAATTGAGAGATGAGTGAAGACATTGCTGTAGTCTTGTTGTGTTGGGAAAGTTGATGAGATCTTTTGAAGGTTGTGAATGATTGAAGGTTAGAGTGGATATTGTTAGGCATGGCTAGGCATCAATTCATGTTTAGATGTGTGTTAAGTAAGATGAATCTAGATGTTAAGATGGATCTTTAAGTGTTGAAAATGAAAGGGTTGAAGAAGGAGGGTGTTGGAGAGGAAGTTACTGCAGAAAAACTGCAGTTTGGCATCGTCAGAACACTTCGAACGCCTACATTAGGCGTTCTATGTCACATTAGGCGCCTAATGTAGCGTTCAATGTGTCCTGAATCATTCCCGAACACTTCGAACACCTAGTATAGGCGCTCTATGTCACTTTAGGCGCCTCATGTAGCGTTCCAAGTATACTGGAAGTCTTTTTGACCCTTTAGGCGCCCTATGTGTGTGTAGTAACTTTATACACTTCTTTTGAACATAAAATGCAAGGGTATTTGAGGTGTAGTTGAGGTGTAGATGGTAAGTTTGATCAAGTAACAATAAGATGGAATCCTAAGTGAATTAGTGAGACGAACGGACTTGGAGAGGTACGAACAGGGAGTGTTTGAGGTGCAAGACCCTATACTCTATATGTAAGATGTGTGTGAGAAACCTTTATTCTCTTCCATTGCTCATAAATTACAAGTGTTTTGGAGATATGCTAGAGTTGTAAACATTAAGTGCGAATGAGTAAAGTTAGGTATGAATCTAAAGTAAGTTAGCGATACGAAAGGGCACAAAATGGTAAGAAGAGGGTGTGTTTGAGGAAGTATGAACGAGCAAGGTTAGGTGTGAACTCGAGATGATTTCGTAATACGAAGGGACATGAAATGATACGAGCAGAATGTGATAGAGGTTCAGGACTTTGTACTTGATATGTAAAGTGTGTATGCATGTTTACATGTTTGATAAGATGTTACATGAGCACTCTGCATCATGACATGGGCACTTGCATTTGCTTTGAGATTTGCTTTGCGAAAGAACATGTGTTTACAAGAAAGGTTTAAAGTTTGCAAAAGACAAAATGGCTGCTGGTTGATCGCATGGTATAAAAGTCACGCCTGCGAAAGCAGGGTATAAAAGCGTGATATGTGAATCAACAGCAGGGTATAAAGTATTTTATGGGGCTGTGGACCTATCAGCACGGAAAATAAAGTTATTTTATGGGGCCGTGGACCTATCAGCACGGAAAATAAAGTTATTTTATGGGGCCGTGGACCTTTCAGCACGGATATATGATATATGTAATGGGGCCGTGGACCTTTCAGCACGGATATATGATATATGTAATGGGGCCGTGGACCTTTCAGCACGGGGTATAAAGTTATATGTTATGGGTCCGTGGACCTTTCAGCACGGGGTATAAAGTTATGTTTGCTGTGGACTGATCACCCACAGGGTATAAAGTTCTGCTACGCGAAGAATATGATATGTAAAGTGATGAAATGTTTTGTGAAATGACATGCATGACATGTTTATGAAAGAAGACATATGCATGGGTGTTGTGTGTGATTTTAAAGATGTACATGCATCATGATACACGAAGCATAAGACTTGACATGCAAGAAACGTGGTTAGTCTATGACTTGCTTATGTGATACGTTGTTTTAATACATGTTGGTTCTCATATCTGTGTACATATACGTGCTTTATCTGCTTTGAGGAATTCTTATTAAGATGCTATTTGCTAACCCGAGCACCTTATTTTTGGGCAATGTTTTATACACTGGTGACTCGACGTGTGTGATTCCGTAAGGTGTATAGACGGGTTACTTGCTGGCGATAATTTCGCTAAGAACAATTACTCTGTTCCTTTTCAGGTGAGCCTGAATATGAGTTGATATTTATTGAAGACGATGGCGAGTGAGTTCAGTGGGATGATGGACATGGAAGTAGATAGATGGTTGCTTACTTTCTTTATGTTGGAAAACTCGATGTTTATTATGTTGTACTGGAGGATAAGTTAGACAGTTGTCTGAACATCCTTTTAGTTCCGCTGTACTTTCTGGTTGTATTAATGAGGATAAAGTTTTAAATTTGATGACGTTTCCGCTGATTTATCTTACGTCATGAATGATGTACACTTGATCTGCTTTGACGCTTCGTAGTTCTCATAGTAGACTACGGCGGGTGCACTGGTTCCGATGACGGTATTGGGCCGGGGCGCTACAGACATTATCCTATGTAGCAGGGACTCAGTGAGACATATTATCCTATGTTTGCATAGCATTTTCGAAAGATTACTGAGGGACAACAAAAGAAACATGCAAGAATTCAAATGTTAATGGCATATCCACGCTGTACTAACAAAACAAATCTAATTAAACTTTAGTATTAGGTATTCATGCATTACTCATATATATACATCCATACACTATGGCTGGTGCCTAGGGTAGTGGCATACCCCTTAACCGTTGCCAATCAAGGCCATTAAACACCAAGATCTTACCATCTTTATACACATACACAAAATCGATACATAGATACAACAAATACATACGTATATACATCAATCTATGCAAATCACAATTACGAATGCATGATCCAATTTGATATGAAAATAGCATAATAACTTTATAAAAGCATAGCAAATATAGCAAGGATACTTGCCTCTGGTTTCAATTAAACGTATCCCGCGAAGAACGGATGGAGATCGGATTGACAATTACTTGATTCCTCTCCTATGGGCTGACGGCAAAAGCTTGAATTTGAAGAATAAAAGGGACGGCTGGAATCCCTTTTTTTCTTTTTGTTTTGCAGAACACAGCTGCCTTTTTTTGGCTTTTGATCGATTCGAAAACTTGTCTATGTGTAGGTATAGATATAGACTAAGGTTTAGGTTATCTTATTCCAGTGTGACTAGGATTAGTTTAAATTCAAACTTCATCTATCTACTTCATAATCATATTAGGATTTTAAGTTTTAAAACTTATCTATTCTATTTTCTTTTTCTAATTCTTTTATGCCGTATGTGTGTAATGTAATATGTAGATATATTTTATTGTTGTTTTCTTTTTCTTTTTATTTTTATTTTTTTACCATGTGTATTGTGCATATATATTATATGTTAGTGTTTGTTTGTGTCACGTGTGCATGTGTAATGCATGACAAATTTTCATGTTAAAAGTTTACGGGTCATAACACATTCATAACAACTTCTATACATCCTTATTTACTCCTATTATTTCTACATTTTGTCACTGGAAAAGGTAAAGAAGATTACTATTTGGCAATATTACTGCTCCTATTGAGTTGAATCCTATGTTCAAAACTTGAAAAATATGAGAATACCATGATCACATGGCTATTTGGCTCCATGATGTCTGGCATAAATGAAGATTTTCTTCTATACTACACTGCGGCTAAGATACGGTCAGCTGCCAAGGAAATGTACTCTATACAAGATAACACATTTGAGTTATATGAAATTGAGGCTCAACTACATGAAATAAAACAGGAAGACGTGCCAGTTAATAAGTATTATACATTACTTTACTAGAGCATGGTATCAATTTGATGTATTTGAAGTACATGATTGGAGTTGACAAACAGATGCTAAGCTATTTAAAAATATTTAAGAGACTAAGAGAGTTTTCAGATTTCTTATTTTACTCCATAAAGATTATGATAGAATCAGTTTATGAATTTCAGGCAATAAACCTCTGCCTAGTATTAAAACACCTTTTTTTTTAAAAAAATAAGACGTGAAAGGAGTAGAATAAAAATGATGATCTTAACTGTGATTATCTCGTCATAAGAAAGCTTGGCCTTAGTTGCTGTTAGTGTTCAAAATCCTACTTAGGCTTCTGCCTTGGTAGCAAGGAGACAAGGCCCTTCAGAAACAGTGATAACGCTAAATTTTTAGATAATGTAAAAAAATCTGGACATACGCTGGAAAATAATTGAAATTTCATGGTAAAACAGGGGATGGTAGACCACCAAGGTCTAGTAAACCGGGAGACCTTCAAAGCCTTCCATCATACAGGTAATAGTGCATCTAATATAGCTTATAACTCAGCGACATCATAACGTCTGCTCATCCAAAATCAAATAAAAGCACTTCTTCAACGGCTCAGTCAATAGCAGCAAAAATCAGTAGGGTCAGTACAAATTCAAGCTACAATGGATTGTTGACTCAAGAGCTTCAGATCATATGACATCTAATGGCAAACTCTTATCTCATTATCAACTATGTTCTGTTTCTAAGTTAGTTAAAATTGCCAATGATCTTCTTTATTAGTGATTAGCATGGGAACTGTTAGACTAACTGATAAGATGACTCTGTTTCATGTGTTACATGTACCCAGTCTGAACTTTAACCTCATATTAATACGAAAACTGATGTGTACTTAGCAGAAATCATACGCTCCCAAAAGACCTCTTGATAGCAAAAAAATTGAAGAACTCACAAAGAACACAATAAATAGACAAAGAACATGAAAAACACATGAAAAATACTAAGGACGCTCGAAGAACAAAGAGTGACACGGTTGAAAATTAAAGAAAACGACAAAGATCTTGTTGGACCCTTTGTAAAGTCGTAGTTTCGCAACAAACATTATTAGACGCGATATTTATCTATGTTGAGCAACACATGCTTAATCAAGAATCTTCGAGCCAGAAACCTTGTTAAACCCTTAGAAAGCTTCTTTAACAACCTAGAGGGTGAATTCAGAAAACAATTCTTCTTCAAATAATTGATTAAATTCAAAAGATTGAAACTTGAGAAAACATACTTCAAAATTGAAACACACAAGGCTGCTGAGCATAAAGGCTTGTTTTTCTCAACTTTTATTCATGAGAAGACTATTGATAATAATGTCTAAGATGATATATTTATAAGCTCAAAACAAATCATAAGCTAGGCATGAAAAACAAAAATCTAATATATTGAAAACTCTCAAAATCCAACAAGACAAGGACGTTTCCTATTTCTAATAAACACGCCTAATAATAAACAACATGAAAATCGTCTAGAAATGAGTTGTAGGCCATCGAATTACTATGATTCTAAAAGATCTAGTTACAACTTAAAACTTCAAAAAGCATGTGGACAAATTTTAGTCCGACCCACCCTGCTTTCATTCTTGTTAGGCTTCTTAGACTTTAATTATATTAACCCAATATAGGCCTTTATCGTCTTGCAAATGCTCGATATATTTCATCTTTTATTCAGCTAAAATCAGCACATTTGATGTCAAAATTTCTTTGCCTCTTGTGGTGGAACTCCATCATGATAAACTTGGGCTCCATTTTCGTCATAAAAAACACGTAACTCCTCAGCCACATTAGCTGGACTTGATTCAGCTCTGTTTGGATCTCTATAAATGCTTTTTGATGGTGCATCATTTTGCGTTTTGTTTTGTGCCTATATAAAGGCTATCAAGGAGCATTGATGGAGATCCAAACAGAACTGAATCAAGCTCGGCCAATGTGGCTGAGCAGATGTGCGTTTTTTGTGATGGAAATAGAGCCCAAGTTTATCATGATAGAGTTCCACTCACTCGTGTAAGAGACAAGAAGATTCAAGCATCAATTGGGTTGATTTTAGCTGGATTCAAGGTGAAATGGACAGGGCCTCTGCAAGACCACGAGTGCGCATATTGGGTTAATATAATTCAAGTCCAAGAAGTCTAACAAGAGCATGGGAGGAGAGTGAGGCGGACTAAAATTTATCGCATGCTTTTTTGGAGTTTTTAAATTGTAAGTGGGCCGTTTGGAGCCATAGTAGATCGAGGACCAATAGCTTATTTCTAGACGATTTTTACGGTGTATTTATTTATTAGTAAGCATGTTTTATTAGGATAATTAATTAGGAAAGGTCATTGTCTTATTGGATAAGTTTTGAAAGTTTTCAGTGTATTTGATTATTGTTTTTCCTGTCTAGCTTAGGATTTGTTTAGAGCGTATAAATAGGCCATCTTGGAGATTATCTTCAGCAGCCTTTTCATGAATAGAAGTTTGAAAAAACCAAGTCTGTACGCCCAACAATCGTGTGTGTTTTGATTTTGAAGGTTTTTTTTTACTCAAGATGCAACAAGGTTAGATACAAAAGGCACAAGAATATATGCAAAAACGGATTCAAAGAAAACAAGAAACAGATATTATGTAGTATGGTTGAATTCAACACTAAGGGATTGTCAAGACAACTCTTAGTTTAAATGACCAAAAGCTAAGCTAATTATCACTTAAATATACTTAAAAATGAATGCAAAAACGTTTAGGGTGAGGTGTAGCTTAGGTTCATTTTAGATTCAAACAGTTTGTTTATTGAACTTTCTTGTTCTTTCTCGAAGTTCTTAAAGTGGGTGGCTTTGGGTCATAAGAAGCCGGCTAAGACAGACTGCTGGCCAAATGAATTTTTTCTATCTTTTTAAAGAGGTTGGCCGAAGCTTTATTTTTTTGTAAAAGGAATTGGCGTCCTTTAAATTGCTAAGGTAGGTTAGACAGAAGGCCTTTTTCTTTTCCAAAATCCCGAGCGAGGTAGAATTGAAGTTTCAGACAGACGAAAGCTGTTTGATGCTTGATGTAAGACAGCCAAGGATTAATATGAGCCGTCAGCTGTGGATAGGACAATAAGGTTATACAATGAGTTCACACTCAAATTCTCACGCAATTCAGCAGCAACTATCAAGAACAATAGTCAAGCAACCTAAGGTGCCTAAGTGAAACAAGATCATGACAAAAGGTGGCATTTTTATGAATAAGACAAGGTTGCACACGTTCGAGATTTAAAGAATAAGTCCTAGTTCATGGAAGTCTAAATACATGCAAAAAACTCGAAGGAAGATGCAAAATTGATGCACACAAAATAGACACAGTAAAATAAGACTCGATTGAGGAAGATAATGCATGCAGTAAGCATATTGGTTGACCTTTTTTTTGATATGGCTGTTGGGCTCACTAACTTATGACAATATTTTTATATGGACACAATTTTAGGCAAACAACAGCTGAAAATTCCTCTTTTCTAATCAGCTAGGGTCTCAAAGAAGGGCACACAATTCTTGTTTCAAGATGCTTCTGATACCACGTTGATGCGTGCTTAGTGAAAATTACACTCTTCCAAAAGATCTTTTGACAACAATAAATTAAAGAACTCATATAGAACACGACAAAAAACACAAAAAGCACACAAAAAATAAAGAGAAAACGTGGCTAAAAATAAAATAGAAAGACAAAGGACCTTGTTAGACTCTTTGTATAAATAATCGCAAATTTGCAAAGAACCTTGTTAGCCTGATATTTATCTATGTTGAGGAACTCACCTTTAATCCACAATCTTCGAGCTAAGAACCTTGGTAGACCCTTGGAAGCTTCTTGAACAACTTAAGGGATGATTTAAACCATAATTTCTATTCAAAGAAATCATTGAATTCAAAAGATCGAAAATTGAGTAATCAAACTTCAAAATTGAAGCACATACGGTTGTTGAGCGTAACTGCTCGGTTTTCTCAAGTTTTACTCATGAAGAAGCTGTTGAAGATAATTTCTCAGACGGCCTATTTATATGCTCAAAACAAACTTTAAGCTAGACAAGAAAACCACAAATCTAATCTACTGAAAACTCTCAAAAATTATGCGACAAGACAATAACTTTTCCTATATAGTTATCCTAATAAAACACTTGTAACATTCAATAAAAATGGCTTGAAAGTTGTCCAGGAATAAGCTATTGGTCATCAGCTTACTATGACTTTAAAAGGTCCAATTATAACTTAAAAACTCCAAAAAGCATGCAAACAAATTTGAGTCTGGTCCATCCTCTTTTCATGCTCTTGTTAGCCTTATTGGACTTCAATTATATTGACCCACAGCGTCTTCATGATCTTGCAAAGGTTCGGTCTATTTCACTTTCAATTCAGTTAAAATCAGCCTAATTGATGCTTGAATCTCTTTGGCTTTTGCACGAGTTAGTGAAACCCATCACAATAAACTTGGCTCTATTTCCATCATCAAAAACGCGCATCTCCTCAGCCACATTGGTTGGACTTTATTCAGCTCCGTATCCTTGTCAATGCTCCTTGATGGTGCATCAAAAACTTTCAAAGGATATTAATTGTTATGCAATCTTCTCACCTTCTGAATGTATTTTTCAAGAGATAAGAATGAAGGAGGTGATTGATAATGCTAAAAAAACTTAATGGATTATTTCTACTACAAGCTAAAAAAGGAGGTGTCTTTTTTTTTGTAATTAAAAAAAAAAAGATGTCTATATATGTCAGAGTGCAAAATATGAAGAACAAGGACAACATTTTGAAGAGCTTAAAAACTCCTTGTCTCTTTCATGTAAAGTACATGTACATCTGACCTCCCATACCTCGCCATAGGCGAGAGCCTCTAAGTCAATAGGTAATGTTGTTGTTGTTTGATTACGGTGAAGTCTTGGGTTTGCACCGGATGGAACCTGTCTGGCTGCATCTAGGTTATTTGCAACAGTCAGGAGGCATATATGTATATACATGAGTCTCTGTATGTATGAATGCAGATATAAGTATGTGTGTATATAGAACCACACACATGCACATACATATATGCATATGTATGTTTTTGTGCGTGTGTATACAGATAATTATATTTTTCAACCAAACATTTGCTAATAGTTTCACAAAATATTTAAAACTAATTTTATTATAAGTTTATCTAACACTTCTTGGAAATAATCATGAAATATCCAGTTAAAGATATATGACCTCTAATTGCAGATTTTCATTGTTTATGCTTCAGAAATGTTAACCTTAGTTAAACTTCAACTACTCAAAACAACAATGAATAAATTTTTCTTCTTCTATGTAATCCCTCCATTCCTTTCTTATAGATATACATATGTGACTTTGGAAAAATTTGGCAGATTATCTGCATGAATAAGGAACAGTTTACATCAACTACTGAGTAAATGGGTCCCGGCTTTATCTTCAAGTTCAGATTGTCGTCATAGCAATTCGAAAAAGTGACATTCACTTGACTATGTGCTCCTCTATACACAAAATTAGAGAATGTGGTCATGTTGGATTTTTTTATTAGCTGACTTTATCTTTCTGCACTGGTCAAATTGTCCATTGTCATGGTTTTTTGCACTTTCTATTAAGAAACTTTTTTTTGATCAACTTAGAGATTTGAAAGTTCAATACGGTTCTAATTGTTTTTCAAATGTCGCTTCTCTTAAGTTTGTAAATCAAGGAGAAAAAGGCAAAGTCAAAGGATTAGTGTGAATATTTGTATGCCTAGCAATATCTAGTCCAAATATTGATGTGAACTAGAAAAGATAGAGAGTTTTATTATACATGCAATTGTTGATATAGACATGTTATCTAAATTGAGTATCTCTGTGGAAAGGGAAGTAACCGTCATCTTTTCTCTGGCGATTCCATAACTTACGCCCCTATTGTAACCATCACTTTTTCCGGCAAATCTCGCCGGTGCAACCGATCTTTCTCCCCTCCATCTGTGCTATATCATGGAGAATGATATAGTGGAGCGTAGTACTGAAGAAATGGATCAGCGAAACCGTACCGTAAAGAAATATAAACGCCAAGCAACCTTTGCACCCCCTTCCCCTGATGGACAATCTCGCCATGATGGTACTGCGTGGGTAGATCTAGTGTAGTCAATGTTAGTGTATGTGCCCTAGGCCATGATTTAGATGTTTTATGTTATACATTTATTATTAATAAAGAGGTTTTATTATCATTATTGTTGGTTAGTATGTTACACAATTATGATTTATGTCTCTGGTTCATTATTATTGTAGAGATAAAATAATTTATAACCAGTATGAGTATTGATTTAATAATCATGAGATGAATATGTGTATGGTGATACAAATCAATCTCATAGATACTTGTTACAGAATAATGTATTGGATAGATCCATATGAGAGTACTACATGGATTAGCGTCATAATTAAATCTCATGATAGTCATGTTTTTGATCCTTAGACTTGAGATTGTCACAGTTTCCAACATAAGTACTATTATATTTTGACATGGTCTAACGTTATCCATAACTGGATAATAATGATAAAGGTCATGATTGAGTATGATAGAAATTATGATCTAACGTTATCCAAGATCATTATCAACAATGAAGAACTTCATATTAAATACGAGAATTTACATTTAATTTGCTTCTCTTGTGGACGATATGGTCATCGAAGCGAGGGTTGCCCACAACAAAACCTTCAGGAAAGTGAGACGGAAAATAATTGTCCTTCTAGGATCCAAACAAGCACCCCACCTGATCCATACGGGCCTTGGATGATTGTACGTAATAATGGTCGTAAGCGATATACTTTCGACCCCAAGAGCGATGAAGGGAGAGGTTCTCTGGGAAACTATCAAAGTTCTAACCCAACTACAGAGCATGCAATGCCCGAAGGTTCGTTGGGTGGATCGAGATTTGCTCCGATCGCAGAAGAAGAAGATGGACTGGAGACAGCACAGAAGGCAGACCCACTGGTGGCTAGTATCCGTAATATCCAAATCAAGGGACCATCGGTTCAATTCAACATAGTATCTAAGATACCAAAGTCCAAAGACCGTCGATCTAAGGGAGTCCCAGTGAAAGATACAACATATGTGAAGGTTCCATTGACCCGTGCTTCACCACGGAACAAAACAAAGTCATACCAATCCAAACAATTGCATGATATTGGTACAGATCTAACCGTGAAGCAGGATGTCAACCACACGTTGTGGCCTGCGCTTCCCTCCTGTTCATCACAGATTCAGGCGTTCAGACACCTTTACACGATATCACAAATCTACAGGCCAACAAGGAAATCAAGGGAAATAAAAATGTGCCAAGTAAAGATTTAAGCATAGATCAAACGAAACAACATCCTTCGGATGAGGATTTTATGCAGGTAGCTGTGAGCACATCTAATCCTATTGATATCATGCATAATGAAGATGGCAGTTTAGAAAATCCTGCAGATGACCCATTGCAAGGTCATCCCAACTCCTCAAACTCGGTATAAATGAACCTCCTTGCTTGGAATGTGAGGGGGCTGGCTGCCCAAACACTGTTAGGAGAATTCTTAGTTTGGCCAAAGAAAATATGCTTGATATAATGTTTCTCATGGAGACTCGCGTCCAGAGAAGGCGTGCTGAGTACATCATGCGTCGTTCGCACTTTGCCAATTATGCAGCAGTGGAAGCAAATGGGTTCTCTGGTGGACTATGGTGCTTTTGGAATGCATCCTCTATTTCACTAAGCATCATAAGTTATACATCCCAGATTATCAATGTTGCAATCATGAAAGACAATTTGGTCTCAACACTTATCTCATTAATTTATGCCTCGCCTCTTACATCTGAACGACATACCTTACATGAGTACATTGAGGCTATATCTGTTCACGTTAACGTTCCATGGCTCTTGACTGGTGACTGGAACCAAGCCACTCGACAGGAGGATAAACGGGGTGGCTGTCCCATTTGTGGTTGTGGAATGAATCGCATGATCAAGATGATAGATTCTTGTCATTTGTTAGAAGTGGAGTTTGCTGGACCTCGCTACACGTGGTCTAATGGGCAAGCAGAACGTTTCCTTGTAGAACAACGACTAGACCAGGCTTGGACGAATGAAGCATGGCATGTTACATTTCCCTCAGCTGTCGTTCACCACCTACCTCGTATTGCGTCGGATCACCACCCTCTTCTTCTATCAATGGTTGAAACTGAATCTTTTCACATAACCAACGTCCGTTCAGATTTTTGGAGTGTTGGATGCATCACATGGATTTCCCTCAGTTCATCCGAAATGCATGGCAACAGGTACAAGGAAATATTATACAGACAATGACAAATTTTACAGGAGAGATGACCATTGGCAGCGCACTGTGTTTGGAAATATTACATGCAGGAGAAAACGGTGTTTGGCACATTTGGATGGTATTCAAAAAGCCAGAGCAATACGCCACTCCTCCTTTCTAGCAGCGCTTGAAATGGAGCTTCTGGAAGAATATGACAGTATATCGCAGCAAGAAGGGACGTTTTGGCAGTGAAAAAACATTATTCAATGGATGTGCCATGGGAAGAGAAACACACGTTTTTTTCACACATCCATGGCGATTCGGAGAAGGTCGAGTAAAGTGGTACGACTTATGGATGCGACAGGGCAATGGACAGATGATCCTAAAATATTGAAACAATTAATACAATATCATTTTACCAATTTATTTACTGAACATCAGAATGAAGAAATCTCTGAATCAGAAATTTCAGTCCCTGAATTAAATGAAGTTGATAGAATGTGGATCAATAGACCAGTAACTGCCTCTGAAATAGAGGAGGCTTTATTCCAAATGGGACCGTACAAGGCACCGGGACCAGACGGATTCCCACCGGTATTCTTTCAAAAAAAACTTGGAAATCGTGGCACCCTCCGTCGTTGAATTTGTCATGGATGCGTTTACTCGACGTTGCTTTCCAAGTGAGTTGAATAGAAGTGTCATTGTCTTAATACCCAAGAAACATCCTCCAGAGAATGTGACGCAATTCAGACCTATTGCATTGTCAAACGTCATTGTCAAGCTCATTTCCAAGGTTATTGATAACCGCTTGAAGAAAGTGATCGGTAAAATCATCTCTCCGTTACAATGTGCTTTTATTCTAGGTAGACATGCCTCAGATAACATCATTATCGTCCAAGAAGTTATACACACAATGCAAAAGAAGAAAGGCAGGAAAGGATACATGACTGTTAAAGTAGATTTGGAGAAGGCGTATGATAAAGTACGCTGGGCTTTCTTACGATGTTTACTAACAAAGGTGGGGTTTAGCGAGACAATGGTCAGCATTATAATGTTTACCATTACATCCACATCATTATCTATCCTTTGGAATGGACAGTCTCTGGAATCTTTCCATCCGGGACGTGGTATTCGACAAGGTGATCCATTAGCGCCCTATCTCTTCTTCCTATGTATGGAAGCGTTGAGCAGTGAGATTAATCAGGCGGTTACGGCAAAACAATAGCATCCGATCTGGATGTCTAGACGAGGGCCTTGTATATCGCATCTTTTTTCGCGGATGATTTGTTACTTTTTGGCATGGCAACAGAGACACGGAGCGTGAAGATGGAAGAAATATTAACCAAATTCTGTCGTCTTTCTGGCCAAATGTTAAGTATAAACAAATCGCAAATTTTCATATCTAAGAACGTTCGTCAGCAGGTCCATTCTAATGCTTTAACACGATTGGGGCTCAGTATTACGACAGACATGGGGAATTATCTTGGCATGCCTTTACTATTTGGTCGTGGTGGGATTCACACATATAGGTTCGTTATTGATAAAGTCCGTGCTAGACTGTGTGCATGGAAGACAAAGACTCTCTCACTCGCCTCCAGGTACATTTTGATACAAAGCGTGTTATGTTTAATTCCAGTGTATACAATGCAAACTGTTAAACTACCTGTGACACTTCTGGATGAGATTGAGAAATTGTCGCGGAGCTTCTTCTGGGGTGAAGTGGGTGATACTCGTAAATTACACTGGTGTTTATGAGACATCATTCAGATGCCGAAAGAGTTCGGTGGGTTAAATGTTAAAAGACTAAGGGAAATGAACATCTCCATGCTATTGAAGATTGCATGGCAAATAGTAACGCAAAAGCCGACCTTATGGGTAGAGGTCCTGAAGGGAAAATTTGGTGATCTGTTAAATGCTCACACAAACCCAACCCATTCCACCTTTTGGAAACATTTGAAATCCATTATTCCAACGCTATTGAATTGTATTACATGGTCCACTGATGATTCCAGTCAGGCTACCCCCTCTGCGCGTTGGAAATTTACTGCTTCCGGTACCTTTACAATTGCTAGTGCATATAGTCATCTGATATCTTAGGATGTAGCAGAACGAGACAATATATGGGAGCTCATTTGAAAAATGAAAGGTGCAGGTCGATTCAATTTATTTCTATGGCAGGTGAGTCGAGACACCCTTCCTACTGCAAAATTTTTGGAACTGCGAAAATTGCATGAAGATTGTAGATGTGCGAAGTGTGGCCTCTGCTAGGAAAATAGCATGCATTTACTTAGAGATTGTTCTTGGCCTCGACATATATGGCGACATTTACTTAGAGCATCTGCATGGGAAGAATTCCTCCAGGAGACAAATATATCGGAGTGGGCAAGGAAAAATTTGATGTCTTCATGGCAGAAGGATCATCTGCACGGTGAATGGCGGTATATCTTTCGTATGAGTTTGTACAGCATCTAGTATTGGAGAAATCAGTTGGTGCATGGCAGTGTCCTTAGACTCCCACAACCCGCAGCTGTATCTAATGATATTGCAAGGCGGACGAGATACATGGCTCACGTGCTTTTGGATATGTATTAAGACCGTAGTGGAAATGTCATAACTTAATCAGCTGTATCTTAGTTTGTATCTGATTGATGTACAGACTTTATCTTTATATGCAATACAAAGAAATTTTTCACCCAAAAAAATTGTTGATATAGACATGAGGTGGCTTCTTAATGTGATTTTTTTCTCATTCGGACATTGATAGTGATATCTCTCTACATTTCGATGACGAACTGAACTTGAAGATAGATACTGGTATGCCCCGCACCCTCTGTAGGATAATTAAAAGGCAAAGAAGGAATTAAACGGAGTTTAATGATAGTCAACGGAAATAAATGAGGCATTAAGTAAGAGGATTAATTAGAAATTAATGAAGAATTGAATATTAGAATTAAATTGTATTTAATTTTAGAATTAAATAATTAAGGTTTATCCTTTAAGATAAATAAGATAAAAGATATAATTTAGAAACATCAAATCTTACCCTAAATCCCTTTTAAACTGACAACGTCAGTTCTTTTCTCTCCACGCACCAGACGACGCAAACTGTTTCCTCTTAGGCGATACCTTCTCCTTTGCAACCCTAGGGAAGAAAGCTTCAAGATTTTCAATCCGTTCTTCGTTTCTGCTCCAAGTAATCAAAGGCAAGTAACTTTCTTATGAGTTCCTACGTTTTGTGAAAGAAAAATGGTCTATTTTGATACCAAAGTGGATCACCATGCAGTAGATACGTTTTGTGATTAATTGTATATGATTTATGTGTTTTCGTTTCATGATTTGGGCCGATGTATGTGAAAAAGCATTCGTTGATGTTGTTGATTATGTGAAATCCTGCAAATCCCTACCCTTTGAATCCCTTCTTGTTGTGAGTGCGTTGTTGCGTGGGTTTGAGGGAAAAAGGTGGGATTTTTGGGATTGATGAGGTTGGAGCAATTGCGTTCTAGGCTTGGATTTTGTTTGTCATGTGTATAGCGTTCGAATCTATAGTTTAAGCATGAATAATAGCAGAGGTTAGGCTTGGATTGATTGGGATGAAGTTTGGATACTTTGGTGTTTATGGTCCTGCAGTTGTTGTAGAAAACGCAGAGGAAATTTTGGGGAAAACGCTGACATCGATCGATCGATGTCAGAGATCGATGTCCTCTGACGGACATCGATCGATCGATGTAGGGTGACCTGAGAGATCGATGTCCTCTATTGGACATCGATCGATCGATGTAGGTGTGAGCTGAGAGATCGATGTCCTCTGTTGGACATCGATCGATCGATGTATAAGAGGCTGAGAGATCGATGTTCTCTGATGGACATCGATCGATCGATGTGAGGGGATGATGTCCAACAGTTTTGTGGAAAAATAGAGGGAGAAATAGGGAAGCTCGGGGAGTCTTCGGGTGACCTTAGAGACTTCTTAAGACCTGATTCAAGGTAGTCTAAGTCTTGGGAACATGATTTAGGATGGTGAATCGATTTGGTGATTTCAATGGGTTTTCGACTCGGATTTTAATGTGGATGGCTTAGAAGGGTTAGGAATTGAATGTAAGTGGTGTCTGAGAGTTCAATGACGGGAGTGTTCACAATCGTGAATGAAGTTGGTAGCAAGATTAAGGGATGACGATCTAGTGAAGCCTAAGCGTTGATGTGTAAGCTAGAGAACTCTTGTGTGTCACTCGTACTTGCGCATGTGCATGTAAATGGCATATGAGAACGAGAAATGTGATTGAAACGAGGAGTCTTGCATCATGGCACTTGCATTTGCATATTGATTTGAAAAGAGATGTGCTTCGGCACAGATTTGCGAAGGTGACCTGCAATGTTAACCGGGATGGAAATTTAAGCCGGGGTGCAATGTAGGGCACAAAAGGCTGTAATGTTAACCGGGATGGAAATATAAGCCGGGGTGCGTTACAGGGTATAAATTCCTCTGCAATGTTAATCGGGATGGAAATATAAGCCGAGGTGCATTGCAGAGTATTACGAGTCTGTGATGTTAATCGGGATAGAAATATAAGCCGAGGTGCATCACAGAACATAACGAGCCTGTAACGTTAACCGGGATGGAAATATAAGCCGGGGTGCGTTACAGGGTTACGAGTTACGAGACCGGGCATTGTGACATGCATTGCACTGATTTGAAAAAGGAATGGCTCATGCATTTGTGACTGTGTAGTGTAGTGCATATTTTGACATGCATCACTAGAGTCGTTGTGGTATGGATGTGCGTGGTACTCGATTGTTACTGAATTGTTAATTGCGTTCAATTTGCTGTACTTGCTATTATGTGATTCGTTTATCTATTTGGAAGTTTTACAAGACATGTGCCCCACAATTCCCTGGAATTATATGTATTACTCATGTCTTGCCATGTGTTGATCCCGTATGTCTTATAAGCGGGTTACTTGCTAGCGTTTTTCGCTAAGGGTACTGCCTTTGTCATTGCAGATGAGCCTAGCTACGATATGATTTTCATAGAGGACGACGGCGAGTGGGCTGAATGGGATGCTTAGACCCTGTTGAGGGGATTGACTAGATGGATTTTGTTATTTCTGTTTCTTAGTTCATTTGGAGATTTAGATGGCTGCGACCATATACAGTTTTTGGTATTCACGTTGTCTTTGATGTTCTGCATTGATGGTTTAGATTTATGAGATATGGTTCCGCACTTATTTCTCATACGTCATTGATGATGTGTACTCGAGAGATGAGACGTCTTGTAGTCTTCTTAGTAAGCTATGACGGGTGTACCGGTTCGGATTCCGCTGTCCGGGTCGGGGCGCTACAGGTGGTATCAGAGCCTAGGCTTCAGATCTACCTCGGAGACCTAGGTTATGACATGTAGAGTCTTAAGCAATGATTTTCATCTTAAGCTGATCTCTAAGTCTAAGTATGCAATCCTAGATTTAAGTTTGATTAGGATGGGCGTGTGTACGAGCGCGATTACGAGTAATCAATAAATGTTATTTATTTTAGTTTATGAATTTCGCCTTGTACAACATTATGGACCCCAAGTACTTATTTTTGGAGCTGCTAGATACTAATAAGCGTGATCTTGCAGAAAATGCCTCCTAGACGTGACAATCAAGGAAACGGTGGTAATGGGAACAATGACCCTCCACCACCACCACCATCAGTCCTAGTCCCACAAGCGTTGATTGATGCTATCACAGTGATAGCACAAGGAGTTGCACAACAACATCAATAACCCCCTCCGCCACCACCGCCACAGCATGGCATCAGATACTATATTGGGTAGATGCGCAAGATGCATGCCCCAAACTTTGAAGGGACCACTGACCCAGAAGTGGCTGGGTTCTGGCTGGACGAAGTGGAAAAATGCTTCAGGCTTGTGCAAGTGCCTGAAGATCTAAAGGTGGATGTGGCCACCCCGTTACTAATCGGCAGAGCCAATGCATGGTGGAATGGCATGCTGCCGAAGATGACCCTCCTATTCAGTGGAGACAATTCGTGCAGGCCTACAAAGATTATTATGTGCCTGAGACTGCCATTCTGGAGATGATGAGGGAGTTTGACAAGTTTGAACAGGGGAGGATGTCGGTTTCCGATTACGCTGACCGGTTCCATGCCTTGGGAAAATTCACGCCCATGGTGTTGGAGAACAATCGGATGAAAATGCTAAAGTTTGAAGAGGGTCTGAACCCCCGCATACGGACTGCAATAGCGGGGTCGAGTTTGAAAACTTTTGAGGAGATGCTGGACGCATGTTACCGAGTGGAGAGTGACATGCGTAGATCACAACCAAGAGAGGCTCGTGAAGAATCGAGCAAGAGGCCGAGAGTAGAACAAAGTGGAGGTAAACCCGGACGTTGGGTCAAGATCCCCAGGAAAGGGCAAGCGGGGCCAGCTCATAGGGCACCGCAGCAGAATCAACCTAATCGACAAGCACCGGCAGAATGCCCACACTGCCAGAGAAGACACGTGGGCGAATGTTGGAAAATATCGGGTGCGTGCTTCAAATGTTGAAAGGCGGGCCATAGGATCAAGGACTGTCCTGAATGGAATCCTAAGCAACAAGCAGGAGCAGGGCCGGCTCAACAGCAGAAAGGCGGGCCCAATGCGAGAGTCCATGCCATGACGGACGCTGAAGTCCAGGAGGACGCAAATGTAGTGACAGGTACGGCTTAAGTTTAATTATAGTATCTTAAGTTGAAAAAAAATTTTTTTAGTCTTTCGAATGATGATTTAAGGTGTTTTATGTGAGACCTTTATGTGTTACCCTCTTGTGATTAGGTGTGATCTTAGTTAACAAAGTACCCGCCAACATGTTATTTGATAGTGGAGCTAGTCATTCCTTCATTTCTAAGCAATTCGCCAAAGGGCTCGACCGCTTACCCGAATGGCTTGAGAATCACTTTAGAGTGCAGGCTGCCGGCGAACAAGTGCTGGTATCCCACCACCAGTACAAAGATTGTGAGTTGGAGTTGGATGGAAGGATGTTCTCGGTGACCTTAGTTCCAATCCCGATGAAGGACTTTGATGTAATATTGGGTATGGATTGGCTGACCAAGAATCATGCCAATATTGATTGTAAACTCAAGCAAGTGACCCTCAAGGACCCTGAGATGAATGACATCACGATACAAGGAAATGGCAAGATGACCAAAGCTCCAAGGAAGGTATACTTAACAGCGATTAAGGCCTTTAAAGCCTTACAGAAGGGAGCAGAGGGATATATGGCGTATGCATTAGATGTGAAGCAGGAGGTTCCCTCTATAGATCAAATTCCGATGATCAATGAGTTCAAGGACGCATTTCCGGATGATTTGCCGGGAGTCGAGAGAAGTGGAGTTCGAGATTAACTTGATACATGGAGCCAAGCCTATATCTAAGGCACCCTACAGAATGGCTCCAGCAGAACTTAAGGATCTAAAGGGGCAACTCCAGGAGTTGTTAGACAAAAAGTTAATTCGCCCCAGCGTATCTCCTTGGGGAGCTCCAGCTCTATTCGTAAAGAAGAAAGATGGCAACATGAGGTTATGCATCGATTACCGGGAGTTGAACAAGATCACCATTAAGAATAAATATCCTCTGCAAAGGATAGAGGATTTATTTGACCAACTAAAAGGAGCTCGCTGGTTTTCAAAGATCGACCTTCGACAAGGGTATCATCAATTGCTTGTGAAAGCGGGAGACATTCCCAAGACCGCTTTTCGGACTCGATACGGTCATTATGAATTTTCGGTGATGCCTTTTGGATTAACTAATGCCCTAGCGGCATTCATGGACTTGATGAACACCGTATTTCGAGAGTAGTTGGACCAATCCGTGGTGGTGTTCATCGATGACATCCTAGTCTACTCTCCTGACGAGCAAGCACACGCTGAACACCTAAGAGTGGTGTTGCAAATCCTGAGACAACAAAAGCTCTACGCCAAATTTAGCAAGTGTGAATTTTGGCTAAGGAGTGTAGCCTTTCTCGGTCACGTGATTTCTGAGGATGGGATCTCGGTAGACCCTAAGAAGATAGAAGCCATCACAGAATGGCCAAGACCTACCAACGTGACTGAAGTGAGAAGCTTTCTAGGCTTGGCAGGCTACTACAGGAAGTTCGTTGAGGGATTCTCAACGATAGCAGTCCCATTGAGTCGACTTACGCAGAAGAAGACTAAGTTCGAATGGACTGCTGAATGCGAGCAGAGCTTTACTGAGCTCAAGAAGAGATTGACCACAGCCCCGGTGTTGGCACAACCCTCCGGCACCGACGGTTTTGTGATCTATAGTGACGCGTCCAAGAAAGGGCTAGGTATGCACATCATTACAATTAATGCATCGTATATACTTATGCTAGTCCCGTATTAACACTCTGTTTATAGGGTGTGTCTTGATGCAAAATGAACGAGTTATTTCGTACGCGTCCAGACAATTGAAACCATATGAGCAGAATTACCCGACGCATGACTTGGAGCTCGCCGCTGTGGTATTTGCTCTTAAGATCTAGAGACACTATCTATATGGAGAAAAATGTGCTGTGTTCACCGATCACAAGAGCTTGAAGTACCTGTTCTCGCAGAAGGAGCTAAATATGAGACAGATAAGATGGTTGGAATTACTCAAGGACTATAACTTGACCATCAACTACCATCCGGGTAAGGCCAACAGAGTGGCGGACGCATTGAGCAGAAAGTCTAGCCACGCGAGACAATCTCCGTTAGAAAGAGAAATTGAGGAGTTTGACCTCGAAATGGTGAATTCAGTGGCGAATATCCTTACAGCCTTGTCTATCAGTCCAGACTTGGTAGACATAATTAAAGAAGTGCAGTATGAGGACCCAGCACTGAAAGAGATCCGCGACAAATTATCCACGGGACCAATAAAGGATTTCCAGTTGCGAGGAGATGGAAGTCTATGGTTCCAGAATCGGTTATGCGTGCCAGGTAAAGATGAAATCCGAACGGAATTGCTCCAGGAAGTGCATAACTCAAGGATGTCTATCCACCCCGGGAGCACTAAAATGTACAAGGACCTCAAAAGAAACTATTGGTGGATAGGGATGAAGAGATCAATAGCGGTGCATGTCGAAAGGTGTTTAGTATGTCAACAACTCAAAGCCGAACATCAACGACCCGGTGGCTTGATGATGCCGTTAGAGATTCCGAAATAGAAGTGGGAACACGTGACGATGGACTTCGTAATGAAACTACCCAAGACCCGCAACGGAAATGAAATGATTTGGGTGATTGTAGACCGTTTGACAAAGACAGCTCACTTTATAGCTATGCCACATGGTACGTCTTACGAGAAGCTTTCCAATATGTATGTGGATAACATTGTGAGCCTACATGGAGTCCCAGTTAGCATTGTGTCGGACCGTGATCCCAAGTTCACCTCTAAATTCTGGAGGGCATTTCAGAAGGCGATGGGTACCGAACTGAGAATGAGTACCGCTTACCACCCCCAAACAGATGGACAATCTGAGAGTACCATCCAAACCTTGGAAGATATGTTAAGAGCATGCGCCTTGGATTTTAAGGGAAACTGGGATAGCATGTTGAAGTTAATGGAGTTTTCATACAATAACAGCTATCACAGTGCAATTGGCATGGCGCCATTTGAAGCTCTGTATGGACGTAAGCGCAGATCCCCGGTTTTTTGGGATTGGAGAAAGGACAATCACTGCACCCGAGTTGGTTGAGCAAACAGTGGAAAAGGTAAAAGTGATAAGAGAGAAACTCAAAGTGGCTCAAGATCGTAGTAGAAGTTGGGCAGACACAAAGAGGCGACCCTTGGAGTTTGAAGAAGGTGAAAAGGTCTATTTACGAGTATCACCCACCAAGGGAGTTGCAAGATTCGGAATGAAGGGCAAGTTAAGCCCAAGATATATTGGACCTTACGAAGTGCTTGGCAAGGTTGGAGAAAGAGCATACAGATTAGTCTTACCACCGAGCTTATCCCAAGTCCATAACGTATTTCACGTATCTCAACTACGGAAATACGTATCGGACCCGAGCCATATCCTTGAACCTCAACCCTTGGCTGTGAAAGAAGATGTCACTTATGAAGAGCATCCAATAAAGATTGTGGATAGAAAAGATCAAGTCCTACGTCGACGCGTCATTCTGTATGTCAAAGTTCAGTGGAGTAACCATACGAAGCGCGAAGCCACGTGGGAGCTTGAGGAACAAATGATGGAGCGTTACCCACACCTCTTCCAATAAGGTACGCCAGTTTCGAGGACGAAAATTTTTATAAGGGGGGTGGAATGTTATGCCCCGCACCCTCCGTAGGATAATTAAAAGGCGAAGAAGGAATTAAACGGAGTTTAATGATAGTCAACGAAAATAAATGGGGCATTAAGTAAGAGGATTAATTAGAAATTAATGAAGAATTGAATATTAGAATTAAATTGTATTTAATTTTAGAATTAAATAATTAAGGTTTATCCTTTAAGATAAATAAGATAAAAGATATAATTTAGAAACATCAAATCTTACCCTAAATCCCTATTAAACTGACAACATCAGTTCTTTTCTCTCCACGCACCAGACGACGCAAACGGTTTCCTCTTAGGCGATTCCTTCTCCTTTGCAACCCTAGGGAAGAAAGCTTCAAGATTTTCAATCCTTTCTTCGTTTCTGCTCCAAGTAATCAAAGGCAAGTAACTTTCTTATGAGTTCCTACGTTTTGTGAAAGAAAAATGGTCTATTTTGATACCAAAGTGGATCACCATGCAGTAGATTCGTTTTGTGATTATTTGTATATGATTTATGTGTTTTCGTTTCATGATTTGGCCGATGTATATGAAAAAGCATTCGTTGATTATGTGAAATCCTGCAAATCCCTACCCCTTGAATCCCTTCTTGTTGTGAGTGCGTTGTTGCGTGGGTTTGAGGGAAAAAGGTGGGATTTTTGGGATTGATGAGGTTGGAGCAATTGCGTTCTAGGCTTGGATCTTGTTTGTCATGTGTATAGCGTTCGAATCTATAGTTTAAGCATGAATAATAGCAGAGGTTAGACTTGGATTGATTGGGATGAAGTTTGGATACTTTGGTGTTTATGGTCCTGCAGTTGTTGTAGAAAACGCAGAGGAAATTTTGGGGAAAACGCTGACATCGATCGATCGATGTCAGAGATCGATGTAGGTGTGAGCTGAGAGATCGATGTCCTCTGTTGGACATCGATCGATCGATGTATAAGAGGCTGAGAGATCGATGTTCTCTGATGGACATCGATCGATCGATGTGAGGGGATGATGTCCAACAGTTTTGTGGAAAAATAGAGGGAGAAAGAGGGAAGCTCGGGGAGTCTTCGAGTGACCTTAGAGACTTCTTAAGACCTGATTCAAGGTAGTCTAAGTCTTGGGAACATGATTTAGGATGATGAATCGATTTAGTGATTTCAATGGGTTTTCGACTCGGATTTTAATGTGGATGGCTTAGAAGGGTTAGGAATTGAATGTACGTGGTGTCTGAGAGTTCAATGACGGGAGTGTTCACAATCGTGAATGAGGTTGGTAGCAAGATTAAGGGATGACGATCTAGTGAAGCCTAAGCGTTGATGTGTAAGCTAGAGAACTCTTGTGTGTCACTCGTACTTGCGCATGTGAATGTAAATGGCATACGAGAACGAGAAATGTGATTGAAACGAGGAGTCTTGCATCATGGCACTTGCATTTGCATATTGATTTAAAAAGAGATGTGCTTCGGCACAGATTTGCGAAGGTGACCTGCAATGTTAACCGGGATGGAAATTTAAGCCGGGGTGCATTGTAGGGCACAAAAGGCTGTAACGTTAACCGGGATGGAAATATAAGCCGGGGTGCGTTACAGGGTATAAAGTCCTCTGCAATGTTAATCGGGATGGAAATATAAGCCGAGGTGCATTGCAGAGTATTACGAGTCTATGATGTTAATCGGGATGGAAATATAAGCCGAGATGCATCACAGAGCATAACGAGCCTGTAACGTTAACTGGGATGGAAATATAAGCTGGGGTGCGTTACAGGGTTACGAGTTACGAGACCGGACATTGTGACATGCATTGCACTGATTTGAAAAAGGAATGGCTCATGCATTTGTGATTGTGTAGTGTAGTGCATATTTTGACATGCATCACTAGAGTCGTTGTGGTATGGATGTGCGTGGTATTCGATTGTTACTGAATTGTTAATTGCGTTCAATTTGCTGTACTTGCTATTATGTGATTCGTTTATCTATTTGGAAGTTTTACAAGACATGTGCCCCACAATTCCCTGGAATTATATGTATTACTCATGTCTTGCCATGTGTTGATCCCGTATGTCTTATAAGCGGGTTACTTGCTAGCGTTTTTCGCTAAGGGTACTGCCTTTGTCATTGCAGATGAGCCTAGCTACGATATGATTTTCATAGAGGACGACGGCGAGTGGGCTGAATTGGATGCTTAGACCCTGTTGAGGGGATTGACTAGATGGATTTTGTTATTTCTGTTTCTTAGTTCATTTGGAGATTTAGATGGCTGCGACCATATACAGTTTTTGGTATTCACGTTGTCTTTGATGTTCTGCATTGATGGTTTAGATTTACGAGATATGGTTCCGCACTTATTTCTCCTACGTCATTGATGATGTGTACTCGAGAGATGAGACGTCTTATAGTCTTCTCAGTAAGCTACGACGGGTGTACCGATTCGGATTCCGCTGTCCGGATCGGGGCGCTACAGATACGACATTCATTTACACAAAATTTAATGTAATTGCTCCCTTCTTCCCACATGTGAGCTGTCAATTTTCCCATAAAATTGCAGGAAGAGATATATAAGAGATGAATGGAGGGAAAAATAGAAGAAAAGAAAGTTCATTAGCTGTTAGTTTGGGTAACTAGATTTTGACTAAAGTTATTTTTTTTCGCACATAAAAATCAAAACCGGCAATCATAGGTCCTCTTCCCATAACTCAATATTTTGTAACCATTTCCTAGAACTTTTGCATACAACTTAAAATAAAATTACTTTTTGACATTTTGAGAAACAACCATCAAACCTTTAGATGGAAAAAGTAATTAACTCTATGCACTTTGACATACAAATACATACATACATACATATATATATATACACACACACACATACACACATGTGTGTGTATATATATGTAAACATATACACATGTATGAATTACACATATATACCTATATGTGCATATCTACACATGTATAACATGTATAGGCATGTGTGCGTATACATACATATACATACATACATATACACACACACACACACACACACACACACACACATATATATATATATATATATATATATATATATATATATATATATATATATTGGTAGAAAACAAGTTTCTTAGTTGGTCTAGTACGCTTAGTTCGGCATTCAGCAGACCTCAGTAGCTGCTTTATTGTAAGATACAAGAATCACTACAGATCAGCGTGCAGCAAAACAGAGATTCACCTAAAAGTTTATTTTTGCCAGCTAAGTACCAAGAATGCATTGCAAGACCACCAAAGGACATGATATTTGCAGGAGAAGAGAGGCCATGAATCATGCCAAACTTCTTGTTCATAGCAGGAAGCTGTGGGTTAGTTTTCGCAACTTCTTGATTTTTGGTCCAACCAATCTCCTCCCCAATTTTTGCTTTTCTCTCTCTATCTTGTGCCTTAATTTCATCATCTCGATGGTCATGGGGGTAAAAACCAGAAGGTTGCTGAGATAAAAGGCGAAAGCAGCGAGGAGGAAACCCAATTGATATCTGTGGGTGGCAGAGGCAGTTTTCCATGGATGTAGACACCCAAAACAAGCAACAGTTATCGCAGTACACACACCGACCAATGAGAAGTATGCCGGAAACATTTTGCTCTGTAAATTCCCGAACTGATGCCTCGGAAGATTCTTGAACATGATAATGCCGCCGATGAAGGTGACGCAGAGGGCAGCGCCTCAGGCAGTGGAAAAGCAGAGGAGATGGGCAATCTTGAGGAAGAGGAGGAGCTTGGGAGAATACTGTCCGTCCGACTTAGATCCGAAGAATTCAGGGAAAAATACGACGCCTGCGGCCAAGAAGGCCACCGCACCTAGAAATCTACTCTCCAACCCATCTTCTTCTTGTGGAAGAGTTTCTGAAATTAAGGGTGAGCAGAAGAGGGTAAATGACCTACCCGTTTGCAGCCTGTTGTTGCTCAACATTTTTATTACGGACCACAAAGTCCTTGCACGTACAAACCAAACTAGACCTAAAACCTTTAGGTCTAGCGGTTGAGTAGCATTTATCCCAACCCCGGGTCTCGAGTTCGATTCCCCTCCCCAATTTTTTAAATATATATATATATATATATATATATATATATATATATATATATATATATATATATATATATATATATATATATATATATATAAAGGGGTTTGAGTGATTACAAAATGCATGATTTAAATAACGTGTATTAAAGAAATGCATGACATATTTTATGACATGACACGTTTTTGCATAAAACTTGTCTTGTATAGTTCATATATAATGTTGTCGTACTAACGAGCCATGAACCTTTAAAGCTTATATCAAATGGCAAGCATTTTGTTGTGTTTGAACTATTTTCAGGTGCCATCATTAATGAATTAAACTAGTTCATTAAGTGAAGTACTTAGTTAAATAAACTAAGTAGTTCATTAAAGGAAGCTATATTTGAAAAAGACACAAAGGTAACAAATTGAAGAATGGAAAGTTTTCTCCACCCTTTTCACACGCCATTTTCAATATATTTATATATATATTCAGATTTTTTTAAAAGGCACATACACATATATTCCAACGTACTACCGACACGTTATATATTTTACGTATGTACGTTAACGTCACACCACTATATTTAACTCATATTTATGCGTATATTCAGGTCTTATATCATATGATATAAGTCATGGTGATGACAAATTTATTACGACACGTTAAAAGGTTCTACACCAAAAATTTGTCGTGTCGGGTGAATACCGAAACTTCGCCAACATGTCACGTACTTGCCATACATAGATGGCCAACCCCTACACTTCAAAAATGGCCACAAATTTCGTGGCTTACATGGTATATACAGCTATAAAATCATTCTATGTTGGCACACACAAATCACCCTCAATTAAGGCCAAATTGTGGAGATTCTAAATTCAATTTTTGTCACATGTTGGACGCCACTTTAATCAGCTCTAAGTGCTGAATATTATGTGTAACATAATATATATAACATGTGCAAAAAGTTGGAATTTAATCGGAGAAAAATCGGGCAATCGACAAACTCGAAAATTCGGTTTTCTATGAACACGACACATGGAACATTTTTGGCATGGAATATAACATGTATCTAGACACTTTTTACATACTTCATACATTTTAAAGTGTTCTAGAAAAATCAATTAAGGGATGGTTGGAATATACCATGTGTGTATAATTATATGTGCAATATTTTACAAAGTTTGCAAAAATAAAATTCAGCACATGTATATTCATCATACACGCCTAGCTCAGCCATGTTGGAGCATATGTGGAGCTTTGTTGGCATCTTGATTGGCCAAGAATGAAGCATACAATGTTGGTGACATAAAGAAAGGAGCTACACAAGGTAACATTTCAAACTTTGTCACATTGGTGTCATATTTACCACTTTGAATTATGTGGATTAATTGAAAGATAGTATGACAATGTTTTAAACATATTATGGAAATAATCAAGTGATATTTTCAAATATCACACATGTTGAAAATTTCAGCATGTGTGTGAATGGATGTGGCCGAATTTGTGGCTTTTTGGTGACCAATTTTTATTCCAAAATTAGTTGAAATGTTATATACTAAATGATGATTGATTTCTTCTTTATTTTCAAGGAATTAATCAAATGCAAACTTGGCAACAATTTGAATAAAATGTGAATGTTACACATGCTGAAATTTCAGCATGTGGAGATGCATAATGGCCGATTTTTGCAAGGAAATGGGTGATTAGTTGTCTTGCTGATTATGTGGAATTATTATATGAATTATGGCAACACTTTTATGGCTAATTGGCACATATTTTTAAGGTTTATTTTCAGATTTGTCTAGACATCAAATGATGACAACTTCCATCCAATCAATGAGTGTCAAGTAAGCAAGAGCTTAATGATCATCCAATGAGGAGTTGTCAAATAAGCAAGGAAATGTCACAATGATGCAATATACTCTTCCAAGGACTTAGAAGATAATTTTCAAGACGATGAGAAGGCATCAAGGGGGCGGCCACTAGTGATAATAGGAAAGAAGAGAGCAAACAAAAATACAAGACAAGTCTTACAAGCTTACAAGATCAGAAACATTTTCTAGTCTCTCCTTCTACACTTCTTTCTTTCTTCTCTCTTAAAGCCTATTGTATTCATATTCATACATCTTGAATAGGCTTCTTAGATACCACCCTATGTAAGATCTGCAAGGCACCACGAGAAGGGGGGTTTGAATAGTGGGTGCAGAAAATATGGTTTTTAAAATTAGTTTGAACCAAAAACCCAACTTCTGAAAACAGTTTCTGTTTTCAGGACCAGTTTTAAAATGTTTTGAAAACTAGGTTTCAGGTCTTCAAAAATTCTGAAATTTGGAGAGAACTTAGACTCAGATGTTATGAGTATCTCCCAAACATTTTAGATTAAAATTCAACCTCTAACCCCTTGAAAAATCGTTGGTGGTCAGATTGTGCAAATCTGCCAGAAACGGTACACTGATTTGAAAAATTAATTCCTATTTGTACATAACTCCAATTGCTCTGAAATTTTAACCACTGACCCCTTATATATTTTATTTGAATCGGTTGAAACAGTTTTGAAAAATACTTTCGAGAAGTTAGTCAAATACACTCAAAGTCTCAACATTTGCAAGTCTGAAAATCAGACTGCACTAGTCTCAGAACTTTTGATGTTTGATCAACTTATACTCATCCAAAAGGGTTGAAACTTGTGCCAAATCAACCCTAGAATGTGTGGCTATGTTTTTGGAAATTTTTGTGATTTTTGAAATTCGTTTACTATTTTTACTAACGCAAATAAAAAGAGTGAACTGTGCAGTAACAAAAATTAAATGCTGAAAGTAAATGGCACCAAGAATTTTATACTGGTTCGGTTATAAACAACCTACTCCAGTCTTCAAGGAATACCTTCCTTGGTTCACACTAATCACACAACTCAAAAACGCCTTACCACAGGGTTGATGGAGTTACACACCAACTCCAACCCTTTACAAACCTTGTATGTTCAATACAATGCACACGAACACCACCACCTTGCAAGATTGAAGATTGATCACACCTTGATCAATCTTTTACAAAGATATAGAGTATGTGGTGATATATGACAAGCCTATTCAAGAATGAGAATATAAGTACAATAGGCTTTCAAGAAGAAGAAAGAAAGAGAGTGTAGAAGAAGAAGGCTAGAACACTTTTGATCTTTGATTTTGCAACTCTTGTTCTTGTCTTGTTTATGCTCATTTTCTTTCCTTTTAATGTCATATGGCCGTTCCCCTTGGGTCCTCCCCCTCTTGAAAATTATCTTCTAAGTCCTTGGGAGGATGTAAGACATAATTGTGACATGGTCTAGCTTACTTGGCATCTTCTTATTGTATGTTCATTTAAGCTTTGCTTACTTGGCACTTCATGATTGGTTGGATGTTGTCATCATTGATGACTTGGAAAATCTGAGAATAACACTTAAAACATGTGCCAATATCAATCACAAAATAATTTCCATAAAGCTCAAGATTGTCACATAAATGTTTCAAGACAAAATTTCTTCCCAACCAAGCAAAAAATCAGCCATTATGAACATATACCATGCTGAATTTTCAGCATGTGATTCATGGAGATAAAGTTCAAAATATTACCATTTCTCCTTTATTTTTCTTTTAAAATAACTCATAAATTGATAGCAATTATCTTTATCAATTTGGAATGAAATTTGAACTCTCACTTGACCTCATTTTCGGCCATTGTACATACTACACATGCTGAAAAATTTCAGCATGTGTGATATTGAAGATATCACTATTTATGGCTTAGAAAAATATTTAAAATGCTTCCATTTCTTCTTCCAATCAATCACATAATTTAAGATGATAAAATATGTCACATTAACATGCAAAAATCGGCCAGCCAAGCTTACACATGCTGAAATTTTCAGCATGTGTTATAAGTGAGACAAAGTTTGAAATCTTACCATTTGTAGATTCTCTCTTTAATTCACCAACATTGTATGATTGATTCTTGACCAATAAATATGCCAACAAGGCTCCAAATAAGCTCCATCTCAGCTGTAGGGGCGTTGCATAGTGTATGTGCATGTGCTGAAATTTATTTTTGCTAACTTTATAAAATAGTGCACATTTAATAATACACACATGTTATATTCCAATCAACCCTTAATTTAATTTTCTAGAACACTTTAAGATGAATAACATATGTAAAAACTGTCTAGATACGTGTCATATGATGTACCAAAAACGTTCCATGTGTTGTGTGCGTAGAAAACTGAATTTTCGATATTTATCGATTACCCGATTTTTCTCTAATTAAATTCCAACTTTTGTACATGTTATATATATTATGTTACACATAATATATATATAATATATACTTTAAATCTCAGCACTTGGCTGGTCTAAAGTGGCGCCTAGACATGTGACGAAATTAAAATTGGAATCTTCACATTTTGGCCTTAATGTGGGGTGATTTGTGTGTGCCAACATGGAAAGAATTTTTGGCTGAAAATATCACCCTAGGCACGAAATTTTTGATGATTTTTGAATTATAGTGGATGGCTATTTATTTATGGCAAGTACGTGACATGTTGGCGAAGTTTCGGTATTCGCCCGATACGACCATTTTCGGTTTAGAACTTTTTAATGTGTCGTATTTAATTTGTCATCACCATGACTTATATCATATGATATAAGACTTGAATATACTCATAAATATGAGTTAAGTATAGTGGTGTGACGTTAACGTACGTACGTAAAATATATAACGTGTCGGTAGTACGTTGGAATACATGTGTATGTGCCTTTTTTTAAAAAATCTGAAAATATATGTATTTATATATGTATATGGCGTGTATATTAAATTGAGGGGAGGAGGAGAAGACTTTCCTTTCTTAGCCTTGTTGCCTTTGTGCCTTTTCCAAATGTAGCTTCCTTTAATGAACTACTTAGTTTAATTAACTAAGTACTTCACTTAATGAACTAGTTTAGTTCATTCATGGTGGCACCTGAAAATAGTGTAAACACAACAAATGTTTGCCATATGATGTAAGCTTTAATGCTTCATAGCTCGTTAGTACGGCAACATTATATACAAGCTAAATAAGGTAAGTAATGAACAATGTATCATGCATACATGTCTATCATGCACACGTTTTGTATATGTCATGCATTTAAGTCACTTATTTTGAAATCACTCAAACCCCCTTTTCTCTACAATCTCCCCCCATTTGATGATTTTCAAAATAACTTATGCACATGATTTGAATGCTATCGCTCCCCCTTCAAACATGCACAAATTTGAAATTTGAATTTCAAATTTCAAATCCGGCTCCCCCTTGATTTGTGCAATCAGTATCAATTAGTTTCTATCTCCCCCTTAATTCATGCTTTCTCTCCCCCTTTATTTTGGAAAGTAAATCAAAAGATTCCTGTAAATAAGGAAAGAAAATCACGTCAAATCAAATCATATCAACGGGAATCATGCCTAATTTGGAGCGAAGAGATTCATACGTGGCTTGATTTAAGGCTTTTGTAAAGATATCCGCTACTTGTGCTTCTGTGCGTACGTGATCTATGAAGATATCACCATTGTTTACATGATCACGAAGAAAGTGATAGCGTACTTCTATATGCTTAGCCTTAGAATGTAGTGTTAGTGTATGTGCCCTAGGCCATGATTTGGATATTTATGTTATGCATTTATTATTAATAAAAGAGGTTTTATTATCATTATTGTTGGTTAGTATGTTACACAATTTTGATATATGTCCCTGATTCATTATTGTTATGGAGATAAAATAATTTATGATCAGTATGAGTATTGATTTGATAATCATGAGATGATTATGTGTATGGTGATACGAATCAATCTCATAGATACTTGTTAGAGAACAGTGTATTGGATAGACCCATCATGAGATTGCTACATGTATTAGCGTCATAAGTAAATCTCATGATAGTCATGTTTTAATCCTTTGACTTGAGATTGTCATAGTTTCCAACATAAGGACTATTATATTTTGACATGATCAAACGTTATCCGTAACTGAATAATAATAAAGGTCATGATTGAATGTGATAGAAATTATGTAGAGGATATTGAACAATCAAGATATAATTTGTCACTCTCTTTTGAGATAGATATCTTTGGGCCCCTCGATTAGTGAGACTGTGAAATGCATGGCCGTGCTCAAATGAATTGATAGTGTGATCAATATCATTTGTTTTATCAGTCTACTTAGAGATCGAGTAATCATATGTTTGAACTATATAAGTATGACGCTGACCATGACTTATGTTCAAACTAGATATCGTGTGACAAAGGGATTAATGCATGTACTATTATTAGGCTAGTTGGACTTTACTCGTATTAATTGGGTAGTTGTAATGCCTTGCTAGAGGCCAATTACGACTTGTTGATTTAATAGAGATTTAATCAACTGCCAATTAATATGGGCCTATCGGGTCACACACAAGAATGCGTAAGGCTGATATTAATAATATTAATAATATTAATATTGGATATTAATTATTATTATTATTATTATTATTATTATTATTATTATTATTATTATTATTATTATTATTATTATTATTATTATTATTATTATTATTATTATTATCGTTTTAATATTAATAATATTAATATTGGATATTAATTATTGTTATTATTATTTTCGGTTTTTTGGTGATTATATATACATGTGTATTATCGGATAATAACGAGAGAATCCATATCTGATATGGATTTTGAATATCCTGATAGAATTCGTATCTGATATGGATTTTGATTGGCATCCACTAATCTGATTAGGACTCGGATTCTGATGTCTACGTATGTGCATATATACTTGTGTATCTCGTATACACTAGACACACGAAAAATACACAGAGTCATCAAAGAAACCCTAGAGCCGTTTTTGTGAAAAACCGAGTTCTTCAGCCGCGCCGTTGGAAGAGCTAGCACTCCGGACGGAAGCGTTCGTGTGGATACCGACAGGGGGTGATCGTATTTTCGCACCTACTTCATCTGCGTAATTCGGATCTACAAAGGTAGTTTTCGAGTTTCTTTCATCGAATTAAACGAACAACATGGATCCTTGGTAGGAAATCGGAGATCAAGTTTTTTGTTTTCTGCTGCGCGTTTTGCAGTGATCTCGGTTGATTTCCTAACAGTGGTATCAGAGACACTTGTTGATTTCGTTTAAATCGATTATATCATGCTTATGTGATTATATGTTTACTGTTTTTCGTATGGCATGATATGTACAAAAACCCCAACTCGGATTTCATATGATGAGAGAAGAATGGTGTTTTTCAAATCGTTTTCATGAGATGATTTGTATACGGCGGTTTTCGTTTGTCATGGGATGATCAAAACCGATTCTGTTTACATTAGATATAAACATACGCTATGTGTAAAACCCTATTCGAATCTCATCTGGTGAGAGCGGATTGATGTTTTCAATTCGTTTTCATGAGACGTTATGATTCGAGATTGTTATATGTGATATAAAGTTTTCGTTTTTCATGTGATGATCAAAAACGATTATGTTTATATCGATATGAACAACCGATAATGATTCTGTAAGAGTTATGCATATTCAAAACAGACAGATTATCAATTCGATTGATGATTCTGTTTTCGGATTTCGAATGGCAGATTGATTCTGTTTCGGATTTCGAACAGCAGATTATCAATTCGATTGATGATTCTGTTTTGGGTTTTGAATGATAACTCTCGGTTCGATCGGTGCTTCTATAAGGGCTTACACGTATTCAAAACAGCGGGACCGCCGTATGCGTACGCCCTATAGTTTGTTACCGTGACATTAATAATGTCAATATATATTTATTTGTTATAATATGTTTGTGTCAAATATATTATAATTGTTGATGTCTTTGCATGGTGCATAGCATGGCCTCAGGACCTATGTGATTGACTTAGTCATATTTTTGTTTTGGGTTATTATGGCCTGTGTGCCGCTGTAGTTTTTGTTGTATTTAATTATACAAGTAGTTAGGTTTTTCTTTATTATTGTAATAAATGAAGAATCAAGCTACAAAAGTGGTGATGGCGACACATACCAAGGACGGGTGGATTCCATGGAGATGGAGGCACAAGCTCAAGACAAGAAGATATGTATCATTGCAAATGTTGTAATAGGAAGTCTTTCACATAGGGTTTCCTTTATGATCTTCATTTGGTCTCATGAAGATCATATTTAGTTTGGCCATGCTATGTCACGTTTACATATTTATCATTTTGTATGAGATGCGTGGATGATAGATTATATATGCATATAGGATGCTACGATATGATGATATGCAATGCAAGACATAAACTAAGTTGAACCCTCATCAATAATTTAAGTCTTTATGCCATCCATGTCTTAAACACCTATTAAAACTAGGATTGTATTAAAGTAGGTATTGCCAAAGCAATGTGCTTTAAACATTCCTAGCTACGTAGGATGAGTAATAGTGCTACTCATATGTTTAAAATTGGTTAGACTTAATTGGGCTATCAAAACGGTTTTGGGCCCAAGGCATTAGATGGAATCTAACATACAATGATATATGATGTCATTATTCCATAAATTCTAAGAGTTGCATGAGATGTAATTGGTAAAGATGTTACCTACCTAAATAACTTAATTTTAAGCGTCACGCCAAAGCTGAGTTTAGAATTAAGTCAAATATGGATCTTAGCTCACTAAAATATTTCTTTTGAGGGTTATGTTTTAGTGAGAGTTTTATAAATTTTAACCTCATTATTAATAAAGTGTTACTTTGCATGTTTTGTAGATCATAAATGGCTGCTAATAACAATTCCACCTTATCGCTGCGATCAATCCTTGAGAAGGAAAAATTAAAAGAATGTGGGACTAATTTTGTTGATTGGTTTCGAAACTTGAGAATCGTTCTCAAGCAAGAAAAGAAGTCCTACATGCTCGATGACCCTGTCCCTGAACCCCCTCCTGCTGATGCTTCTGTTGCTGTTAAGAACACATATAAGAAGCATGTGGAAGATTCCAATGACATAGGATGTCTAATGTTGGCAAAGTTCAGGACTTCAGAAAGACCTGGAACACTTAGAAGCTTATGAGATGAGTGTGCATCTCAAACAAGCTTTCTAACAACAGGCTAGGCAGGATAGGTTCGACACCGCTGTTGCACTTTTTGACTGTAAGATGTCTGAAGGTGAATCTGTTAGCGCTCATGTTTTAAAGATGAAAGGCTATATAGATCACCTTGCAAGACTTGGATATCCCCTGAGTTTGGAACTCGCCACGGATTTGATCCTACACTCTTTGCCTAGCTGTTTTTCTCAGTTCGTCATGAACTACAATATGAATAATATGGAAAAGTCCATTCCTGAGCTACATGGTATGCTCAAAACTGCTGAGGGGAATATCAAGAAGCCTACCCATGTATTGAGTGTCAATACCAAGCTAATGAAAAGGAAAGCTAAAGGCAAGGGTAAGGCTAAAAGTGCAAAGGGTGCAAAAGGTGCAAAGGGCCAAGCTAAACCGAAACCTGGTCCCAAGGCAAAGGTTCCTAAGGAAGGAACTTGTTTCCATTGCAACAAGCCTGAGCATTGGAAAAGAAATTGTAATGTTTATTTGGAGGAGTTGAAGAAGCTGAAGGGTAGTGCGACTAAATCTTCAGGTATTTATGTTATAGAAATTAATTTATCTACTTCTTCTTCCTGGGTATTAGATACTGGATGTGGATCCCATATTTGTACAAATATGCAGGGGCTCAAAAGGAGTAGGATACTGAAGAAGGGCGAGGTGGACCTACGTGTTGGCAATAGAGCAAGAGTTGCTGCTATAGCTGTAGGGACCTATGAGCTTGTCTTGCCCAATGGGCTTTTGTTAGTTTTAAACAATTGCTTTTATGTTCCTACTATGAGTAGAAATCTTATTTCAGTGTCTGTTTTGAATGATGAAGGTTATTCATTTTTAATTAAAAATAAGAAGTGTTCTATTTTTGATAAAAATGACTTGCTTTATTGTATTGCAAGTAGTTATAATGACATTTATGTCCTTAACCTTGATGATTCCAATGACGGTAATATTTATAACATATCTTCAAAGAGAACTAAGCCAAATGAACTAAACCCTGCATATTTATGGCATTGTCGCCTTAGCCATATAAATGAGAAGCGCGTATCTAAACTCCATCAAGATGGATTATTCGATTCATTTGATTTTGAATCATTTGAAAATTGCGAGTCTTGTTTGCTTGGAAAGATGACAAAGACTCCTTTTACTGGACATAGTGAAAGGGCTAATGACTTATTGGGCTTGGTACATACAGATGTATGCGGCCCAATCAGCATTAGTGCCAGAGGAGGATTTCAGTATTTCATTACTTTTACTGATGATTTTAGTAGGTATGGCTATGTCTACCTAATGAAACATAAGCATGAGTCTTTTGAAATGTTTAGAACTTTTCAAAATGAAGTACAAAATCAACTTGGTAAGACAATTAAAACGCTTCGATCAGATCGAGGTGGTGAATATTTGAGCCAAGAATTTGACCAACATCTAAGAAATTGTGGAATCGTTTCACAGTTGACTCCTCCAGGAACTCCACAATGGAATGGTGTTTCTGAAAGGAGAAATCGAACTTTATTAGATATGGTTCGATCTATGATGGATCAAGTAGATCTTCCTTTATCTTTTTGGGGTTATGCCTTAGAGACAGCTGCATTCATTTTGAACCGTGTACCATCTAAAGCGGTTGAAAAGACACCGTATGAGATGTGGACTGGTAAGAGACCCAGTTTGTCTTTTCTTAAGATTTGGGGTTGTGAAGCTTATGTGAAAAGATTAATGTCAGATAAGCTAGCTCCAAATCTATCAAATGTATTTTTGTGGGGTATCCTAAAGAAACTAAAGGGTACTATTTCTATATTCTCTCAGAGAACAAAGTGTTTGTTGCTCGAAATGGAGTCTTTTTGGAAAAGGAGTTTCTCTCCAAGAGAACAAGTGGGAGTATAGTACAACTTGAGGAAACTCAAGTTCCACAAGATATCGTTGAACCGTCTTTAGAGACGATTTCTGAACCACAAAAAGTTGTGAAGCCTGAAAATGTGACACAAGTCCAACGCAGATCTGATAAGATACATCGTCAGCCAGAGAAATACGGATTTCTTGTGACTGATGATAGTCAAGTTATGCTCATAGATCAAGATGAGCCTACTACCTATCAGGAGGCTGTGTCAGGTCCAGATTCAGATAAATGGCTTGGAGCCATGAATTCTGAGATGCAATCCATGTTTGATAACCAAGTTTGGTCTTTAATTGATCCTCCAGAGGGTATTAAGACTATTGGTTGAAAATGGGTTTTCAAGAAGAAAACTGACATGGATGGAAATGTGCAAACCTACAAAGCAAGGCTTGTGGCTAAAGGTTTCAAGCAAACTCATGGTATAGACTATGATGAAACCTTTTCACCAGTAGCTATGCTTAAGTCTATTCGAATTCTCCTTGCCATTGCAACATACTATGATTATGAGATATGGCAAATGGATGTCAAAACTGCTTTCCTTAATGGAAATTTACTCGAGGATGTGTACATGACACAACCTGAGGGTTTTGTAAATCCTGAGAATTCAAAGAAGGTTTGCAAGCTTTAAAGGTCCATCTATGGATTGAAGCAAGCATCTCGAAGCTGGAATCTTCGTTTTGATGAAACAGTTAAGAACTTTGGTTTCATCAAGAATGAAGATGAACCTTGTGTTTACAAGATGGTTAGTGGGAGTGCAGTAGTGTTTCTGGTCTTATATGTGGATGACATATTACTTATTGGGAATGAAATCCCTACCTTGCAAAAGGTTAAGGCTTGGTTAGGGAATTCATTTTCAATGAAGGACTTGGGTGAGGCTACCTATATCCTTGGTATCAAGATCTATAGAGATAGATCTAAAAGGATAATAGGTTTGAGTCAGAGTACATACATAGATAAAATGTTGAAAAGGTTCAACATGCAAGAGTCCAAGAAAGGATTCCTGCCTATGTCTCATGGCATTCATCTTAGCAAGAATCAATGTCCTCAGACATCTGATGAGCGAGATCGAATGAATAAAATTCCTTATGCTTCTTCTATAGGATCGATCATGTATGCCATGTTATGTACTAGACCAGATGTCTCATATCCATTGAGCACAACAAGTAGATATCAAGCTGACCCTGGTGAAGGTCACTGGACAGCTGTCAAGAATATTCTTAAGTACCTCAGAAGGACTAAAGATGTATTCTTGGTTTATGGAGGTCTGGATGACGAGTTAGTTGTAAATGGTTACACAGATGCTAGCTTCCAAACCGACATAGATGATTTCAGATCGCAGTCCGGTTTTGTATTCACATTGAATGGCGGAGCTGTTAGTTGGAAGAGTTCAAAACAAAGCACTGTGGCTGATTCTACAACAGAGGCTGAGTATATAGCAGCATCAGATGCAGCTAAAGAAGCAGTTTGGTTGAAGAAGTTCATCACTGAGCTAGGAGTAGTACCTAGCATTGCAAATCCTGTGGACATTTATTGTGACAACAATGGTGCCATAGCACAAGCAAAAGAGCCTAGGTCTCATCAGAGATCTAAACATATACTCAGGCGGTACCATCTCATTCGAGACATCATCGATAGAGGAGATGTCAAGATATGCAAAGTTGACACAAACGATAACATAGCAGATCCATTGACTAAGCCTCTCTCACGGGTCAAGCATGATCAGCACACTAGATCTATGGGTCTCAGATATTTGTAGGCCTAGTGCAAGTGGGAGATTGTTAGTGTATGTGCCCTAGGCCATGATTTGGATATTTATGTTATGTATTTATTATTAATAAAAGAGGTTTTATTATCATTATTGTTGGTTAGTATGTTACACAATTTTGATATATGTCCCTGATTCATTATTGTTATGGAGATAAAATAATTTATGATCAGTATGAGTATTGATTTGATAATCATGAGATGATTATGTGTATGGTGATATGAATCAATCTCATAGATACTTGTTAGAGAACAGTGTATTGGATAGACCCATCATGAGATTGCTACATGGATTAGCGTCATAAGTAAATCTCATGATAGTCATGTTTTAATCCTTTGACTTGAGATTGTCATATTTTCCAACATAAGGACTATTATATTTTGACATGATCAAACGTTATCCGTAACTGGATAATAATAAAGGTCATGATTGAATGTGATAGAAATTATGTAGAGGATATTGAACAATCAAGATAGAATTTGTCCCTCTCTTTTGAGATAGATATCTTTGGGCCCCTCGATTAGTGAGACTGTGAAATGCATGGCCATGCTCAAATGAATTGATAGTGTGATCAATATCATTTGTTTTATCAGTCTACTTAGAGATCGAGTAATCATATGTTTGAACTATATAAGTATGACGCTGACCATGACTTATGTTCAAACTAGATATCGTGTGACAAAGGGATTAATGCATGTACTACTATTAGGCTAGTTGGACTTTACTCGTATTAATTGGGTAGTTGTAATGCCTTGCTAGAGGCCAATTACGACTTGTTGATTTAATAGAGATTTAATCAACTGCCAATTAATATGGGCCTATCGGGTCACACACAAGAATGCGTAAGGCTGATATTAATAATATTAATATTGGATATTAATTATTATTATTATTATTATCGTTTTAATATTAATAATATTAATATTGGATATTAATTATTGTTATTATTATTTTCGGTTTTTTGGTGATTATATATACATGTGTATTATCGGATAATAACGAGAGAATCCATATCTGATATGGATTTTGAATATCCTGATAGAATTCGTATTTGATATGGATTTTGATTGGCATCCACTAATCTGATTAGGACTCGGATTCTGATGTCTACGTATGTGCATATATACTTGTGTATCTCGTATACACTAGACACACGAAAAATACACAGAGTCATCAAAGAAACCCTAGAGCCGTTTTTGTGAAAAACCGAGTTCTTCAGCCGCGCCGTTGGAAGAGCTAGCACTCCGGACGGAAGCGTTCGTGTGGATACCGACAGGGGGTGATCGTATTTTCGCACCTACTTCATCTACGTAATTCGGATCTACAAAGGTAGTTTTCGAGTTTCTTTCATCGAATTAAACGAACAACATGGATCCTTGGTAGGAAATCGGAGATCAAGTTTTTTGTTTTCCGCTGCGCGTTTTGCAGTGATCTCGGTTGATTTCCTAACATGTAGCACGAGGTTCTTAGACAAATTAATGGCACTCATACTATCACAATATATAGGAATTCTATTTACGGTAATTCCAAAGTCCGAGAGTTGTTGTTTTATCCACAGCAACTGTGTGCAACAAAGGCTAAGTGCCATGTACTCAGCCTCAGTAGTGGACAAAGCAACGCTTGCTTGCTTTTTGGAAAACCATGAAATGAGTGAGTTTCCTATAAATTGGCAAGTCCCACTCGTGCTCTTTCTATCGATTTTGCAGCCACCATAATCTGCATCAGTATAAGCATGTAAGTTAAATGTGGAATCCTTATCGTACCAAATTCCTAAGGTGGGCGTGTGCTTAATATAACGGAATATTCTTTTTACCGCATTAAAGTGAGACACCTTAGGTTGACTCTGAAATCGTGCGCACATGCATACACTAAACATGATATCAGGCCTACTAGCAGTTAAATATAGCAAAGAACCTATCATAGATCGATACAAGCCATTATCAAAGTCTTTACCATGTTCATCTTTGTCCAATTTGGTAGTGACACTCATAGGGGTGGGGGATGGTTTCAAATTTTCAAAGTTAAACTTTTTAATCATGTCATTGACATGTTTTGCTTGACTTATGTGAATCCCTTTACTCGTTTGCTTAATCTGCAAGCCAAGAAAATAGTTAAGTTCACCAACCATAGACATTTCAAATTCAGATTTCATGCAATTTTCAAAATCTTCAACAAGTCTATGTGAGGTAGAACCGAAAATAATGTCATCAACGTAGATTTGGATAATAAGTAAATCCGATTTGTCTTGTTTCAAAAATAGTGTACTATCTATAGTACCTCGTTTAAAATTATTTTCTAAAAGGAAATCAGCAAAACGATCATACCATGCTCTCGGTGCTTGCTTTAGGCCGTATAGTGCCTTCTTTAGTTTGTACACGTGATCAGGATATTTCAAATCTTCAAAACCGGGTGGTTGCTTCACGTATACTTCTTCTTGTATAAATCCGTTTAGGAATGCACTTTTTACGTCCATTTAATATAATTTAAAATCTTTCATGCAAGCAATAGCAAGTAATAGTCGTATAGCTTCTAAGCGTGCTACGGGTGCAAATGTTTCATCGTAGTCAATTCCTTCTTCTTGATTATAGCCTTGTGCTACAAGTCTCGCTTTATTCCTAACGACCTTTCCTTCTTCAATCATTTTATTCCTAAACACCCACTTTGTGCCTATTATCGTCTTATCTTGTGGCCGTGGCATTAAATCCCATACATCGTTTCTAACAAATTGATTAAGTTCATCATGCTTGGCATCAATCCAAGAAGAATCACTCAAAGCATCATGCACATTTTTGGGCTCAATTTCAGAGATCATAGCATGAAATTCATTTATTTCGTCCGAAGTAATTCTTCTACGTGGTCGCACACCGTGAGTGAGGTCGCCTATGATGAGATCATGTGGGTGATCTTCATGCCATCTTCGTTGATTATTTTATATGTGATCATGCATTTCTATGTGATCATGCATTTCTAGTGTGTCATTCATATCATGCATATCAAAAGAACCATCATCTTCATTCAACACGGGTTTCAATTCAAAGTCATCGTCATATTCCTTATCTTTATCAATCTCACCAAATTCATTGAATTTCACATGAATAGATTTCATGATTTGTCTAGTGAGAGGATCATAACACCACCTATATGCCTTTGAATTTATAGAATATCCAACAAAAATGCACTCAATTGATTTGGATTCAAATTTGTCTAAATTATCTTTTGTATTTAAAACAAAACATTTGCATCCAAACACACGAAAATAGTCAATCTTAGGCATGCGATCATTCAAAATCTCATAAGGCGTCTTGTTTATTTTCTTTCTTATAGATAGGCGATTTACAGTATAGCATGCATAATTTACGGCTTCCGCCCACAGAAATCTAGGCAATTTATTTTCGCATAACATAGTCCTAGCGATTTCTTGTAATGTACGATTCTTTCTTTCTACTACTCCATTTAATTGTGGAGTTCTAGGTGGCGAAAACTCATGCTTGATTCCTTTTTCTTCGCAAAATGAAATCATCTCTTTGTTTTTAAACTCACCGGCTCTATCACTTCTTATCTTTTTCACACTTACACTGTATTGATTTTAAGTTGTCTAATTAATTTTGCAATCTCAATGGCGCTATCATCCTTATGTGCAAGAAATAAAGTCCAAGTATAGCGAGAAAAATCTTCAACAATCACGCATGCATAGTGGCGCCCACCAAGGCTTGTAGTGCGACTAGGACCAAACAAATCAATATGCAATAGCTCTAAGACTCTAGTCGTGCTTATTTTATTTTTAGGCTTAAGTGACTCACGTGTTTGTTTGCCTTTTATGCAAGATTCACACAACTGAAAGTTGTCTAAAACAAGCTTAGGCAATCCTCGTACTAGGTTCTTTCGTTGAAGTTTTTCTAGTGTGGAGATACCAATGTGTCCTAAACGTCCATGCCATAAATTCACATTGGGTTCATTTGACACAAAGCACTTAACTTTAGCGTCTACCACATCATCCATAGAAAGCGTAAAAATATTACCTTCTCGTTTTCCTTTTAAAACGGTTTCCCCATTTTTATTTATTATATAGCAATAAGGGTGAGTAAAACACACATTAAAACCGTTGTCAACAAATTGAGAAATGCTAAGAAGATTGTATGATAAGTTGCTTACCAAAAATACGTTGGAGATTTGGAGAGTGCTTGGATTTCCAATCGTACCTTTTCCAATGATCTTGCCTTCGTTGTTGTCTCCAAAGGTCACGGATCCAGCTTTTGTGACTTTCTTTAGTTTGGTGAACAGGCACGGGTCACCCGTCATGTGTCTCGAGCATTCACTGTCAAAGAACCACTTAATAGTTGTATCTTTCGATGTGTGGGCTCCCTGCAATGTGCAAAGATGATTTAGGTACCCTTTTAACTTTGGGTCCTTTCGAGTTAGTTAATCACCTCTTGGTAAAAGTACCTTTCGGTACCCATACTTGGGTGATCCTTCTCGGTCTATCAAATGGCAAGAATGTAGATGAAGGTGCGATATAGTAGACATGTGGTGCATGCACTTTGGGCCTTTGCCCAAGGACTCCTTTATACTCATTAAATGAAGGACGTTTTTGATATGTCCTTTTGTGTGTGCGTAGTGCGTGGATGATATGAATTTCATGTATGCATTATTCTTTTCTTTTCATATCTATATGGTAGAAAGTTATATTTCACATGATATGAAGAAGAAGTGGGGCGTCATGAGGAAAGGGACGGCTTTTGCGTCATCTTAGACGCCAGTTGTGGCTTAGGGGCATCTACCTTCTTAGACACCACAAACTTAGTTGGTTTGGTTGATACTTCATTTGTATCAACGTATCCCAAACCCGTTTTGTCGCTGTCATGCTTTTGTGATAATATAATGCGATGCAGCATGTTGGACCCCGTATCAAACTGTTTCATCATTTTCTCTAAATCGGTATTCCTTGATTTCAAACTTGAAATCTCGGATTTCATTTCATTATTTTGAGTGGTCAATGATGAAATCTCTGTCTTTAATGCAGTAATGACACATGATGACTCTTTCTTTGAATCGCTTAATTGAGACACAAGATCTTTGTTAGAAGATTCTAACAATTTCTTGTCTTCAATTAACCGTTTCTTTTGTTTTGCAAAAGTTCTAGCAAACTTATGTAATTCAAGATATTCAACATATAAATCATCATAAGATAGTTCAGAATCCGAGTCAGAATCAGAATTTACCTCATTTTCAAATAGTGGAGGCATTTGGCTTGACATATCTTTTTCCTCGGTTTCATGGTTAGTGGTTGCCATTTCACACAGATCGTTGGATCTTCTTGTTGTGAGTGTTCCTGCGCTCTGATACCAATTGTAGGATCTGCAAGGCACCACCAGAAAGGGGGGTTGAATAGTGGGTGCGGAAAATGTGGTTTTTAAAATTAGTTTGAACCAAAAACCCAACTTCTGAAAACAGTTTCTGTTTTCAAGACCAGTCTTAAAACGTTTTGAAAACTAGGTTTCAGGTCTTCAAAAATTCTGAAATTTGGAGAGAACTTAGACTCAGATGTTATGAGTATCTCCTAAAAATTTCAGATTAAAATTCAACCTCTAACCCCTTGAAACATTGTTGGTGGTCAGATTGTGCAAATCTGCCAGAAACGGTACACTGATTTGAAAAATTAATTCCTATTTGTACTTAACTCTAATTGCTCTGAAATTTTAACCACTGGCCCCTTATATATTTTATTTGAATGGGTTGAAACAGTTTTGAAAAATACTTTTGGGAAGTTAGTCAAATACACTCAAAGTCTCAACCTTTGCAAGTCTGAAAATCAGACTGCACTAGTCTCAGAACTTTTGATGTTTGATCGACTTATACTTATCCAAAAGGGTTGACACTTATGCCAAATTAACCCTAGAACGTGTAGCTATGTTTTTGGAAATTTTCGTGATTTTTTAAATTCGTTTACTATTTTTACAAATGCAAATAAAAAGAGTAAACTGTGCAGTAACAAAAATTAAATGCTGAAAGTAAATGGCACCAAAAATTTTATACTGGTTCGGTTATAAACAACCTACTCCAGTCTTCAAGGAATATCTTCTTTGGTTCACACTAATCACACAACTCAAAAACGCCTTACCACAGGGTTGATGGAGTTACACACCAACTCCAACCATTTACAAACCTTGTATGTTCAATACAATGCACACAAACACCACCACCTTGCAAGATTGAAGATTGATCACACCTTGATCAATCTTTTACAAAGATATAGAGTATGTGGTGATATATGACAAGCCTATTCAAGAATGAGAATATAAGTACAATAGACTTTCAAGAAGAAGAAAGAAAGAGAGTGTAGAAGAAGAAGGCTAGAACACTTTTGATCTTTGATTTTGCAACTCTTGTTCTTGTCTTGTTTTTGCTCATTTTCTTTCCTTTTAATGTCATATGGCCGTCCCCCTTGGGTCCTCCCCCTCTTGAAAATTATCTTCTAAGTCCTTGGGAGGATGTAAGACATCATTGTGATATGGTCTAGCTTACTTGGTATCTTCTTATTGGATGATCATTTAAGCTTTGCTTACTTGGCACTTCATGATTGGTTGGATGTTGTCATCATTGATGACTTGGAAAATCTGAGAATAACACTTAAAACATGTGCCAATATCAATCAAAAAATAATTTCCATAAATCTCAAGATTATCACATAAATGTTGCAAGACAAAATTTCTTCCCAACCAAGCAAAAAATCGGCCATTATGAACATATACCATGCTGAATTTTCAGCATGTGATTCATGGAGATAAAGTTCAAAATATTACCATTTCTCCTTGATTTTTATTTTTAAAATAACTCATAAATTTATAGCAATTATCTTTATCAATTTGGAATGAAATTTGAACTCCCACTTGGCCTCATTTTCGGCCATTGTACATACTACACATGCTGAAAAATTTCAGCATGTGTGATATTGAAGATATCACTATTTATGGCTTTGAAAAATATTTAAAATGCTTTCATTTCTTCTTCCAATCAATCACATAATTTAAGATGATAAAATATGTCACATTAACATGCAAAAATCGGCCAGCCAAGCTTACACATGCTGAAATTTTCAGCATGTGTTATAAGTGAGACATGTTTGAAATCTTACCATTTGTAGCTTCTCTCTTTAATTCACCAACATTGTATGATTGATTCTTGACCAATAAATATGCCAACAAGGCTCCAAATAAGGTCCATCTCAGCTGTAGGGGCGTTGCATAGTGTATGTGCATGTGCTGAAATTTATTTTTGCTAACTTTGTAAAATAGTGCACATTTAATAATACACACATATTATATTCTAATCAGCCCTTAATTTGATTTTCTAGAACACTTTAAGATGTATAACATATGTAAAAAGTGTCTAGATATGTGTCATATGATGTACCAAAAATGTTCCATGTGTTGTGTGCGTAGAAAACCGAATTTTCGATATTTATCGATTACCCGATTTTTCTCTAATTAAATTCCAACTTTTGTACATGTTATATATATTATGTTACACATAATATATATATAATATATACTTTAAATCTCAGCACTTGGCTGGTCTAAAGTGGCGCCTAGACATGTGACAAAATTAAAATTGGAATCTTCACATTTTGGCCTTAATGTGGGGTGATTTGTGTGTGCCAACATGGAAAGAATTTTTGGCTGAAAATATCACCCTAGGCACGAAATTTTTGATGATTTTTGAATTATAGGGGCTGGCTATTTATTTATGGCAAGTACGTGACACGTTGGCGTAGTTTCGGTATTCGCCCGATACGACCATTTTCGGTTTAGAAGCTTTTAACGTGTCCTATTTAATTTGTCATCACCATGACTTATATCATATTATATAAGACCTGAATATACTCATAAATATGATTTAAGTATAGTGGTGTGACGTTAACGTACGTACGTAAAATATATAACGTGTCGGTAGTACGTTGGAATACATGTGTATGTGCCTTTTTCAAAAAAATCTGAAAATATATGTATTTATATATGTACATGGCGTGTATATTAAATTGAGGGGAGGAGGAGAAGACTTTCCTTCCTTAGCCTTGTTGCCTTTGTGCCTTTTCCAAATGTAGCTTCCTTTAATGAACTACTTAGTTTAATTAACTAAGTACTTCACTTAATGAACTAGTTTGGTTCATTCATGGTGGCACCTGAAAATAGTGTAAACACAACAAATGTTTGCCATATGATGTAAGCTTTAATGCTTCATGGCTCGTTAGTACGACAACATTATATACAAGCTAAATAAGGTAAGTAATGAACAATGTATCATGCATACATGTCTATCATGCACACGTTTTGTATATGTCATGCATTTAAGTCACTTATTTTGAAATCACTCAAACCCCCTTTTCTCTACACCCTATACTCTTTATTGTTGTAAAAGATTGATCAAGGTGTGATCAATCTTAACTCGCAAGGTGGTGGTGTTTGTGATCATTGTAGTCACATACAAGGTTTGTAAAGGGTTGAAGTTGGTGTGTAACTCCATCAACCCTGTGTGGTAAGGTGTTATTTGTATTTCGTGATTAGTTCTAACCGAGGAAGGTGTCCTCGAAGACTGGAGTATGTTGTTTTAACCGAACCAGTATAAAATTCCTTGTGTTCTCTACTTTCAGCACTTACTTTCAGTTTCCAGCACAGTGCATCGTTTTTATCACGTTTGTAAAATAGTAAACGAATTTCAAAAATCACGAAACTTTCAAGAAACATAGCCACACGTCTTAAGGTTCTTTTGGTACAAGTTTCAACCATTTTGGACAAGTATAAGTCATTCAAACATCAAAAGTTCTGAGACTAGTGCAGTCTGATTTCAGGCTTGCAAAGGTTGAGACTTTGAACGTATTTGACTAACTTTCCTAAAGAATTTTTCAAAAGTGTTTCAACCCAATTAAATAAAAATAATAAGGGGTTAGAGGTTGAGTTTTGATCTGAAATTGTTTGGGGATACTCAGAACATCTGAGACTAAGATCTCTCCAAATTTCTGAATTTTTGAAGACCTCTAACCTAGTTTTCAAAACGTTTCAAAACAGGTCCTGAAAACAGAAACTGTTTTCAGAAGTTGGGTTTTTGATTTAAAACAATTTTAAAAACCACATTTTCCGCACCCACTATTCAACCCCCCTTCTAGTGGTGCCTTGTAGATCCTACAAGTGGTATCAAAGTGCAGGAACGCTCACAACAAAAGGATCCAACGATCTAAGTGAGATGGCAACCATAAGCTTCAAAACCGAACAAGAAGGTATGTCTAGTCAAAGGCCTCCTCTCTTTGACGGTGAGTCTTTCATTCAATGGAAGTTAAGAATGAAACTTTTCCTTATGGAAATTGATATTGATCTTTGGTCCATTATAGAAGATGGTCCATTTGTTCCATCAAAATTATCCACTATTGATGGAGTCACACTAGAGGTTGTTAAGCCTAAACAAGAGTATACTAGTGATGATAAAAAGAGACTGAGCATGAACGCTAGGGCTATGCAGTTACTTCTAAATGGACTAAGTAAAAGTGATCTAGCTATGTTTGAACGAATGAGAACTAACCTGCCTGCCATTCTCAATAACTTCGCTTGCCATCCATTCAGTCTGGAATCCATATATTGTATAATGTCTTGGCAATGGCTTGATCGTGTTATTCCTTTGTGCAAATAGGATCCCAAATATTTCATAGGAAGGGCCGATTGTCGCATGCCAAGCAACGTGGTAAAGACATGTCTCTGAGATACTGACACTGCTTCAGAATATACCACAAAACTTTTATGCCAGTTTACTGCTTGTCCCGAAACTCGCTCATTTTCAACGAGAAACTGCTTGAACTTATGCAAGTTCCTGCGACTTGCTGTGAGAAAAATTAACAAATCACCTGCATAAGACAGATGCACAATGATCATAGGCAATCGGCGTATAGAATACGGTTGTATAACAGCTTGTGCAATCAACTGCTTTAACCCGCGACTAAATCCTTCAGCTGCCAAAAATGAAAAGTAGGGGCGAAAGGGGATCCCCTTGCTTTACTCCTCTGGTAGGTCTGAAAAATCCATTAGGGGCGCCATTAACCAATATTGAGATATGAGTACTCTCCATATGATTAAGGATAAGTGTGACAAAGTACAATGAAAAGCCAAAGCGTAGCAATATCGCCTTTAAATACTGCCAGCTAACACGATCAAAGGCCTTCGCCATATCTAACTTGAGAATGGCTTTGTTTGGTCGTGTACCTTTGTCAAACCAATGAAGTAATTCATTCGCCAACAATACCTACTCAGTAATACCTCGGCCCTTCTGAAATCCCGCCTGCTCTGGGGAAATTATCTTAGGGAGAATGGAATTCAAACGCGTTGCAAGAATGGGGGTTTGGATCTTGCTCATAAAGGTAGATAATGCAATGGGTCAAAAATCGCTGAATGTATGCTGGGCCGTACCTTTGGGTATCAATATGTTCATAGAATGGGCCATGGCAAGAGGCACTAGGAAGGCCAGAAAAAATTCTTGGACCGCTTTATACACATCCAAATAAATTATCTCCCAATAGCTGCGAAAGAACCATCCGTTATATCCATCCGGGCCTGCTGCACTATGTGGATCTAAACTCCAAACTGCATCTTTAACTTCCTCCAAGGTTGGCATGTGAGTAAGCATATTATTATCAGCAGATGTAACCAACGACGAAATGGAAGTGAGGAATTCTGTACTATCCTCCACTGGTTGTGCTGTGAACATGCGCATGAAATGTTCAACTGCAGTCATACCTATACTCTCTGGAGTGTCGCAGTAATTCCCATTCTCCGTGTAAATGCCATGCAACCTCTGGCGACGGTGCTTATCTTTAACAATGGAATGATAATAATGGAAGCTGCAGTCTCCCTCCTTAAGCCACTTGAGACGTGCCTTCTGCTTCCAAAATTCCATTTCTATATGCGACGCCTGCTTCAACTCAGACTGAGCTTCGAAATATACCATCCGGTTATGCTCACTAGGATCTAGATCATATGACATCTCCGATGAACGTGCTCTATGTTCCGTAGTTTCCAAAGTACTAAAGATATTTCCAAATATTTCTTTATTCAACCTTGTAACGTCTTTTTTAAAAGCTCGCAACTTTGCGCACAATCCTCTCATACCTCCAACTGTAGGATATGATGTCCAAGCGGATCGCATAAAAACAAGAAAGTCCGGATGAGATGTCCAAGCTGTAAGAAATCGAAACTGTTTGGGGCCATGAGTTAATTCATGTGAACATTGTAACAGCAATGGACAGTGGTCAGATGTCGTTCTGCTCAGGTGAGTTAATTTCACCAATGGATGTAAATCATAAAATCTCTCATTGCAAAAAACCCAATCTAACCGACACTAAACGCCGCCTAAGCCTCTCCCACCCTGCCATGTATAGCGTGTTCCAACATGCGGCACCAAATGCCATTCAGCATATTGAACCATGTCATTAAAATCATGCAGTGTTGACATTGCTGGACGAGAAATACCTTTATGATCCAAAGGAGATAGAGCGTTTTAAGGCACTTAAAACTCATCCCTCGTATATCAGGTTATAAACTGGAACCATAATAATTGCCTGTCCTGAACTATATGCCGACCATAAACACAGGACAACAATATAACATGCTGATTGTGAAGCTTAAATCGAAAATGAGCAACTTGTTCCAGAAGTCAGACATCTAGTAATTCCATATATTAGTGCTTCCAAAAGCACCAAGCACGGCCATCACAAAAACTTTGAGAAGAAGTGAAACCCAGATTTATCTATGCCTTAGTCAATCGCGTATCTGATTGTTGAGGCTCAATGAGAAACAAAAAATGAATAGAGTACTGATTGATTAAAAGTCTCAATCGTGACATAGAGGTGTGCAGACCTCGCAGATTCCATGTTAACACATTCATTGAGAAAGAGTGGGGTTTAAATTGGAAGAGCGAGTAAAACTACGAGTGAGCACCAAACGAGGAGGTCGTGGAATCTGAGAATGCAGCCGGAAGCTTCGTTTGCGTATGAAAGGTATAAAACCTTCGTGATCCGGCTCCGTACTAGGATTAGATAATCGATGCAGCAGTTCAACATCGGAAGAGCCCTCCTTCACTGCTGGAATACGTCTAGACAAAGTAACGGATGAGTGTCTATACTCATTCTGTACAGCATGTATAGTATCCCTATCTGATATAACCATAGGCATGTGCGATAAGTCAGTGTCTGAGGATGTATGGACTATATCAGGAGCTATATGAGAGGACGGATGATACAGTAGTGTATCTTCGGAAGATCGACCCAACACTATTAAATCTTGAGTTGCAGGAGTGGAAGATTCAGAGACAATATATACAGGATCAGAGGGATCAGAGGCCATAGCAGGTGGATCCTTTGGTAATTGTGCCTCAGATAATTCTTTCGGATCAGCAGCACAGATTGGAGGCACAAGATCAGTGTCAATAACTGGGATAATTGCAGATTTATTTTCAGTATGGGGCAGTGTCTCAGAAGCGGGCTGGATATTCTCCTTTGGTTTTGGACACCATTGTTGTGACATTGCAGGAGGATGATCATCAGCAGAGTTCTTATCATCTCCACAGCGATCACGTTTATGTCCACGAATATTGCATTTGGCACAGTAATCAGGAACATCTTTATATACCATTGTCTGATAATGATGATGATCAATGCTTTGAATGTGTAATTTAGTTGGTAATTCCTTGGAAACATTAACTTCTACACATACCCTAGTGACTGAAGGACGAAGTAATTTTTGTGTGGCTGTATCCATTCTAATCAGAGTACCGACCATTGACGCAATAGCAAAGAGTGCAGACTGATTCTGCAGACATACTGGTAAACCTGGCATCGCAATCCACACAGGGACGATAGGGGCATCATACCGTGGATCAAAATCATGTGTATACTTAGTGATCCGCATGTAAAAGCCAAGAATATTCCAAGAACGACAACAAAAACAACGATTATAGTCCTCCTCCTTCTCAAATCGAAATAGCACGTGGGATTTATCCAATAAACCAGCATGAATGCTTCCAATAAAACCAATGTGGTCCAAAGTTTTTTGAAGAGCAACCATGGATGACCTTCCATTCCAAATAGAACCAACAAGCGTGTAACAGAATGGAGTCAAGAGAGCCGAAACCTCAGATTCATCAAATACAATAGAGGGATAACCTTTGAAACGTTGAGGCTGTTTTTTAGAGATATAAGTGATTACCAGTGGCGGATCACTGGCAAGGACATCAGCAAAGGACCAGACAGCCGAAGCTGCCGGCCTTGACGTCAGCATCGCAATGACGGCGCAAACAGGAATCGATCTCAATTATGCAGACTACTAGCCAGATTTGGTTTTGCAGCAAAATTCCTTGGAAATGCAATGACGGCCCTGACATAAACATTGCAATGACGGCCTTGACATAAACATCGCAATGATAGTGCAAAATGGATATGATAAAAGCATTTGATAGAGTTAATTGGACTTTTTTATCCAGACTACTCTCCAGATTTGGTTTTGCAGCAAAATTTATCAAGATTATATTCAATCATCTTAGCGGCACATATTTATCAGTCTTGATAAATGGGATGCCGTCTGGATTTTTTGAGCCTTCAAGGGGAGTAAAATAGGGAGATCCACTGTCTCCATATATTATTTATATTGGCATCAGAAGCTTTTTCAAGAGGTTTGAATGCATTGATAGTATGGAGAGATATACATTCTTACAACACGGGACGAGCTAAACCATGTCTTACTCATTTAGCTTTTGCAGATGATTTGTTGGTGTTTATAAATGGTGGATTAAGGAACTTACAGAGATTCAGAAAATTTTTGGAATCATATCAACTAGCATCGGGTCAAGCAGTAAATTTTCAAAAGAGTCATTTTGTTTTAGCAACCTATTTACCAAATTCACAGATACGGAAAATGGAATCAGTATTACAAATGACATCTACTTCTCTCCCAGTCAAGTACTTAGGTGTGAAATTACATAGAGGGAAGGAGAGGGCAGCACACTTCTCAAATTTACTAGCCTCGGTTCAAACCAAAATTCATATGTGGCAGAATAAATATCTCAGTTATGCAAGAAGGCTGATTCTCATCAAACATGTTTTGTTAGCAATCCCTTTACAAATAATTGCAGCTAGCATGTTACCCAAGAGTGTTATCAACGCCTTACAGCAAATGATAACTAAATTTTTTTGGGGCTATTCAGAGAGCAGGATGCGCCATTCTTAGATATCAGGTGATAAATTGTTTCGTCCCACACTTGAAGGAGGACTAGGACTAAGAAAATTGGAGGAATTGCAGACAGTGTATTCTTGTAGATTGTGGTGGCGATATCAAGCGAATATCTCATTATGGAGTAAATTTTTCCATTCAAGATATACGGGCCGTAACTCATATGAGATTAGGATCACTGATTCACCAGTTTAGAAACGAATATGTCGAGTACACTTATTTTGTTTGAATAAGCTTGCGACGGAACAATACACAATCCGAAGTGCATGTGAGCAAGTGAGAAAAGGTGGCCATAGAAGGATGTCCTTTCAATTTGATGCGTGCAATGCGTGGGCTCCAACAATTCCACCTTCCAAACGTCCTTCACAAAGGGTTAGGCACAAGGAAGAAGATATTCCCTTGCTTTCTCAGTGATAAAAACGTGTGGATCAAACGAGCACGACCAACACTACAAGATGGTCGTTGATCAGGTAAAATAAAGCTAGATAACAATGTTTGAAAATTAAAAATTATTTGAATTCAAAGTTAAAACAAATTCTAGCTAAAATCTTCAAATCTTGCAAGACATTATCCTCAATGAATCTGGCCGTGTATGATGATGAAGTTGGCGTTTGAGACTTGATCTTGATGTAGATGAAGTGGTTGGAATTGAATTCAAAGGTTGGTTGAAGATTGAATTCAAATTGAATTTGAACTTGTTTTCAAACTTGAATTCAATCTTTGAATTTTGATCTCACCTCTTTTGGTCTCCAAGTTTGCGTGGGAAGGGATGAAATGGCGTGTGAAAAGGTCTCCAAGTGGATGAGATGTTGAATTCAAATGTTGGTTGGAGATTGAATTTAAATTGAACTTGAATTTGAATTCAAACTTGGATTCCACTTTGAATTGTGATCTTATCTCTTCTTGCTTCAAGAATGGCGTGCAAATGGGATAGGATAAGGTTGAGAACTTCTTGAAATTTAAGTCTCCAATTGGTTGAGACTTGAATTCAAATTATGGTTGAATTTAAATTCAAGTCTAGCTTTGAATTTAAATTCAATTTGATCATCATCCTTTTGCTTCAAAATGGCCGGCCCCTTGTTGTATTTTGGAGATGATTTTTGATTTCAAGTTGAACAAGAGATTCCATCTTGGACATATTTGAATTTGTCTTTATGGAGACAAACATCTTCAGGACAATCATTCCTTTTGTCTCCCTTTTGGTAGCACACGCCTATAAGGCCATGTTGGGCTTCCATTTGGCTTGGAAATTTCATGTACCTAATTTACCTACAAAGCAAATACATAAAACAAAGATCACAAGAAACAAGACAAAAAATTCAAAAACAACGAACGTACACACATGCTTATACACGCTCAAGGTGAAGGTTCAATGAAATGAACCTAATGGATCTTAGGTTCATCTTGAACATGCTTGTACAAGAAGGTGGCAACTTGATGACAAAGTTCTCTTGCCCTCCTTCTTGTCATAGGACCTTTGACCTCTTGATAAGATCCTTGATCCTCATCGGACCCTTGATCCTCATCAATCCCCCCTCCTCAAAAGGATTCGTCCTCGAATCAAAAAGGTCATCAGTGAAAGGGGTGAGGTCAGCAACATTAAAGGTGGGTGAAATTGAACCATACCTGTCAAGAAGATCAAGTATGTATGCATTGTCACCTATGCGTTTCAAAACTTTGAAAGGTCCATCTCCTCGAGGAAACAGTTTTGATTTTCTCTCATTGGGAAATCTTTCTTTGCGCAAATGTAACCACACTAAATCTCCAGGTTTAAACACAACTGGTTTTCGATGTTTGTTAGCTCGTCTTTCATAAGCTTTGTTTTTCTTTTGAAGTTGTGTTTTAACTTGTTCATGCAGTTTCTTTATCTTTTCTGCTTTTTGTTTACCATCAAGACTTGAACGTTCATGCACGGGAATAGGGATCAAATCAAGGTGAGACAAGGGGTTAAAGCCATACACGATTTCAAATGGACTATGCAAGTTACCGTGATGGACACTCCTATTGTATGCAAATTCGATATATGGTAAACAATATTCCCAATGTTTAATATGTTTTTGCAAAATGGCATGCAAAAGTTGAGAAAGAGTACGATTAACGACTTCAGTTTGTCCATCCGTTTGTGGGTGTGCAGTGGTTGAGAACAATAATTGTGTACCAAGTTTAGCCCACAAAACGCGCCAAAAATGACTCAAAAATTTCGTATCTCTATCACTTACAATTGTACGTGGCATGCCATGCAATCTCATAATTTCTTTGAAGAACAAATCTGCAACATGTGTGGCGTCATCAACTTTCCTACATGCAATGAAATATGCCATTTTTGAAAATCGATGAACCACAACATAAATACTATCGCGCCCTCCTCGAGACCTGGGAAGTCCTAAAACAAAGTCCATGGAAATGTCAATCCAAGGGAAATCAGGGACGGGTAAAGGCGTGTAAAGGCCATGTGGTTGGGACTTGGATTTGGCTTGTTTGCAAGTGATGCAACTACCACACAACCTCTCGACGTCTACTCTCATGCGGGGACAATAGAAATGTTCCTTAAGAGTTTCGAGGGTTTTGAACACTCTGAAATGACCCATCAAACCTCCCCCATGGGCTTCTCTAGTCAGGGCTTCTCGTAAGGATGATTGGGGAACACACAATTTTTGTTCTTTGAAAAGATAACCTTCATGTATGTAGAATTTTCCAAATGGTGCCTCTTTACAAGCCTCGGAAATGGTGCCAAAGTCATGGTCATTGGCAATTCCTTAAGTGATTCGAACCCTAAAAAGCGTGAGGATAATGTATTCACTAATGCGTATCTCCTAGAGAGGGCATCGACAATTATATTGTCCTTTCCTTGTTTATACTTAATCACATAAGGGAATTGTTCTATGTACTCTACCCATTTGGCATGTCTCTTGTTCAACTTTCCTTGCCCTTTAAGATACTTAAGGCTTTCATGGTCAGTGTGGATCACAAACTCTTTAGGTTGAAGATAGTGTTGCCAAGTTTGTAGGGATCTCACAAGGGCATAAAGTTCCTTATCACAAGTAGAGTAATTCAATGCAGCGCCTTTCAACTTCTCACTAAAATAGGCTATGGGTTTCTTACCTTAGGTCAAAACTGCGCCTATACCCACTCCACTTGCATCACACTCGATCTCAAAGGTCTCGTCAAAATTTGGTAACCTAAGTATGGGTGCAGTGGTCAGCCTACGTTTAAGCTCATCAAATGCCTGTTGTTGTGGCTCTTCCCACCTAAAAGGCACATCTTTTTTTTTCAATTTCATTTAGGGGTGCAGCTATGGAAGAAAAATCTTCGACAAAGTGTCTATTAAAACTTGCAAGTCATGGAAACTGCGAACTTCCCCTACATTCTTAGGTATAGGCCACTGCACAATTGACCTAACCTTTTCTTCATCCATTTCTACTCCCTCAGTCGAAATGACAAAGCCTAGGAAATCTACGTGTTCTAAACAAAAAGAGCATTTCTTAAAGTTGGCGTAAAGTTGTTCTTGCTTAAGCTTCTCAAAAACGGCCCTAATGTGGTCAAGATGATCTTCTATAGTTTGTGAACAGATTAGGATATCATCGAAATAAACAAAAACAAATCGTCCTATGAACGCTCGTAAGACTTGATTCATTAGCCGCATAAAGGTGCTAGGGGCGTTGGTGAGCCCGAAGGGCATCACTAACCACTCATAGAGCCCAAACTTGGTTTTGAATGCAGTTTTCCATTTGTCCCCTTCTCTAATGCGTACCTGGAAGTACCCTTGCTTAAGGTCGATTTTGGTGAAGAATTTAGATCCGTGCAACATATCCAACATATCATCCAGCCTAGGTATGGGGTACCTATACTTGGCGGTAATTTTGTTTATGGCTCGGCAATCGGTACACATTCTCCACGTTCCATCCTTTTTGGGTACTAAAATGACTGGGACAGCGGATGGGCTTAGGCTCTCTCGGACTTGTCCACTTGCTAGGTGCTCCTCTACTTGCCTTTGGATTTCCTTGGTTTCTTCGGGGTTGGCTCAATAGGCTGGGCGATTTGGTAATACGGCTGCTGGGACAAAATCGATTTGGTGTTCTATTCCTCTAATGGGTGGTAATCCGGATGGTGTCTTGGAGGGAAATAGAACTTCGTACTCTTGGATAAGGGACGCAACAGAGGTAGGTAGGTAGGTTTGGTGGGAGTTCTTCTAGAGAAAGGTGACACGCCTTAGGAATGATGATGAGTACGGTTTGGTTGTTATAAAGGGCTCGTGTGACCTCTCTTTTCTTTGCGAAATGCTTACACTTCTTTTTGTAATCGTTGATACTTAGGGGCACTACCTCTTTTCCTTTGATCTCGTGTTTTTTGTTCTCACTTTTCATGCATTCCACGAATTTTCTCTCGGCTTCTTTTTCCTTACGATCAGCCCTAGACTTAGACATGTGTTGGTGATCCTCGTGGACTTTGTGTGGTGGAAGTGCATGCAATTTGTATAGTTTGCCATTCAATTTGAAAGAATAACGAATCAAATAACCATCATATGTCACATGTCGATCAAATTGCCATGGCCTACCAATTAAGATATGACTAGCATGCATTGGTGTAACATCGCATAAAACATCATCTTTGTAACTACCAATGCTAAGAGAAATCAAAACTTGTTTACTTACGCTAACTTCACCGCAATCATTTAGCCATGAAAGTGTGTAAGGATGCGGATGATTAGTCATAGGCAAATTCAGTTTTCTTACCAATTCGATACTAGCCACATTCGCACAAGAACCGGAATCAATGATCATGGTGCACACCTTACCGTTTCATGTAATGAATATGGAAGATGTTTTCTCTATGTTGTTGATCATCTAATTTCGGATATGCATTTAAAGCTCTACGCACAACAAGAAACTCCTTAATGTCAAAATCATCTAATGCGCCTAGATCCTCTTCAGGTTCAATTTCATTATCATGCTCATACTCGTTTTCATGCTCGGACTCAGACACATATTCGTTTGTCTCCTCAATTAACATGATTCGTTTTGCATTATGACACTCTTTTCCTATGTGACCACGTCCTTGACACTTATAACATTTAATGTCTCTAAACCTGTTTGAGGGATCAGAAGAATTTCTGGTGGGAGTCTTGTGTTGGGTGCGGTCATCACGCCGTTGTCTGGACTGCACACGATTGTCCATCCTTTGCGACGCTCCTTGGTCACATGTTTGGCCTCCTGTAGGACATGAACTTCCCGTTCCTGAAGGCTTGCTGGAAAACTTTGATGAAGACTGATTAGTACGATAAGTGGAATTGAAATTGGAGGAACTACATACCTTTAATTGATGTTCAATCTTTTCAGCCATATGGACCATGGTTGTGAGGTCGAGATAAGGTTGAAGATCAACCCTTTGCGCAATCTCCCTGTTTAAACCATGTAAGAATCGAGCCTTGGTGGCTTCTTCGGGTTCCTACAAGTTAGATCTTTCCAACAAAATTTCTAACTCTTTGTAATATTCGTCTATACTTTTGGAACCTTGTCGTAAGTTTTGCAAACTCATGAAAATAGAACTCTCATAATTGCTTGGGATACAACGTTGTCTCATTTCAAACTTCATTTCTTCCCAAGTGGCAATTGGCGGTTGTCTTGTCTTAGTTCTATTTCGACACAAATTTGTCCACCAATTTAATGCATAACCAAAAAAATCAATAGAAGCGTACCTCACCTTTTGTAATTCACTGTAATTGGTACAAGAAAAGATTAAATCCACTTTTGTCTCCCATTCCAAATATTCCTCCGCATTACTTTTACCATAAAACGTGGGAGTATTTATTTTTGTTTTTAGAAAATCATCATCTTATGGGAAAAGGGGATTTTGGCGTCTTTGATAACCACGGGGAGGGTGGTCATCAAAGTCATAATCATCATGCTCATATGGAATGTAATCATCATTGTACCTTCTTGGAGCGTACCTTCTTGGTTGTGTTGGAGGAACAAACCTTCTTGCCTCCATGTGTGGTGGTCTAAGGTTGTCATCCTCAACTTCTTCTGGGGGGTGACGCCTAGGTTGTGGTAGGGGAATGGCCCTGTTTGTGCTTGGCCCATCACTCGTCTTGTAGCTCCGTTCAACATCCTCCAATCGATGCTTGATTACCTCATTGTCATGCATGAGTTTCTTAAGCATCTCCAGCATTTGTTGTTGTGTGTTGTCCAAGGTTTCGGCTTCCTTTGATTTTCTAGAAGCAGAATGAGTGCTGCTCTCCATTTTACCTAGGGAATTGAAACGGAAAAAAGAAAAGGAAAGAAATAAACTAACACAAAGAGAACAAACGTTAAGCGATTAGTAAAAACAAACTACGAACACTCCTCTTGATCTTCTTTTCACTCTCTTACCACTTTGCTTCTTGGATAACCTGAAGTTAAGAAGGCTCAAAGTGATCAATTAAGAAAGTGTGTTGCCAATGCTTCTCCAAATTATAACGATCTCCACTTGTTTCTCCTTTTTGCTTTCAAGTTGCACCAATTAGTATCAAAGTAGGATCAAGCAAAATGGAAACAAGCTTGAACTTTCTACTAGGATTCAAAGAAAATAAGCAACCAAAATTGATGTATAAGGCTGAACCAAAGATTAACTAAGGGTTGCCGTGGACAATCTTTAGTTAAGTTTGATTCTATGCACTTACTATCCACAAAACGGTTCAAGTCATGCGACAATCGAGCAACCAAGTGTGTGATTGGTTCAAAAAGATCAGGAGATGGACAGGAAATATAGTATCCAAGGTTCTCAACTTACACCAAAAAAATTTCCACGTAATGCACAAATGTTTTGCCCTTTTTCTTGTCTCTTGTTCTTTTGTTTTTCTTTTTCTTCCTTGCTATTTCAATTGAGCAAGGTTCAGATTCTCTCTTTTTTTTTGACTAGGGGCAGGATTGAAATTTCACGCGTTGTGCACTGAGCACTTTTGTTTTTGGACAGAATAGTGCAATGTCTTTAAATTGCAGTTTGCAACCTTGAATTGCAACAAAATAACCTTGGAAAGTGAGGGAAATTGGGGTAGGGCGGAATTGGGATTAGGGTTAGGTTTTTCAATATAGGGTTTTTCTTGAACGTTTTGGGAATTTGCAGAATGAGGTTGTGGGAACTGAATGGGCAGTGTAAATGGGCTATTTGTGTTGGTAATTGATGATTTGTGTGGTCAATTTGGATAATGGCTAAGGGTAGGACAGAATTGAACCAAAATTCAAATTCTAAGGTTAGAGTTTTTTTGAATGAATTGGGAACTTTGGGTGAGGATTTCGTTTGGTAAAATTGGGTTGGGGCTTGTTGTTAAGGGTGTAAATAAGGTAGTTTGGAATCAGGTTGGTGAGTTTTAGGGTTAGGTAGGGGTGGATGCTGGTTGGGCCATGGGGTATTGGGTGGTTTTAGGGTTTGTTTGATGTTGAAAATAGATTGTGAAGACAAGCACACGTAGGACTACTTGATTTAAAGCATGAAATCAATCACAATGCGAATCACAAGATGCATACAATCATCACCAACTAAAAGCTTCGGTAGCAACAAGATGATTTGAAACCGAGGTAGCTTTATAGGCTGATGGTTGTAGTAATTAAAAGAGCTCAATGTACTCTACATGCTCAAACACTAATTGTTCAAGTTTGAATGATAAAATTTCAGATGTTTGATGCACAAGTTGGATAAACGTGACACTAGACAAGAATCAACAAAGATGCTAGACAAAATGCAAATGACTCAAACAAGACTCAACAAAATGCAAATGACTCAAACAACTGTACGTTTTGTTTGTTTGTTTTTGTATGAAATGCAAGACAAATGACTGTAACCTTCTGATGCTAATATAAAAAGTAGTGGTGAGAGTGGGTCACCCTGTTTAACCCCTCTCATAGGACGAAAAAACCACTTTGAACCCCCCATAATCAAGATCGATAACCAAGTACAATCAAAATGATTAATGATAATCCGGATAAAAAAAGAGGAGAATCCAAACCGTGCCAACAATACCTCCAAATATTCCCAACTTACCCGATCAAAAGCCTTCATCATGTCCAAATTTGAACACAATTGATTTCCTCCCCGATCCAACATATGAATCATCTCCCTAGCTAATAACACTTGAGATGAGATTTCATATCCTTTAAGGAAGCCCGTTTGTTCTGGAGAAATTAACTTAGGGAGCAAAGAATTTAGCCTTGTAGCTATGATCCGCGTGCATACTTTACTCAGAAAACTAGACAAACATATCGGGTGGAAATCACTAAAAGTACGAGGTGCAGTACATTTAGGGATCAAAATGATTAACAAACTAGCATCACAGTTGGCTGTGGAATACCCAGGAAGAACTCATGTACCGCCATAACCATATCCTGTTGAATGATATCCCAACAAGCGCGAAACAATGTACCACGAACACCATCTGGCCCAACTGCACTTTGCGGATCCAAATGCCAAACAGCCTCTTTGATCTCTGACGCTTGAGGCATCCGTGTGAGGGAAAGATTTTCGTCGGATGTCACCAAAGGAGGGATATGCTCCAAAACTCGTTCATATCCACCTGTGTTTTCCTTGGTCAATAAAGCTATATAGTAAGAAACTGCCTCATTCTGTATAGTTTGTTGCGTATCACACAAAACATCAGAAGAAGTATAGATTTGTTGAATACAAATCTAAGAACGATGACCTTTAACTATCAAATGAAAATATTTGGTGTTAGCATCTCCATCCCGTACACAGCGGAGGCGAGCCTTCTGCTTCCAGAAATCAAACTCATATTTGGAAGCTAGTATATATTTCGCTTTGGATTTGTGATATAATGTGCGATGGATGTCCGTGGCATCTGCATCAAAAGCTTGCTCCGCATGTCTCACATTCGCCTCAGCTTGCTCCAGGTGATCAAAGATATTTCCAAAGATATTTTTATTCTATTGTTGTATATCATGTTTTAGGCGAGATAACTCTAATAAAACCCATACATTCCACCTGTTGTCGGATAGTTCGCCCATGTTTCCTTGACATAAGCATAAAAGTCCGGGTAAGAAACCAAGCTTCCAAGAACTGGAACGAACGTGGCCCAAGTTCACGGGATAAGATGCAGATCAAAAGAAGGGGAGAATGATCAGATGTAATTCGAGATAGATGTGTTAGGTGTAAATCATCAAAAGAATCTTGCAATAGGGAATTTATAAACACCCAGTCCAATCGCCGCTGAACTCGACCCATGCCGCGGCCATCAGCCTAAGTGTAACGATTACCATGAAACAGAGGATCCATCAACAAGTAATCCTCTATACACTCATTGAAATCTTCCAATGAAGATAATGTTGGGTTGGAACGACTCTTATGATCATGAAGAGCTCGAAAGGTATTAAAATCTCCACTTAGTAGCCAAGGGATGCTATTTGTGTGAACATGTTCACGTAAGGCTTGCCAAATCGGCCGGAGAGAGGCCGTATGGCGTGCATATATGACCAACCAACAGAATCAAAAATTAGTAGGAATGTAAATAAATTGCAGAATCACCACCTGATCCTGGTCATGAACATCCACTAAGCAAAAATTTGAATCACGCCAAAAAATCCATATCTCATTAGTAGAAGAACTAAAGGAGTTTGAGAAGCCTATGTCCATACAATAACGTGTGATCCTGGTCGATGAGTGCTTTGGTTCAATGATGGTAAGGTGATTAAGACCATGCAAATGAATTAAATGAGGCAACCGGGGAAGTGAGGTCATATGCCCCTAATATTCCAAGTCATAAGATTCATTAAGAAAGAGAAACAGGACACTCATACGAGACAGGCGAGAGTCACTACGTGTAAGGACTGTTGAAGGTGGTAAAGGCGACAATTCTCTTTTAGTCTGCCGTCGTCAGCGAGAAACAATAGTGATGAAGCCAGTAGTCTCGGATGATCCATCAAGCCGAGATAAAAGTACATCCTCCGCTAGTGAGGGCTGTAGTAACTGAATACGACGAGTGACTTCCTTAGAGACAGCAAGAATATTAGGGGTAGTATCTGCAGGAGGGAGTTCTGTATCCGAGCTATGTCCAACCTCATCATCATCCATTACCTCAATTGGGTGATGATATTCCGCATCCTGCCAAGTTGTGAAATATCTTGAGAGTGACTAGTTGATGGCAAAGCCTCCTCTGATGATGGGGCCACATTTACTAGAGGGACAGGTTCTGAGGATACCGTTTTTTGCTTTAGTTGCCAGATTTTGGGTTGATCATCTATTTTCAGAGTGGCATGCACTGGCTCCATGTCATCATGCACCACACATTGACCATCCTTATGGCCGAAAGTTCGACATTTCATACAATACAACGGCAGATCTTCATAAACCACAGATTGGAAAAAAGGATGAATCTCCACAGTCAATATAAATTTTGGAAGGAAGTTCCTATGTGACATATACCTCAATGCATACTCGTGCCACCGAAGGGCGGAGAAAGTTTAGGGTTGTAGCGTCCACTTTGATAGGGCGTCCAATAGCACGGAAAATTGCATACAATGACCTGGAAGTGATATCCAAACCTGAACCACTGGAATTTCAAACTTGGGATTAAATGCCAGAGTCCACTTTGTGACAAGCATTTCATATCCAAGTATGCGCCACGTTCCACGATAGAAACAACGTGTATAATCATCTTCTTTATTGAAATTCATCAAGGTATGACTTTCGTCCAATAATCCAATGGAAACATTAACTTGAAATCCAATGATATCGAAGGCTAGTCAGATCGCGGCCAACCCCAAAATGTTTCGACCAAAGCATGGCGAAATCAGGTTGCTTGTACATCAATTTCCGATGGTGTAAAGTGCACTACTGGGGCTCCTTTGAATTTGCTGATTTCACGTTGAGGAAAAGTAGTCGTGGTAGAAGAAACAACTACTGCAAAAAATTTGGTTAATGGAGGTGATGGAGCGCCAGCCATCGCCGATGAAGAATTCGGTGTCTGTGCCGCTAGTACCAAAAATCGCTAGAGCCGAAGGCTTATTTATACACACACACGACGACCATAAGGCCTATTTATGGAAGAAATAATTGTGGTACATGTTCTTAGACATATTTATGTATGAAATATAGTATGTTAGAAATTATGACTATGTTATGTATTCTCTTATGACATGATAAAGTATCTATGAGATATATGTACCAAATGCTTTAGTATTGTGTCATGAGCTTATATGTGAATGTATAATTTAAGAAAGTGATGAGGATGAAATTCTACACAAAGTGGCTTGCTTTTGGGGACTTGGCTGGGACACAGTCCATGGGGGTAAGAATCATATTTCCTTTAAATTATGACATGTATGATGTAGATAAGTTATGAGTTTATGATGATTAAATTTTAGAATGACCAAAATGACCAAGGATCGAGCCTAATGGACCAATGAACCAAAAGTCTTGAAAAAAATATTTTTTGTCGCATCATATGTTTTAAAAAGTTCTCAGGCATAACGAATAATAAACATGAGACGATTGATTCCGATGATACATGTTATGATTATGTTATGTTATGTTATGGTGCGCCGACATGATATCGGGAACGGAGTGATAGGTATCATGGGCATATGTTATCGTTATGGCTGAGTATAGCACCTCATCCGGGACACAGGATCTCCGCCATAACGCATCACCGTTAGAAACATGTACATATGATGTATCAACATGTTTGGAACTTTGAGATTCATATTTGTACATGTGACTATATGGAGAATCATTCGGTATGTCGTGCATTATTATTCTTACGTTATGAAAAGTGCTATGGCCATCATATGAATATCATGTTTTAAATGTTTATCAAAATGTCATGTTATGAAGGTTTACGCAAAAGACATGGTCTGATTATTTATGGAAAGTCATGTTTGATATGTTTATAGAAAAGGATCATGTTATGAAATTTTAAATAACCAAATTTCATAAGACCTTCAAGTTATAGTTGGAACATCCTTAAACCTATGATATTATTAAGTGGAACAAGAAGAACTTTGGCATAGAATTTGTAGGACCTGTAAGGCACCACTAGAAGGGGAGGGGAGTTGAATAGTGGGTGCGGAAAATTTGGTTTTTAAAATGTTTTGATCCAAAAAGCCAACTTCTGAAAACAGTTTCTGTTTTCAAGCACTGTTTTTCAACATTTGAAAAACTAGGTTACATGCCTTCAAAATCTAAAATTTGAAGAGATTGTAGTCTCAGATATTCTGAGTATCTCCTAAAAATTTCAGATCAAAATTCAACCTTTAACCCTTTGCAAAATTGTTTGTGGTCAGATTGCGCAAATCTGCCAGAAAAAGTAGTCTGATTTGAAAATTTTATTCCGATTAATCCGTGGATCCAAATGGTCTGAAGCTTTAAATCCAAACCCCTGACTATATGTATTTAATTGGGTTGAAACAGTTTTGGAAAATTCCTTTGGGAAGTATGTCAAATACATTCAAGTTCTCAACCTTTAGAAGTCTAAAAATCAGATTGCACTAGTCTCAGAACTATTAACGTTTGAATGACTTATACTTGTCCAAAAGGGTTAAAACTCACGCAAAATGAAACTTAGAAGATGTGGCTATGTTTCTGAAAAAGTTTACAATTTTTGAAATTCGTTTACTATTTTTAAGATTGCGATGAAATAGATGCAAAGTGTAGGAAACTGAAAGTACTGTGCAGAAAAGTAAAGAACACAAGGAATTTTATACTGGTTCGGTTAAATCAACCTACTCCAGTCTTAGAGGACAACTTCCTCGGTTATCACTGAACAAAATAACACCTTACCATATAGGGTTGCTGGAGTTACACACCAACTCCAACCCTTTATAATCGAAACAAGCAATCACAATGATCACGAACACCATCACGAGTGGATGAATGTTTGATCACACCTTGATCAACCTTTTACAACAATATGGCGTGTATGGTGGTATGAATGAATCCTATAGAATATGTTTGAATATAGATGCAATAGGCTTGAGAGAGAAGGAGAAGAAAGAAATGAAGAAGAAGAGAGTAGAGAGACTTTTTGCACTTTTGAAATTATGAGACTTGTCTTGCATTTTTGTTTGTTCTTCTTCTCCTTTTTATTTGAGGTTGGCCGCCCATTCTAGGGCTTTTCTTCATCTTGGAAATTCTCTTTTAAGTCTTTGGAAGAATGCCTTGTATAGATGTGACATCAACTTGCTTACTTGGCAACACTTAATTGGATGATTGTCTTGGCCTTGCTTACTTGACACTCATTGATTGGATGAGATTTGTCATCACTTGATGACTGCAAAAATCTGAGAATAACACTTAAAACATGTGCCAAAATAGTATTAAATACATTGCCAAATATCATACAATTAATCCCACTTAATTTGCAAGGTAAATTGGTCTCCATTATGACCAAGAATTTGGCCATCACATTTGCAACATATGCTGAAATTTTCAGCATGTGCAATAATCTCAACATGTTCAAATTATTGCCATATTATTACACATCAATTCTTTGAAAAATGGAGAAGCAAATTTTGTAGAGAATAAGGGGTTTGAGTGATTTTCAAATACATGATTTAAATGTGCACAAAAACGAACATAGCATAAACGTGCATGATATATATACATGTATGCATCATACATTGCTATTACTTGCCTTATGTAGCTTATATATAATGTTGCCGTACTAACGAGCCATGAAGCGTTAAAGCTTACATCATATGGCAAACATTTGTTGTGTTTATACTATTTTCAGGTGCCACTATTAATGAACTAAACTAGTTCATTAAGTGAAGTACTTAGTTTAATAAACTAAGTAGTTCATTAAAGGAACCACATTTGGAAAAGGCACAAAGGCAACAAAGCTAAGGAAAGAAAGTTTTCTCCTCCTCCCCACTTAATATATACACGCCTATATACACATATATTACACATATTTTCAGATTTTTTTGAAAAAGGCACATACACATGTATTCCAACGTACTACCGACACGTTATATATTTTACGTACGTACGTTAATGTCACACCACTATACTTAACTCATATTTATGAGTATATTCAGGTCTTATATCATATGATATAAGATATGGTGATGACAAATTAAATATGACACCATAAAAGGTTTTAAACCGAAAATTGTCGTATCGGGCGAATACCAAAACTTCGCCAACGTGTCACGTACTTGCCATAAATAAAAGGCCAGCCCCTATACTTCAAAATTTCATGTAAATTTCGTGCACATCACTGAATATTCAGCCAAAATACTTTCCATGTTGGCACACACAAATTTTTCCATATTAAGGCCAAAATGTGAAGATTCCAAGTTTAATTTTGTCACATGCTAATGGTACCACTTTCGACCAGCCAAATACTGAGATTTAAAGTATATATTATATATATTATGTATAACATAATATATATAACATGTGCAAAAGTTGGAATTTAAATTAGAGAAAAATCGGGTAATCGATAAATATCAAAAATTCGGTTTTCTACGCACACAACACATGGAACGTTTTTGGTACATCATGTGACACGTATCTAGACACTTTTTACATATGATATACATCTTAAAGTTTTCTAGAAAATTAAATTAAGGGCTGATTGGAATATAACATTTGTGTATTATTAAATGTGCACTATTTTACAAAGTTTGCAAAAATAAAATTCAGCACATGCACAATCATTTCCAACGCCTACAACAGCCATTTTGGAGAATATGTGGAGCCTTGTTGGCATCTTGATTGGTCAAGAATCAATCACACAATGTTGGTGACATAAAGGAATGAGCTACAAAAGGTAACATTTCAAACTATGTCACATATATGACACATGCTGAAAATTCAGCATGTGTGTTGTATTATGGCCGATTTTCAGCACTAAGAAATGACATATTTTACTATCTTGAATCATGAGGATTAATTGAGGATGTTATGGAAATGATTTGAATATTATTTAAATTTAATAAAGTGTGATATTCTACATATCACACATGCTGAAATTTTTCATCATGTGTGAAGACATGGTGGCCGAATTTGTGAGTTTGAAAGTGTCCATATTCATTTCTCATGTGATAGGAATAATTACCATTAATTGGTGATTCATTTTAATGAGAAAAATAAAAGAAAAATGGTAATGATTTAAACTTTATCCCCATGTGTCACATGCTGAAAATTCAGCATGGCAATGTAACTTAATGGCCGAATTCTAGGTCAATTTTGTGAGATTTTTTGTCTTGCATATTATGTGATGTATCTCATGATTTATGGAAGTTATTTTGTGATGATTTTTGTCACATGTTTAAGTGTAAATTCTCAAATTTTTCCAAGTCATCCATGATGACAATATTCATCCAATGAGAAGGTGCCAAGTAAGCGAAGACTAAATGATCATCCAATAAGAAGATGCCAGGTAAGCAAGACATTGTCACAATGATGTATTTCACTCTCTCAAGGACTTAAAAGATAATTTTCAAGAGGGGGAGACACCACCTAGGGGACGGCCTGCACACATTAAAAGGAAAGAGAAGAGAGCAAACAAAACAAGGCCAAGTATTGCAAAATCAAAGTGATCAAAAGCCTAGTTCTTCTTCTTCTACATTCTCTTTCTTTCTTTCTTCTTGTAAGCCTATCGTATTCATATCTTTCAATCTTGAATAGGCTTGATATAGACCACCATTCATTCTATATCTTTGTAAAAGATTGATCAAGGTGTGATCAATCTTCATTCTTACGAGGTGGTGGTGTTCGTGTGAATTGTACTAACAATACATGGTTTGTAAAGGGTTGGAGTTAGGTGTAACTCTATCAACCCTGTGGTAAGGTGTTTTTGAGTTGTGTGATTAGTGTGAACCAAGCAATGTGTTCCTTGAAGAGTGGAGTGGGTTGTTGATGACCGAACCAGTATAAAATTCTTGGTGTCGTTTACTTTCAGCACTGTTTACTGTTTTTAATCACATTCGTAAAAATAGTAAACGAATTTCAAAAATCACGAAACTTTCTGAAAATATAACCACACGTTCTAGGGTTCTTTTGGCGCAAGTTTCAACTCTTTTGGACAAGTATAAGTCATTCAAACGTCCAAAGTTCTGAGACTAGTGCAGTCTGATTTTCAGGCTTACAAAGGTTGAGACATTGATCGTATTTGACTAACTTCCCAAAAGAATTTTTCAAAACTGTTTCAAACCATTTAAATATAACATATAAGGGGTTAGTGGTTAAATTTTCAAAGCATTTGGAGTTGTGTAAAAATTGGAATTAATTTTTCAAATCAGTGTATCGGTTCTGGAAAATTTGCGCAATCTGACCACCAACAATTTTTCAAGGGGTTAGAGGTTGAATTTAAATCTGAAATTTATTGGAGATACTTATAACATCTGAGTCTAAGTTATCTCCAAATTTCAGAATTTTTGAAGACCTGAAACCTAGTTTTCAAAACATTGTAAAACTGGTCCTGAAAACAGAAACTGTTTTCAGAAGTTGGGTTTTTGGTTCAAACTAATTTTAAAAACCACATTTTCCGCACCCACTATTCAACCCCCCCCTTCTAGTGGTGCCTTGCAGATCCTACAATTGGTATCAGAGCATAGGAACACTAACAACAAAAGGATCCAATGATCTTAGTGAGATGGCAACCACTAGCGACAAAACCGAGCAAGAAGGTATGTCAAGCCAAATGCCTCCACTATTTGAAAATGAGGTAAATTCTGATTCTGACTCGGATTCTGAACTATCTTATGATGATTTATATGTTGAATATCTTGAATTACATAAGTTTGCTAGAACTCTTGCAAAACAAAAGAAACGGTTAATTGAAGACAAGAAATTGTTAGAATCTTCTAACGAAAATCTTGTCGCTCAATTAAACGATTCTAGAGAAGAATCGTCACGCATCATTAATTCATTAAAATCTGAGATTTCATCATTGACATCCGAGAACACTGAATTGAAATCCGAGATTTCAATCTTGAAATCAAGGAATACGGATGTAGAGAAAAAGGTGAAACAATTTGACACGAGAACAAACATGCTAGATCACATCATTTCTTCTCAAAAGCATGATAGTGAGAAAACCGAACTAGGATACGTTGAGAAAAGTAAGCCACAAAATAAATCAACCAAATTCATCCCATCTAAGAAAATAGATGCATCAAAGACATATGTGGCATCTAAGAAGACGCATAGGCCTTTTCTTATGACATCTCAATGTGCTTCTTCTTCACATCATGCAAAATATAATTATGTGCCATATAGGTATGAGAAGAAACAAGTGATGCATACGCGACACTCATATCACAAAAATGCATCTAGATCACGTCCCGTACATGCAAAACAAAATGCTTATCAGAAACCATACTACATGCATGATGGGATTCTTGGCCAAAGGCCAAACGCATTTGTCCCTAACATATATTATGTTGCCTTCTCATCACCTTTCTCACCTTTTGGAAGACCTAGAAAGGTCACCCAAATGTGGGTACCTAAAGGGATATTTTCAAAGGGTTAAATCAATGACCCTTACGAACGCACGTAGATGAAATGCATGATTTCTTTTAGGCATCTTTTGATTTGCTTTCCAAAATAAAGGGGGAGAGAAAAGCATGATTTAAGGGGGAGAGAGATACAAATTGCATAAATTAAGGGGGAACGACTTGGAATTTAAAATTCAAGTTTTGATTTTATGCATGATTGAAGGGGGAGCGATAGGATTTAAATCATGAGTATAGGTTATTTTGAAAATCATCAAAAGTGGGAGATTGTAGAGAAAAAGGGGTTTGAGTGATTTTCAAATACATGATTTAAATGTGCACAAAAACGAACATATCATAAACGTGCATGATATATATACATGTATGCATCATACATTGCTATTACTTGCCTTATGTAGCTTATATATAATGTTGCCGTACTAACGAGCCATGAAGCGTTAAAGCTTACATCATATGGCAAACATTTGTTGTGTTTATACTATTTTCAGGTGCCACTATTAATGAACTAAACTAGTTCATTAAGTGAAGTACTTAGTTTAATAAACTAAGTAGTTCATTAAAGGAAACCACATTTGGAAAAGGCACAAAGGCAACAAAGCTAAGGAAGGAAAGTTTTCTCCTCCTCCCCACTTAATATATACACGCCTATATACACATATATTACAAATATTTTCAGATTTTTTGAAAAAGGCACATACACATGTATTCCAACGTACTACCGACACGTTATATATTTTACGTACGTACGTTAATGTCACACCACTATACTTAACTCATATTTATGAGTATATTCAGGTCTTATATCATATGATATAAGATATGGTGATGACAAATTAAATATGACACCATAAAAGGTTTTAAACCGAAAATTGTCGTATCGGGCGAATACCGAAACTTCGCCAACGTGTCACGTACTTGCCATAAATAAAAGGCCAGCCCCTATACTTCAAAATTTCATGTAAATTTCGTGCACATCACTGAATATTCAGCCAAAAATAATTCCATGTTGGCACACACAAATTTTTCCATATTAAGGCCAAAATATGAAGATTCCAAGTTTAATTTTGTCACATGCTAATGGTACCACTTTAGACCAGCCAAGTACTGAGATTTAAAGTATATATTATATATATTATGTATAACATAATATATATAACATGTGCAAAAGTTGGAATTTAAATTAGAGAAAAATCGGGTAATCGATAAATATCAAAAATTCGGTTTTCTACGCACACAACACATGGAACGTTTTTGGTACATCATGTGACACGTATCTAGACACTTTTACATATGATATACATCTTAAAGTGTTCTAGAAAATTAAATTAAGGGCTTATTGGAATATAACATTTGTGTATTATTAAATGTGCACTATTTTACAAAGTTTGCAAAAATAAAATTCAGCACATGCACAATCATTTCCAACGCCTACAACAGCCATTTTGGAGAATTTGTGGAACCTTGTTGGCATCTTGATTGGTCAAGAATCAATCACACAATGTTGGTGACATAAAGGAAGGAGCTACAAAAGGTAACATTTCAAACTATGTCACATATATGACACATGCTGAAAATTCAGCATGTGTGTTGTATTATGGCCGATTTTCAGCACTATGAAATGCCATATTTTACTATCTTGAATCATGAGGATTAATTGAGGATGTTATGGAAATGATTTGAATATTATTTAAATTTAATAAAGTGTGATATTCTACATATCACACATGCTGAAATTTTTCAGCATGTGTGAAGACATGGTGGCCGAATTTGTGAGTTTGAAAGTGTCCATATTCATTTCTCATGTGATAGGAATAATTACCATTAATTGGTGATTCATTTTAATGAGAAAAATAAAAGAAAAATGGTAATGATTTAAACTTTATCCCCATGTGTCACATGCTGAAAATTCAGCATGGCAATGTAACTTAATGGCCGAATTCTAGGTCAATTTTGTGAGATTTTTTGTCTTGCATATTATGTGATGTATCTCATGATTTATGGAAGTTATTTTGTGATGATTTTTGTCACATGTTTAAGTGTAAATTCTCAAATTTTTCCAAGTCATCCATGATGACAACATTCATCCAATGAGAAGGTGCCAAGTAAGCGAAGACTAAATGATCATCCAATAAGAAGATGCCAGGTAAGCAAGACATTGTCACAATGATGTATTACACTCTCTCAAGGACTTAAAAGATAATTTTCAAGAGGGGGAGACACCACCTAGGGGACGGCCTGCACACATTAAAAGGAAAGAGAAGAGAGCAAACAAAACAAGGCCAAGTATTGCAAAATCAAAGTGATCAAAAGCCTAGTTCTTCTTCTTCTACATTCTCTTTCTTTCTTTCTTCTTGTAAGCCTATCGTATTCATATCTTTCAATCTTGAATAGGCTTGATATAGACCACCATTCATTCTATATCTTTGTAAAAGATTGATCAAGGTGTGATCAATCTTCATTCTTACGAGGTGGTGGTGTTCGTGTGAATTGTACTAACAATACATGGTTTGTAAAGGGTTGGAGTTAGGTGTAACTCTATCAACCCTGTGGTAAGGTGTTTTTGAGTTGTGTGATTAGTGTGAACCAAGCAAGGTGTTCCTTGAAGAGTGGAGTGGGTTGTTGATGACCGAACCAGTATAAAATTCTTGGTGTCGTTTACTTTCAGCACTGTTTACTGTTTTTAATCACATTCGTAAAAATAGTAAACGAATTTCAAAAATCACGAAACTTTCCGAAAATATAACCACACGTTCTAGGGTTCTTTTGGCGCAAGTTTCAACTCTTTTGGACAAGTATAAGTCATTCAAACGTCCAAAGTTCTGAGACTAGTGCAGTCTGATTTTCAGGCTTACAAAGGTTGAGACATTGATCGTATTTGACTAACTTCCCAAAAGAATTTTTCAAAACTGTTTCAAACCATTTAAATATAACATATAAGGGGTTAGTGGTTAAATTTTCAAAGCATTTGGAGTTGTGTAAAAATTGGAATTAATTTTTCAAATCAGTGTATCGGTTCTGGCAAATTTGCGCAATCTGACCACCAACAATTTTTCAAGGGGTTAGAGGTTGAATTTAAATCTGAAATTTATTGGAGATACTTATAACATCTGAGTCTAAGTTATCTCCAAATTTCAGAATTTTTGAAGACCTGAAACCTAGTTTTCAAAACATTGTAAAACTGGTCCTGAAAACAGAAACTGTTTTCAGAAGTTGGGTTTTTGGTTCAAACTAATTTTAAAAACCACATTTTCCGCACCCACTATTCAACCCCCCCCCCCCTTCTAGTGGTGCCTTGCAGATCCTACAATTGGTATCAGAGCATAGGAACACTCACAACAAAAGGATCCAACGATCTTAGTGAGATGGCAACCACTAGCGACAAAACCGAGCAAGAAGGTATGTCAAGCCAAATGCCTCCACTATTTGAAAATGAGGTAAATTCTGATTCTGACTCGGATTCTGAACTATCTTATGATGATTTATATGTTGAATATCTTGAATTACATAAGTTTGCTAGAACTCTTGCAAAACAAAAGAAACGGTTAATTGAAGACAAGAAATTGTTAGAATCTTCTAACGAAAATCTTGTCGCTCAATTAAACGATTCTAGAGAAGAATCGTCACGCATCATTAATTCATTAAAATCTGAGATTTCATCATTGACATCCGAGAACACTGAATTGAAATCCGAGATTTCAATCTTGAAATCAAGGAATACGGATGTAGAGAAAAAGGTGAAACAATTAGACACGAGAACAAACATGCTAGATCACATCATTTCTTCTCAAAAGCATGATAGTGAGAAAACCGAACTAGGATACGTTGAGAAAAGTAAGCCACAAAATAAATCAACCAAATTCATCCCATCTAAGAAAATAGATGCATCAAAGACATATGTGGCATCTAAGAAGACGCATAGGCCTTTTCTTATGACATCTCAATGTGCTTCTTCTTCACATCATGCAAAATATAATTATGTGCCATATAGGTATGAGAAGAAACAAGTGATGCATACGCGACACTCATATCACAAAAATGCATCTAGATCACGTCCCGTACATGCAAAACAAAATGCTTATCAGAAACCATACTACATGCATGATGGGATTCTTGGCCAAAGGCCAAACGCATTTGTCCCTAACATATATTATGTTGCCTTCTCATCACCTTTCTCACCTTTTGGAAGACCTAGAAAGGTCACCCAAATGTGGGTACCTAAAGGGATATTTTCAAAGGGTTAAATCAATGACCCTTACGAACGCACGTAGATGAAATGCATGGCATCTTTTTATTTGCTTTCCAAAATAAAGGGGGAGAGAAAAGCATGATTTAAGGGGGAGAGAGATACAAATTGCATAAATTAAGGGGGAGCGACTTGGAATTTAAAATTCAAGTTTTGATTTTATGCATGATTGAAGGGGGAGCGATAGGATTTAAATCATGAGTATAGGTTATTTTGAAAATCATCAAAAGTGGGAGATTGTAGAGAAAAAGGGGTTTGAGTGATTTTCAAATACATGATTTAAATGTGCACAAAAACGAACATAGCATAAACGTGCATGATATATATACATGTATGCATCATACATTGCTATTACTTGCCTTATGTAGCTTATATATAATGTTGCCGTACTAACGAGCCATGAAGCGTTAAAGCTTACATCATATGGCAAACATTTGTTGTGTTTATACTATTTTCAGGTGCCACTATTAATGAACTAAACTAGTTCATTAAGTGAAGTACTTAGTTTAATAAACTAAGTAGTTCATTAAAGGAAGCCACATTTGGAAAAGGCACAAAGGCAACAAAGCTAAGGAAGGAAAGTTTTCTCCTCCTCCCCACTTAATATATACACGCCTATATACACATATATTACACATATTTTCAGATTTTTTGAAAAAGGCACATACACATGTATTCCAACGTACTACCGACACGTTATATATTTTACGTACGTACGTTAATGTCACACCACTATACTTAAATCATATTTATGAGTATATTCAGGTCTTATATCATATGATATAAGATATGGTGATGACAAATTAAATACGACACGATAAAAGGTTCTAAACCGAAAATTGTCGTATCGGACGAATACCGAAACTTCGCCAACGTGTCACGTACGTGCCATAAATAAATGGCCAGCCCCTATACTTCACAATTTCATGTAAATTTCGTGCACATCACTGAATATTCAGCCAAAAATACTTTCCATGTTGGCACACACAAATTACTCCACATTAAGGCCAAAATGTGAAGATTCTAAGTTTAATTTTGTCACATGCTAATGGTACCACTTTAGACCAGCCAAGTGCTGAGATTTAAAGTATATATTATACATATTATGTATAACATAATATATATAACATGTGCAAAATTTGGAATTTAAATTAGAGAAAAATTGGGTAATCAATAAATATCGAAAATTCGGTTTTCTACGCACACAACACATGGAACGTTTTTGGTACATCATGTGACACGTATCTAGACACTTTTTACATATGATATACATCTTAAAGTGTTCTAGAAAATTAAATTAAGGGCTGATTGGAATATAACATTTGTGTATTATTAAATGTGCACTATTTTACAAAGTTTGCAAAAATAAAATTCAGCACATGCACAATCATTTCCAACGCCTACAACAGCCATTTTGGAGCATATGTGGAGCCTTGTTGGCATCTTGATTGGTCAAGAATCAATCACACAATGTTGGTGACATAAAGGAATGAGCTACAAAAGGTAACATTTCAAACTATGTCACATATATGACACATGCTGAACATTCAGCATGTGTGTTGTATTATGGCCGATTTTCAGCACTAAGAAATGCCATATTTTACTATCTTGAATCATGAGGATTAATTGAGGATGTTATGGAAATTATTTGAATATTATTTAAGTTTAATAAAGTGTGATATTCTACATATCACACATGCTGAATTTTTCAGCATGTGTGAAGACATGGTGGCCGAATTTGTGAGCTTGAAAGTGTCCATATTCATTTCTCATGTGATAGGAATAATTGCCATTAATTGGTGATTCATTTTAATGAGAAAAATAAAAGAAAAATGGTAATGATTTAAACTTTATCCCCATGTGTCACATGCTGAAAATTCAGCATGGCAATGTAACTTAATGGCCGAATTCTAGGTCAATTTTGTGAGATTTTTTGTCTTGCAATTTATGTGATGTATCTCATGATTTATGGAAGTTATTTTGTGATGATTTTTGGCACATGTTTAAGTGTAAATTCTCAGATTTTTCCAAGTCATCCATGATGACAACATTCATCCAATGAGAAGGTGCCAAGTAAGCGAAGACTAAATGATCATCCAATAAGAAGATGCCAGGTAAGCAAGACATTGTCACAATGATGTATTACACTCTCTCAAAGACTTAAAAGATAATTTTCAAGAGGGGGAGACACCACCTAGGGGACGGCCTGCACACATTAAAAGGAAAGAGAAGAGAGCAAACAAAACAAGGCCAAGTATTGCAAAATCAAAGTGATCAAAAACCTAGTTCTTCTTCTTCTACATTCTCTTTCTTTCTTTCTTCTTGTAAGCCTATCGTATTCATATCTTTCAATATTGAATAGGCTTGATATAGACCACCATTCATTCTATATCTTTGTAAAAGATTGATCAAGGTATGATCAATCTTCATTCTTACGAGGTGGTGGTGTTCGTGTGAATTGTACTAACAATACAAGGTTTGTAAAGGGTTGGAGTTAGGTGTAACTCTATCAACCCTGTGGTAAGGTGTTTTTGAGTTGTGTGATTAGTGTGAACCAAGCAAGGTGTTCCTTGAAGAGTGGAGTGGGTTGTTGATGACCGAACCAGTATACAATTCTTGGTGTCGTTTACTTTCAGCACTGATTTTCTGTTTCAGCACTGTTTACTGTTTTTAATCACATTCGTAAAAATAGTAAACGAATTTCAAAAATCCCGAAACTTTCAGAAAATATAACCACACGTTCTAGGGTTCTTTTGGCACAAGTTTCAACTCTTTTGGACAAGTATAAGTCATTCAAACGTCCAAAGTTCTGAGACTAGTGCAGTCTGATTTTCAGGCTTACAAAGGTTGAGACTTTGATCGTATTTGACTAACTTCCCAAAAGAATTTTTCAAAACTGTTTCAAACCATTTAAATATAACATATAAGGGGTTAGTGGTTAAATTTTCAAAGCATTTGGAGTTTTGTAAAAATTGGAATTAATTTTTCAAATCAGTGTATCAGTTCTGGCAGATTTGCGCAATCTGACCACCAACGATTTTTCAAGGGGTTATAGGTTGAATTTTAATCTGAAATTTTTAGGAGATACTTATAACATCTGAGTCTAAGTTATCTCCAAATTTCAGAATTTTTGAAGACCTGAAACCTAGTTTTCAAAACGTTGTAAAACTGGTCCTGAAAACAGAAACTGTTTTCAGAAGTTGGGTTTTTGGTTCAAACTAATTTTAAAAACCACATTTTCCGCACCCACTATTCAACCCCCCCTTCTAGTGGTGCCTTGCAGATCCTACAATTGGTATCAGAGCATAGGAACACTCACAACAAAAGGATCCAACGATCTTAGTGAGATGGCAACCACTAGCGACAAAACCGAGCAAGAAGGTATGTCAAGCCAAATGCCTCCACTATTTGAAATGAGGTAAATTCTGATTCTGACTCGGATTCTGAACTATCTTATGATGATTTATATGTTGAATATCTTGAATTACATAAGTTTGCTAGAACTCTTGCAAAACAAAAGAAACGGTTAATTGAAGACAAGAAATTGTTAGAATCTTCTAACGAAAATCTTGTCGCTCAATTAAACGATTCTAGAGAAGAATCGTCACGCATCATTAATTCATTAAAATCTGAGATTTCATCATTGACATCCGAGAACACTGAATTGAAATCCGAGATTTCAATCTTGAAATCAAGGAATACGGATGTAGAGAAAAAAGTGAAACAATTTGACACGAGAACAAACATGCTAGATCACATCATTTCTTCTCAAAAGCATGATAGTGAGAAAACCGAACTAGGATACGTTGAGAAAAGTAAGCCACAAAATAAATCAACCAAATTCATCCCATCTAAGAAAATAGATGCATCAAAGACATATGTGGCATCTAAGAAGACGCATAGGCCTTTTCTTATGACATCTCAATGTGCTTCTTCTTCACATCATGCAAAATATAATTATGTGCCATATAGGTATGAGAAGAAACAAGTAATGCATACGCGACACTCATATCACAAAAATGCATCTAGATCACGTCCCGTACATGCAAAACAAAATGCTAATCAGAAACCATACTACATGCATGATGGGATTCTTGGCCAAAGGCCAAACGCATTTGTCCATAACATATATTATGTTGCCTTCTCATCACCTTTCTCACCTTTTGGAAGACCTAGAAAGGTCACCCAAATGTGGGTACCAAAAGGGATATTTTCAAAGGGTTAAATCAATGACCCTTATGAACGCACGTAGATGAAATGCATGATTTCTTTTAGGCATCTTTTGATTTTCTTTCCAAAATAAAGGGGGAGAGAAAAACATGATTTAAGGGGGAGAGAGATACTAATTGCATAAATTAAGGGGGAGCGACTCGGAATTTAAAATTCAAGTTTTAATTTTATGCATGATTGAAGGGGGAGCGATAGGATTTAAATCATGAGTATATGTTATTTTGAAAATCATCAAAAGTGGGAGATTGTAGAGAAAAAGGGGTTTGATTGATTTTCAAATACATGATTTAAATGTGCACAAAAACAAACATAGCATAAACGTGCATGATATATATACATGTATGCATCATACATTGCTATTACTTGCCTTATGTAGCTTATATATAATGTTGCCGTACTAACGAGCCATGAAGCGTTAAAGCTTACATCATATGGCAAACATTTGTTGTGTTTATACTATTTTCAGGTGCCACTATTAATGAACTAAACTAGTTCATTAAGTGAAGTACTTAGTTTAATAAACTAAGTAGTTCATTAAAGGAAGCCACATTTGGAAAAGGCACAAAGGCAACAAAGCTAAGGAAGGAAAGTTTTCTCCTCCTCCCCACTTAATATATACACGCCTATATACACATATATTACACATATTTTCAGATTTTTTGAAAAAGGCACATACACATGTATTCCAACGTACTACCGGCACGTTATATATTTTACGTACGTACGTTAATGTCACACCACTATACTTAACTCATATTTATGAGTATATTCAGGTCTTATATCATATGATATAAGATATGGTGATGACAAATTAAATACGACACGATAAAAGGTTCTAAACCGAAAATTGTCGTATCGGGCGAATACCGAAACTTCGCCAACGTGTCACGTACTTGCCATAAATAAATGGCCAGCCCCTATACTTCAAAATTTCATGTAAATTTCGTGCACATCACTGAATATTCAGCCAAAAATACTTTCCATGTTGGCACACACAAATTACTCCACATTAAGGCCAAAATGTGAAGATTCCAAGTTTAATTTTGTCACATGCTAATGGTACCACTTTAGACCAGCCAAGTGCTGAGATTTAAAGTATATATTATACATATTATGTATAACATAATATATATAACATGTGCAAAATTTGGAATTTAAATTAGAGAAAAATTGGGTAATCAATAAATATCGAAAATTCGGTTTTCTACGCACACAACACATGGAACGTTTTTGGTACATCATGTGACACGTATCTAGACACTTTTTACATATGATATACATCTTAAAGTGTTCTAGAAAATTAAATTAAGGGCTGATTGGAATATAACATTTGTGTATTATTAAATGTGCACTATTTTACAAAGTTTGCAAAAATAAAATTCAGCACATGCACAATCATTTCCAACGCCTACAACAGCCATTTTGGAGCATATGTGGAGCCTTGTTGGCATCTTGATTGGTCAAGAATCAATCACACAATGTTGGTGACATAAAGGAATGAGCTACAAAAGGTAACATTTCAAACTATGTCACATATATGACACATGCTGAACATTCAGCATGTGTGTTGTATTATGGCTGATTTTCAGCACTAAGAAATGCCATATTTTACTATCTTGAATCATGAGGATTAATTGAGGATGTTATGGAAATGATTTGAATATTATTTAAATTTAATAAAGTGTGATATTCTACATATCACACATGCTGAATTTTTCAGCATGTGTGAAGACATGGTGGCCGAATTTGTGAGCTTGAAAGTGTCCATATTCATTTCTCATGTGATAGGAATAATTACCATTAATTGGTGATTCATTTTAATGAGAAAAATAAAAGAAAAATGGTAATGATTTAAACTTTATCCCCATGTGTCACATGCTGAAAATTCAGCATGGCAATGTAACTTAATGGCCGAATTCTAGGTCAATTTTGTGAGATTTTTTGTCTTGCAATTTATGTGATGTATCTCATGATTTATGGAAGTTATTTTGTGATGATTTTTGGCACATGTTTAAGTGTAAATTCTCAGATTTTTCCAAGTCATCCATGATGACAACATTCATCCAATGAGAAGGTGCCAAGTAAGCGAAGACTAAATGATCATCCAATAAGAAGATGCCAGGTAAGCAAGACATTGTCACAATGATGTATTACACTCTCTCAAAGACTTAAAAGATAATTTTCAAGAGGGGGAGACACCACCTAGGGGACGGCCTGCACACATTAAAAGGAAAGAGAAGAGAGCAAACAAAACAAGGCCAAGTATTGCAAAATCAAAGTGATCAAAAACCTAGTTCTTCTTCTTCTACATTCTCTTTCTTTCTTTCTTCTTGTAAGCCTATCGTATTCATATCTTTCAATATTGAATAGGCTTGATATAGACCACCATTCATTCTATATCTTTGTAAAAAATTGATCAAGGTGTGATCAATCTTCATTCTTACGAGGTGGTGGTGTTCGTGTGAATTGTACTAACAATTCATGGTTTGTAAAGGGTTGGAGTTAGGTGTAACTCTATCAACCCTGTGGTAAGGTGTTTTTGAGTTGTGTGATTAGTGTGAACCAAGCAAGGTGTTCCTTGAAGAGTGGAGTGGGTTGTTGATGACCGAACCAGTATACAATTCTTGGTGTCGTTTACTTTCAGCACTGATTTTCTGTTTCAGCACTGTTTACTGTTTTTAATCACATTCGTAAAAATAGTAAACGAATTTCAAAAATCACGAAACTTTCAGAAAATATAACCACACGTTCTAGGGTTCTTTTGGCACAAGTTTCAACTCTTTTGGACAAGTATATGTCATTCAAACGTCCAAAGTTCTGAGACTAGTGCAGTCTGATTTTCAGGCTTACAAAGGTTGAGACTTTGATCGTATTTGACTAACTTCCCAAAAGAATTTTTCAAAACTGTTTCAAACCATTTAAATATAACATATAAGGGGTTAGTGGTTAAATTTTCAAAGCATTTGGAGTTTTGTAAAAATTGGAATTAATTTTTCAAATCAGTGTATCGGTTCTGGCAGATTTGCGCAATCTGACCACCAACGATTTTTCAAGGGGTTAGAGGTTGAATTTTAATCTGAAATTTTTAGGAGATACTTATAACATCTGAGTTTAAGTTATCTCCAAATTTCAGAATTTTTGAAGACCTGAAACCTAGTTTTCAAAACGTTGTAAAACTGGTCCTGAAAACAGAAACTGTTTTCAGAAGTTGGGTTTTTGGTTCAAACTAATTTTTAAAACCACATTTTCCGCACCCACTATTCAACCCCCCCTTCTAGTGGTGCCTTGAAGATCCTACAATTGGTATCAGAGCATAGGAACACTCACAACAAAAGGATCCAACGATCTTAGTGAGATGGCAACCACTAGCGACAAAACCGAGCAAGAAGGTATGTCAAGCCAAATGCCTCCACTATTTGAAAATGAGGTAAATTATGATTCTGACTCGGATTCTGAACTATCTTATGATGATTTATATGTTGAATATCTTGAATTACATAAGTTTGCTAGAACTCTTGCAAAACAAAAGAAACGGTTAATTGAAGACAAGAAATTGTTAGAATCTTCTAACGAAAATCTTGTCGCTCAATTAAACGATTCTAGAGAAGAATCGTCACACATCATTAATTCATTAAAATCTGAGATTTCATCATTGACATCCGAGAACACTGAATTGAAATCCGAGATTTCAATCTTGAAATCAAGGAATACGGATGTAGAGAAAAAAGTGAAACAATTTGACACGAGAACAAACATGCTAGATCACATCATTTCTTCTCAAAAGCATGATAGTGAGAAAACCGAACTAGGATACGTTGAGAAAAGTAAGCCACAAAATAAATCAACCAAATTCATCCCATCTAAGAAAATAGATGCATCAAAGACATATGTGGCATCTAAGAAGACGCATAGGCCTTTTCTTATGACATCTCAATGTGCTTCTTCTTCACATCATGCAAAATATAATTATGTGCCATATAGGTATGAGAAGAAACAAGTAATGCATACGCGACACTCATATCACAAAAATGCATCTAGATCACGTCCCGTACATGCAAAACAAAATGCTTATCAGAAACCATACTACATGCATGATGGGATTCTTGGCCAAAGGCCAAACGCATTTGTCCATAACATATATTATGTTGCCTTCTCATCACCTTTCTCACCTTTTGGAAGACCTAGAAAGGTCACCCAAATGTGGGTACCAAAAGGGATATTTTCAAAGGGTTAAATCAATGACCCTTATGAACGCACGTAGATGAAATGCATGATTTCTTTTAGGCATCTTTTGATTTTCTTTCCAAAATAAAGGGGGAGAGAAAAACATGATTTAAGGGGGAGAGAGATACTAATTGCATAAATTAAGGGGGAGCGACTCGGAATTTAAAATTCAAGTTTTAATTTTATGCATGATTGAAGGGGGAGCGATAGGGTTTAAATCATGAGTATATGTTATTTTGAAAATCATCAAAAGTGGGAGATTGTAGAGAAAAAGGGGTTTGATTGATTTTCAAATACATGATTTAAATGTGCACAAAAACAAACATAGCATAAACGTGCATGATATATATACATGTATGCATCATACATTGCTATTACTTGCCTTATGTAGCTTATATATAATGTTGCCGTACTAACGAGCCATGAAGCGTTAAAGCTTACATCATATGGCAAACATTTGTTGTGTTTATACTATTTTCAGGTGCCACTATTAATAAACTAAACTAGTTCATTAAGTGAAGTACTTAGTTTAATAAACTAAGTAGTTCATTAAAGGAAGCCACATTTGGAAAAGGCACAAAGGCAACAAAGCTAAGGAAGGAAAGTTTTCTCCTCCTCCCCACTTAATATATACACGCCTATATACACATATATTACACATATTTTCAGATTTTTTGAAAAAGGCACATACACATGTATTCCAACGTACTACCGACACGTTATATATTTTACGTACGTACGTTAATGTCACACCACTATACTTAACTCATATTTATGAGTATATTCAGGTCTTATATCATATGATATAAGATATGGTGATGAAAAATTAAATACGACACGATAAAAGGTTCTAAACCGAAAATTGTCGTATCGGGCGAATACCGAAACTTCACCAACGTGTCACGTACTTGCCATAAATAAATGGCCAGCCCCTATACTTCAAAATTTCATGTAAATTTCGTGCACATCACTGAATATTCAGCCAAAAATACTTTCCATATTGGCACACACAAATTACTCCACATTAAGGCCAAAATGTGAAGATTCCAAGTTTAATTTTGTCACATGCTAATGGTACCACTTTAGACCAGCCAAGTGCTGAGATTTAAAGTATATATTATACATATTATGTATAACATAATATATATAACATGTGCAAAAGTTGAAATTTAAATTAGAGAAAAATCGGGTAATCAATAAATATCGAAAATTCGGTTTTCTACGCACACAACACATGGAACGTTTTTGGTACATCATGTGACACGTATCTAGACACTTTTTACATATGATATACATCTTAAAGTGTTCTAGAAAATTAAATTAAGGGCTGATTGGAATATAACATTTGTGTATTATTAAATGTGCACTATTTTACAAAGTTTGCAAAAATAAAATTCAGCACATGCACAATCATTTCCAATGCCTACAACAGCCATTTTGGAGCATATGTGGAGCCTTGTTGGCATCTTGATTGGTCAAGAATCAATCACACAATGTTGGTGACATAAAGGAATGAGCTACAAAAGGTAACATTTCAAACTATGTCACATATATGACACATGCTGAACATTCAGCATGTGTGTTGTATTATGGCCGATTTTCAGCACTAAGAAATGCCATATTTTACTATCTTGAATCATGAGGATTAATTGAGGATGTTATGGAAATGATTTGAATATTATTTAAATTTAATAAAGTGTGATATTCTACATATCACACATGCTGAATTTTTCAGCATGTGTGAAGACATGGTGGCCGAATTTGTGAGCTTGAAAGTGTCCATATTCATTTCTCATGTGATAGGAATAATTACCATTAATTGGTGATTCATTTTAATGAGAAAAATAAAAGAAAAATGGTAATGATTTAAACTTTATCCCCATGTGTCACATGCTGAAAATTCAGCATGGCAATGTAACTTAATGGCCGAATTCTAGGTCAATTTTGTGAGATTTTTTGTCTTGCAATTTATGTGATGTATCTCATGATTTATGGAAGTTATTTTGTGATGATTTTTGGCACATGTTTAAGTGTAAATTCTCAGATTTTTCCAAGTCATCCATGATGACAACATTCATCCAATGAGAAGGTGCCAAGTAAGCGAAGACTAAATGATCATCCAATAAGAAGATGCCAGGTAAGCAAGACATTGTCACAATGATGTCTTACACTCTCTCAAGGACTTAAAAGATAATTTTCAAGAGGAAGAGACACCACCTAGGGGACGGCCTGCACACATTAAAAGGAAAGAGAAGAGAGCAAACAAAACAAGGCCAAGTATTGCAAAATCAAAGTGATCAAAAGCCTAGTTCTTCTTCTTCTACATTCTCTTTCTTTCTTTCTTCTTGTAAGCCTATCGTATTCATATCTTTCAATCTTGAATAGGCTTGATATAGACCACCATTCATTCTATATCTTTGTAAAAGATTGATCAAGGTGTGATCAATCTTCATTCTTACGAGGTGGTGGTGTTCGTGTGAATTGTACTAACAATACAAGGTTTGTAAAGGGTTGGAGTTAGGTGTAACTCTATCAACCCTGTGGTAAGGTGTTTTTGAGTTGTGTGATTAGTGTGAACGAATTTCTGTTTTCAGCACTGTTTACTGTTTTTAATCACATTCGTAAAAATAGTAAACGAATTTCAAAAATTACGAAACTTTCATAAAATATAATCACACGTTCTAGGGTTCTTTTGGAACAAGTTTCAACCCTTTTGGACAAGTATAAGTCATTCAAACGTCCAAAGTTCTGAGACTAGTGCAGTCTGATTTTCAGGCTTGCAAAGGTTGAGACTTTAATCGTATTTGACTAACTTCCCAAAAGAATTTTTCATAACTGTTTCAACCCATTTAAATATAACATGTAAGGGGTTAGTGGTTAAATTTTCAAAGCATTTGGAGTTGTGTACAAATTGAAATTAATTTTTCAAATCAGTGTATCGGTTCTGGCAGATTTGCGCAATCTGACCACCAACGATTTTTCAAGGGGTTAGAGGTTGAATTTTAATCTGATATTTTTAGGAGATACTTATAACATCTGAGTCTAAGTTATCTCCAAATTTCAGAATTTTTGAAGACCGGAAACCTAGTTTTCAAAACGTTGTAAAACTGGTCCTGAAAACAGAAACTGTTTTCAGAAGTTGGGTTTTTGGTTCAAACTAGTTTTAAAAACCACATTTTCCGCACCCACTATTCAACCCCCCCTTCTAGTGGTGCCTTGCAGATCCTACAAATTTGCCACAATCAAGACTCAAAAATTCGGCCATATCAGCTTCTCACATGCTGAATTTTCAGCATGTGTTACATTTGTAACATAGTTTGAAATATTACCTTGTGTAGCTTCCTCCATTATGTCACTAACCTTGTGTAGTCTATTCTTCACCAATCAAGATTCCAACTAAGCTCCACATAAGCTCCATCAAGCTTTATTAGGCGTGTGATGTAGGATTTCCATGTGCTGAATTTTATTTTTGCAAGCTTTTTAAAATAGTGCACAATAATTATACACATATAGTATATTCCAATCAGCCCTAATTTGAATATTCTAGAACACTTTAGTATGTATTTAATATGTAAAAAGTGTCTAGATACATGTTACATGTCATGCCAAAAACGTTCCATGTGTTGTGTTTGTAGAAAACCGAATTTTCGACTTTTGTCGATTACGCGATTTTTCTCCAATTAAATTCCAAATTTTTGCACATGTTATATATATTATGTCACACATAAAATACATACAATAACTTTAATATTCAGCTCTAATGGCTGATCAAAGTGGCGCCTACATGTGACAAAAACTTGAATTTCGAATCTCCACAATTTGGCCTTAATTGGGGGTGATTTGTGTGTGCCAACATGGAATGATTTTATGGCTGAATATACCATTTAAGCCACGAAATTTGTGGCCATTTTTGAAGTGTAGGGGCTGGCCATCTATATATGGCAAGTACGTGACACGTTAGCGAAGTTTCGGTAGTCACCCGATACGACAATTTTTGTTTTAGAACCTTATAATGTGTCGTAATAATTTTGTCATCACCATGATTTATGTCATATGATATAAGATCTGAATATACTCATAAATATGAGGTAAGTATAGTGGTGTGACGTTGACGTACGTTCATAATATATATAACGTGTCGGTAGTACGTTGGAATATATGTGTATAGTGCCTTTTAAAAAATCTGAATATCTTTCATGTATATATAAAAACGTGTGATATGGAAGTGAGAGGAGACATTCCATTTCCATGTTTGTTGCTTTCATACCTTTTTCAAATATTTTTCCATTTAATGAACTACTTAGTTCATTTAACTAAGTACTTCACTTAATGAACTAATTTAGTTCATTAATGGTGGCACCTGAAAATAGTTCAAACACAACAAATGTTTGCCATTATATATAAAGTATATAAGGCAAGTTTGTCGCAAAAACGTGTCAAGTCATAAAATGTATCATGCATTTCTTTAGCACAAGTTTTTTAAATCATGCATTTTTGTGAATCACTCAAACCCTTTTTTCTCAACAGAAGTGTACTTGTTATGTACATAAGACTTGTGAACTTATTATAAGATATGGATTGCAAATTAAGAATGGATATGTACATCGCGTTTTCATGGACTTAAATAGAAGGATAAATATCCACTTTGTTGGTGATATTAATTTCATATATGCTATATGTTGTGTGTGATTACGCTTATGCTATGCCATTTTAATTGCTAAAATGGAGACGTGTCATGTTATGTTCATTATTTACGCATTATTACTTCATCACCTAGTCTCCTTATGTATGATCCACATGACGTATCCAGGCGGACCACTTGCTGGATGATTAGTGTTATCGCTCATACTTACCTTTATAAACATTGTAGAGAACAGGGTTTGTGATGCCGGATTCATAGAGGACGAACCCCGGATAGAATACCCATGAGCGAGGAAATATGCGAGGACTTTATATTTTGGATATGTTAGATGCTATGATCATAATGTACTTGTTGTGAAATATGTTTGGATAATTTTCAAGGTCATGATTTTAAATGGTGAATACTTAAAAATGTCACACATGGTGTTATAAATGATTAAAAGTTGAAAAAGTGAAGAAGAATGACATCGATCTCTCAAGTTATCGGACTTCGATCGATCGATGTACTTCGATCCCTCACATCGATTGATCCATGTAAGGTAGAGAAAATTCAAGACCTTACTGTGAGACATCAATCTCTAAACCTGAGACACATTGATCAATCGATGTACATCGAACCCTAACTTCGATCGATCGATGTAGGTCAGAGATAAATTGTGGAACGCACTGTGAGACATCGATCTCTAAAGTTGAGACACTTCGATCGATCGATGTCTATGGTTTTTAGAAATATTTTTCTAAAATGTGATAAAATTGTTGTTTTCATTTGTATATGTTTTATATATATTCATCATGTTGTTATCATGTGTTTTTGATGATTATAAATGTATTTTGACTAATATGCGTTGGAAGTTTCTACTTATCAAAAAGGGCAAAATTGGTATTTTGAGTTTGTGTAGGGACTTGACATGGTTTCAATATTTTAAGGACACATTCATCTCTTATTTATCATCACAAAGGTGTTATTTTATCTATTTCTGACTATCGGGATCATTTCTGGATTTTCTCTCACCAGGGGTATTTTGGTCATTTTATCCCTGGGCAGTTTCGGTATTTTTACTCAAAGAATCACTTGAGTATATTATTATCTTCATTATGAAGTTTATTTGTGATGATCTTGAAGATTATTTGGTTGTTTTCTATTATTTCTCTCATTTGATGATATTATCGACAGTAGCGGGATATGTGACAGGTTGTGATGTCACATTCTATTTTTTGAAGACCTTCTTATATGTGTTATTGAAGAGTCTTAATCATCATTTTTCAGAGAATTTGAAGGTGTTATTGATGAGAAATTCATCACAACATATAATAAGAAATTGTGGGAATTTTGATATTATATGTTGACATAATCTTGTCAACTATTATTTGTTGATTTCTCTTCATTAAATCTGAGTTAATAGACATATATACAGCCCTAAAAATGTGTATATAGAGGTGGAAATGATGGTATATTCATTTTATGACTTTATGCCAAGTGGACCAACCAAAAATAAGGTAGTTGGCAAAATTGCCAACTTGGAATTTTCAATTTGAAAACCAACGGCTACATGGTGGAAAAAAGGCTGAATTGTTCAAAATTTTCAGCCATTCACATGTCCAATTATGTTGCAAAGGAGTTGAGGTATTTTTATAGGAATATATCATTCTTTCTTCTCCATATTATCTTCATTTTTCAAGACATTCCAAGGTGGAATTTTCGGCCAACATTATGAATCAAAGGTGGACCAATCATGTTTCTCTATGTTGACAAGTGTGCAAAGTGTTTATGTGGTCAACCAATGATGTGAAGACACTTAAGCATTGATGATGAAGACATTGACACATTGGAGTTCTTATCCTCAATGGTCATTTCACACTATAAATAGGAGGCAAAGGTGAAGAAGAAGAACACACACTTGAAAGCAAAAATAACTCAATTGGAAACTTAGGATGAGGCTATTCTTAATGGCTATAGACATCGATTTATGGTCTATAGTTGAAGATGGGCCCTACATTCCAATGAAAATTGTACCAATTAGTGGAGTTACACAAGAAGTAGAAAAATATAAAAGTGAATGGTCAACCGAAAATAAAAAGAAAATGTCCATGAATGCTAAAGCTATGCAATTACTTTTGAATGGACTAACGAATTCTGAAGCAGGATATGTTTCAAATTGTACAAGTGCACACGATATGTGGAAATCACTAGAATTAAAGCATGAAGATACCAGCGGTGTAAAAGAGTAAAAAATAAACATGCTTGTGTATGAACTTGAATCTTTCAAAATGTTGCCGAATGAATCCATAACATCTATGGATTTGAAAATTACTAACATTTTTAATGCACTTGAAGTTTTAGAAAAATCGTTTACCAACAATGAGAAAGTTCAAAAAGTTCTACGGAGTCTTCCTGCTGAATGGGATCCGAAGGTCACGGCAATTGAAGAAACAAAACCAATCGCAAAAATGTAGGAATTGATAGGCTCACTTAGAGTATACGAGGTAAAACTAAACCAACAAAAGTCCGAGTCATCAAAATCTACGGGTAAGTCTATTGCTTTCAAAACAATTGAGACACATAATAATAGTGAAAGTAATAGCGATAGTGAATTAGATGATGACTTAATCTTAGTGGCTAGAAAACTTAGAAAGTTTTTCAAATGGCTTAATAGGAATAGACAATAGTCTTCTTCTTCTCCTTCTCAATATAAGAAAAATAACTCAAACAACAACAAGTGGTATAATAAGGAATTAAAATGCTATGAATGTGGGCAAAAGGACATATCTCTTATGATTGTCCAGCAAAGAAAAATAACAACAACAAGAATAATAATAACAATAAACAAGACAAGGAGGCACAAAAGCCTAAGGCAAAGGAGTCCAAATCAAGAAGAGGCAAACGAGCAATGAAGGTGAGCACGTGGAGTGACTCGTCCGACTCAGAACCCGACACTAAGGAAGCTTAAGTCTGCTTCGTATCCAACGAAGTAAGTTCTTCATCTGATGTAGATTCTGATAATGAAATGTCATTTGATGAGATGTACGAAGAATTTCTAAAAATGCATGCACACTGTAAACGATTATCAAAAGAGAAAAAGAAACTAATTGAAGAAAATGACAAGTTGAAGACATCCAACTTGGAATTTTATGATCAATTAGAATCTTTTAAACAAGAGTCTACTAATACTCTTGATTCTCTTAAGATAATTGAATCATATAGGAAGAATCAACATGCATTTAAAACCGAAAGTAGCTTGTTAAAATCTAAGTTAGAAAGTTGTGAAAATGAAATATCACAACTTAAAGCATCAAAACAAAACTTAGAAAAAATGTTAGAACAATTTAAGTCTGGAACCAACATGCTAGATACACTTATATCGTCTCAAAAATATGGAGACGATAAAACTCGATTAGGATATAAAGAAGAAAATGCCAAAGTGGATAAAAAGACTAAGTTTGTTTCATCAAATACTAAATAACCTTATAAGGAAACTAAAATAAATTCAACTTTGCCTACGACTTCTTCTTTTACTTCATCTTCTGCACATTCCAAAGTAAAAAATGCAACATGCACCCACAAAAGCACACATATATAAACGTGCAACTAGGCAAAACTTTGCATATAGACAACCTAGAAATTATGCCTATATGTATACAAATGTGATTAGACATAATGAAATGCAATCAACTCATTATAATGCATATAGACCTAAATATAGGCAACATTCATATAAGACTTATAGAAATGCATATGAACACACATACATAGCACCATATAAGAAACAATACCATATGTCTTACTTTAGCTATCAAAATCGGCCACAATATAGTACATATAAACCAAGGTACAACATGTATAACAATGCATCATCTTTTAAAAGGAATGGTCAAGTACATGTTAATAAGCTTTATTCAACTAATGTCAATATATGCCTAGAAGGTACATCCAAGTTTGGATACCAAAGAGATATTTAAACAAGGATGGTGCCCCTAACATTCAAGGACCCAAGTAAAGGGTACCTAAAACTTTGTCTCCAATATAAGAAAATCATAAGGAATGCAAGAAGGAGGCAAAGTAAAGAATCTAAGCGGATGTTCAAGGCATATGACGGGCAACCCCAAACTATTCACCGAAGTTGAACATATTGAGAATAGAGGAAAAGTGACATTTGGTGACAACAACAAAGAAAACGTGGTTGGAAAAGGAACAATTGGGGATTCAAACACATTTCAAATGCGAAATGTGTTGTTAGTAAGCAATCTTTCTTATAATTTATTAAGCATTTTGCAACTAATAGATTCCGGTTAACATGTTTCTTTTCTCCCTGATTCTTGTGATATAATAAATGCTAAGGGAAAAACGATATTAAAAGGAAATATGGATGGTAACATTTATAACCTTTCCTTAGATAACATGCTAGATGTATGGTTAAGTGTTTAATATCACATGACTTAGATGTAAATTTATGGCATAGATGACTAGGCCATATAGGAATTTCAACTATTGAGAAGTTATCTAAGAAGAATCTAATCAGAGGCATGCCTAAGTTAGATTTAGATAATTTTCAAATATGTGAAACATGTATCAAAGGAAAACATATTAAAGAAACATTAAAACCAAAACATGAAGTGAGTACTAGTCATGTACTAGAATTGCTTCAGTTAGACTTATTTGGTCCAAGTAGGACATGAAGTCTAGGTGGATGCTACTATGTGTGTGTCATAGTAGATGATTACTCACGATATACATGGACATTGTTCTTAACACACAAAGACGATGCTCCATTGGCAATCGAAACTCTTATCAAGCAACTCAAAAATATTTACGAAGAAAATATTAAGAGAAATCGAAGTGATAGAGATGGAGAATTACAAAGATGTAGTCAAGTTTAGTGAATTACATGGAATTAAACATGAATTCTCACCATCTAGAACACCACGACTCAATGGAGTTATTGAACGTAAAAATAGAACAATTCAAGAAATTGCTAGAACAATGTTATGTGAAAATAAAGTACCAAAACATTTATGGGCTGAAGCTGTAAGTTGTGCTTGTTATATTATCAATAGGCTTTCCATTAGAAAGAATTTAAATAAAACACCTTACAAATTGTTAAACAATAGACAACCTAAAGTAGATTATATTAGAGTTTTTGGTTGTAAGCGTTTTTTGTTGAACACTAAGGATAATCTAGACTAGTTTGAACAAAAGTCTACTGATTGCATTTTTGTTGGTTATTCAACTAATTCTAGAGCATATAGGTGTTATAATCCTGCATCTAGAAAGATAATTGAATCCATACATATGAAATTCAATGAAAATGCTTTAGTGATAAAATTCAACATAAAAAAGAGAATAATGTTAAATATGTTTGATGATGATGATGTATTTACTTGAGCCAGTATGTGATCATCTAGAACCAACTCCCCCTGAACAAGATATGCATGAACCCTTAGGTGAAATAAATGAAGAGATTTTTCAATTGGAAGATAATACAACTAACTTGCAAGGTGATCCAATTATATATGATAATATTCACACTAATGAAACATTTGAACAAGATGAGGGTGAACCTAGTCAACTTAGGAATCAGTGGCTTATAAAAGATAAACATAGACACCCTAAAGAGTTAATCATTGGGGATCCAAGTGTTGGGGTTAGAACACGTAGTCAAGCTGAAGGACATAGCTTAATCTCATACTTAGAACCTAAGAATATTAAGAAAGCCTTAGGTGATATATCATGGATAGATGCCATGCATGAGGAATTGAATCAATTTACAAGGAACAACGTGTGAGACTTAGTACCTAAACCTGAAAACAAGTCTATAATAGGAACGAAATGGGTATTTAAAAATAAAATTGATGGACAAGGAAATATTACAAGAAATAAGGCTAGTCTGGTCGCACAAGATTATAAGCAACAAGAAGGAATAGATTATGAAGAAACTTTTGCACCCGTTGCATGACTAGAAGCAATTAGATTGTTACTTGCTATTGCAAGTCTAAGCAACATCAAACTCTTCCAAATGGATGTCAAGAGTGTATTCTTGTATGGTTACATCCAAGAAGAGGTGTTTGTAAAACAACCCCCTCCAAAGAATTCTGACCATGTGTACAAGCTTAAGAAAGCTTTATATGGTTTGAAACAAGCTCTAGGAGCTTGGTACGACAGATTTGCAAACTTTCTTATTCCAAATAATTATCAAAGGGGGACCAAAGACAACACATTATTCCTAAGAAGAAAAGATAACGACTTGTTAATAGTTCAAATATACGTAGATGATATAATCTTTGGTTCAACTAAACCTGTCTTAGTAAAGGACTTCGAAGAATGTATGAAGTCGGAATTTGAAATGCCAATGGCAGGAGAATTGAACTACTTCTTAGGACTTCAAATCAAACAAACTCTCCAAGGAATCTACATTAGCCTACTTAAGTATGTCAATGATATGATTAAGAAGTTTGGATTTGAAGAGTTGAAACCAACACCTACCCCCAGAGTGTTAGCACCAAACTAGATAAGGATGAAAATGGTAAACCTTTTGATGACACACTTTATAGGTCTATGATTGGATCATTGTTATATTTAACCGCGTCAAGACCTGATATCATGTTTAGTGTGTGTGTGCTAGGTTTCAATCTTGTCTAAGGTATCTCATCACAATGCAGTGAAGAAGATATTTAGATATCTTAAACACACACATCACTTAGGACTTTGGTATGATAGAAACGCTAAGTTGGAACTCTATGCTTATAATGATGCTGATTATGGTGGTGGCAAGATAGATAGAAAATCCACTAGTGGTACATCTCAATTCATAGGAACCAACTTCATCTCTTGGTTTTCTAAGAAACAAGCTAGTGTAGCACTCTCTACCACTGAAGCCGAGTATATAGCCTTAAGTTTATGCACTACCAAAATTCTTTGGCTTAAACAACAACTTAGTGATTTTATAATTAAATGAATAAGATTCCAAATTTCTATGATAGCAGAAGTGCAATCAATCTTTCTTAGAATCTGGTACTTCATTCTAAGCCCAAACATATTGAGGTAAGATACCATTTCCTTCGAGACCATGTTCAAAATGGGGACATAACCATAGATCTGTAAGAACTGATCATCAAGTAGCTGACATCTTCACCAAACCCTTTAATCAAGCAATTTTTGAAACTTACGAGCCAAGTAAGGTATAATAACCTACAATACAATTGCATAATTCTATCTTTTGCATGATAAGGAAAGATAGAATAAGAATATGGTTTTAGTTGTTAAGTCATGATTTGAGTTGAATAATATGATAAGTTCAATTGGTATAAGTTTTAATGAGTGTTAAATTGCCTTGAAGCATAGGTTAAGGGGGAGAGTGTAAGTTGAGGGGGAGCACATGAGCACATATGTTGGTTAAAAACATGAGATTCAAAAGTTTGAAAATAATTGGTATAGAATTGGTGAAACAATTGGTAATTGGTGAGGTTTTCAAGAGGTTTTCAAAACAATTCAATTGGTATAAAATCGGTAAATATGTGATAAACAATTGATAAAGAGTTGTGACATTAAAATCATGTTGAGTTATTTTGAAATTCATCCAAAAGGGGGAGAATGTTAAGAAATATGTTTGGATAACTTTCAAGGTCATGATTTTAAGTGGTGAATACTTAAAAAATATCACACATGGTGTTGTAAATGATTAAAAGTTGAAAAAGCGAAGAAAAATGACATCGATCTCTCAGGTTATTGCACTTCGATCGATCGATGTACTTCGATCCCTCACATCTATCGATCCATGTAAGGCAGAGAAAATTCAAGACCTTACTGTAAGACATCGATCTCCAAACCTGAGACATATCGATCGATCGATGTATATCGAACCCTAACTTCGATCGATCGATGTAGGTCAGAGACAAACTGTAGAACTCACTGTGAGACATCGATCTTTGAAGCTGAGGCACTTCAATCGATCGATGTCTAAGGTTTTTAGAAATATTTTTCTAAAATGTGATAAAATGGTTGTTTTCATTTGTATATTTTTTATAAATATTCATCATATTGTTATTATGTGTTTTTGATGATTATAAATGTATTGTGATTAATGCGCCTTGGAAATTTCTATAACTTACCAAAAAGGGCAAAATTGGTATTTTAAGTTTGTGTAGGGACTTAACATGGTGACAATATTTCAAGGACACATTCATCTCTTATTTATCATCACAAAGGTGTTATTATATCTATGTTTGACTATCGGGATCATTTATGGAGTTTTCTTTCACCAGGGGTTTTTTGGTCATTTTACCCTTGAGGGCAGTTTTGGTATTTTTACTCAAGAAATCCCTTGATTATCTTCATTCTAAAGATCAGTTATGATTAACTTGAAGATCATTTGGTGGTTTTCTATTATTTCTCTCATTGATGATATTACTCGACAGTAGCGGGATATGTGACGGGTTGTGATGTCACATTCTATTTTTTTTTGAAGACCTTCTTATATGTGTTATTGAAGTGTCTTAATCATCACTTTTCAGAGAATTTGAAGGTGTTCTTGATGAGAAATCCATCACAACATATAAGAAGAAATTGTTGGAATTTCGATATTATATGTTGACATAATCTTGTCAACTATTATTTGTTGATTTCTCTTCATTAAATCTGAGTTGATATACATATATACAGCCCTACAAACGTGAATATACAGATGGAAATGATGGTATATTAATTTTATGACTTTATGCTAAGTGGATCAACCAAAAAGAAGGTAGTGGGCAAAATTGCCAACTTGGAATTTTCAATTTGAAAACCAACGGCTACATGGTGGAAAAAGTGCTGAATTGTTCAACATTTTCAGCCATTCAAATGTCCAATTATGTTGCAAATGAGTTGAGATATTTTTGGAGGAATACGCCATTCTATCTTCTCCATATTATCTTCATTTTTCAAGACATTCCAGGGTGGTATTTTCAGCCAACATTATGAATGAAAGGTGGACCAATCATGTTTCTCTATGTTGCCAAGTGTGCAAAGTGTTTATGTGGTCAACCAATGATGTGAAGACACTTAAGCATTGATGATGAAGACATTGACACATTGGAGTTCTTATCTTTAAGGGTCATTTCACACTATAAATAGAAGGCAAAGGTGAAGAAGAAGAACACACACTTGAAAGCAAAAGTTGAAGTTCATCGTCTTGCATCTTCTTCTCTTCATTCTCGTTTCATTCTTTGTAGCCAAGGTATTCTTGTGATATTTGTTGTAGAGCTACAAGCCTCTTGTTTATCATTTGTAAGATTGATTAGCCAAATCTATAAGGCTACATCAATAGGTGACAGAGGTGTTGCAACCAAAAGTTGCATAGAGGTGTTCACCCAAGTCTTGAATAGGGTTGGTGTTTAACCCAAGGATCAAGCTTGGATCTTGTGGTAATTTTTTTCATACCATAGTGAAATCCAAGGAAAGGTGCTCCTCGGGACTGGAGTAGGTCATATTTGTTGAGAAAAAGGGGTTTGAGTGATTACAAAATGCATGATTTAAATAATGTGTACTAAAGAAATGCATGACACGTTTTATGACTTTACACGTTTTTGCGTGAAACCTGCCTTATATAGTTTATATATAATGTTGCCGTACTAACGAGCCATGAAGATTTAAAGCTTACATCAAATGGCGAACATTTGTTGTATTTGAACTATTTTCAGATGCCACCATTAATGAACTAAACTAGTTCATTAAGTGAAATACTTAGTTAAATGAACTAAGTAGTTCATTAAATGAAGCCGTATTTGGAGAAGACACAAAGGCAACAAATTGAAGAATGGAAAGTCTTCTCCTTCCCCTATCACACGCTTTTACACACACACACACACACACATATATATATATATATATATATATATATATTACGGAAAGGATATTTTATTAACGTAAACCCTCACTTATGGCGGAGGAAAACCTTATTACATCAAAAGAAAATATGACGATAGTAGCAGTATATGATTATAAACATCCATATTATATATGATATGCCGCATTAAAACCTTTCCAAGTAAAACCACCCTTGTGGATAAAACATTGACGAAGGAAAAAGCGTACATATTTATATAAATGGACTGTTGATAGACGCTACAGTGTAAAAAATGTATAGAAATCAGAAATTACATAGGTGTAACAAAATAAATATCCGTATGAACATGTGCTCTTGATGAATGGCCCTTCGCCCGGTAGAAATCGCGTCAGAGTCCAGGAAAGTAAGTGCAATCCATATCCAATGCAAAAGTAGTAAATCCGAAATCCGCAGATGGCACCTTTGAAGCAGTAGATGTAGAAGGCAAAAGAACTCCATACCGCCATGTTGTAGCCCATAAGAAGGCAATAGTATCGTTGACTCCGTCCATGTGTCATGAAAACATAAGAGTGTATTAAACATATTAAAAAGACGTGATAGAAGGCACTCGAACAAATGAATATTGCACATACCAACTCTGCCTGTACTCAGCCAAGTACAGGCAGAGAAAAGAAATGAAAGCCAATCCATATGGAAGACGAGTGATGTAGCAGTGTAATTGTTGTAAATATATGAGACCGCCCAGATATCGAATAGACATGTAAGTGCATGAAGCAGGAGTAATAAAAATAAGCAGAGATCATAAACTGGAGAGATGTGGATCTCACCGAGTCTGCCTGTACCCGTCAGAGTACAGGCAGCGATATTGTCAGCATGCCAATCCTTGCGGAAGACTTGATAGTATGGAGACTCCCCCAATGATAGAAACATCAAACTAGAATGCGATGTTTGCCATGCATCATAGAAAACAACCATTATGTCAGATTTGGTCAGATGACATACCATGTGATAAAGTAGGAAGGTAAACATACCGAGTCTGCCTGTACTTAAAAAAATACAGGCAGAAGATACTGTTGTGTGCCAATCCATATGGAAGACCAGAAACTCAATGAGTATGTATGTTTGCTGATGTGAGATCCAAATTGACTGAAGCGCGTACCATGGGAGGCAGACTGTCGTTATCAAAATAGCTTGTGCCCGGTGATGTCATTGCATATTGGGCCAGGTAGTGAGCCGCCATGTTAGCCTCTCGATATATATGTGTGATTTCCAGCCGATAAAGATTAACCAATGTTTGTAGTAGCCGGAGATGAAAGTTGCCATAGACAGTCTGCGGTTGACGTAAGCGCAGTGACATTTGCGCACAATCAGTCTCGATGACGAGTGTTCGATATAATGGAAGGAAATAGAGTAAGCCGAATAGAGTAGTCTGAATTTCTGCCATCAAAGGTGTGCATGGAGGCAATCGAAAGGATAACGCGTGAACACACGTGCCCGCATGATCCCGCATGATAACGCCGCCTGCAGCATAGAGACGTCCAACTGCTGCATCCACATTAAGCTTAAATCTGCCTGTTGGCGGAGTTAGCCATCTTACCACCTTAATACGGGGAGGTCGAACATATGGAATCCATGAAAGAGAGAGAGATGGCCCTGCTGCTAGTTTTGATCCGTGTAATGTGTGAAGCCACATGTTAATGTCAAAATGGATTGTGGCCCGAAATGTCGATATAGAAAAAGATGCGGTGTCCCCATACACTAAATTAGCATAATTGCGCCAGATATTTTGCACCAGGATACCCGGAACCACAATTTTCAATACCCTAAATAGTGAAGAATAGGAGGAGCGGTACCACCATGATAAAAGATACTGGCGCAGATTCAGAGTTGTGGGGAAATTCCATGCAACTCTGTCGCAAAGAAAGTCCACAGTAGCCGAATTGGTTGACAATGTAGGAATACATGATCAACCGTTGCTGAATGCTGTCTACAAAATGGGCATTGCATAGGACGTGCGGTAGAATAACGGCCGATATAATCTTCAAATGGTAGAGCCGAGTGAAATATACGCCAAAGTAGTATTTTTGTGGCTGGTGAATGTTGTTTAAACCAAATAAACTTAGCCGAAAGTAATGTAGGCGTGGAGGTCCTACAAATGTCATAGGCCGATTTGAGTGTAAATTCGCCCAAGGATGATGGATTCCATGTAAGATGAGAACCGATGCCAGTCGTCTGCGAAATACAAGTGGCATGAATACGACAGATAAGTTTCCAAACCGATGAATCCGGCAGCCTTGGCCGATAATCCCCTCTCCGCCCGTATTTGACTTGCATATACCGACTCCATAATGTATCTTGCTTTTGATATAACCACCAAATCCTGCAGTGGTATGCTTGTTGAAGCATATTAAGATCGCGAAGGCCTAAGCCGCCTTCCTCAATAGGCAAAGTTATCTTCGACCACGCAACCCAATGATGACGTTTTCCCCAATAAAAAGATGCCATCTTTCTATGTATCATTTTAATGACAGACTTTGGTAAGCCTCCTGCTGCAAGAATATGAAGTGGGAGTGCAGAAAGTACTGACCGTAACAAAACTAAACGACCTGCAGATGAAAGGAGACGTGAATGCCAACCCTGTAATCGCTCATCTATATGATGTAGGAGAGTAGAACAAAATCAGGAACGACTAATCCCTCTGTGGAGATAAGAACCAAGATATCGAAAAGGGAGAGAAGAGAGCCGCATGCCCAATATTTCTTGGAATGAGCGGCACCGACAAGGAGTAATGTGTGCCGAGGGGATTAGACTGCTCTTCTGAAAGTTGACCTTTTGACCCGAAGCAGTTTCATACTAAGTTAAGAACGTGTAAAAGTGCCTTAAATTGCGCTGTGTTCCCTGCAGAAAGATAAGTAGGTCATCTGCATATGCCAAGTGTGTTATGGCAAAAGGAATGCGGTCTAGACGAAATGGCAGTATATGTCCCGCAGCAACCAAAGAGTTTAAACCTCTGCTGAATCCCTCCGATGTCAAAATAAATAGCAGGGGAGATAAAGGATCCCCCTATTTGACACCTCTGCCTGGACGGAATGTAGACGATGGCTCCCCATTTATTAATACCGATAATGTAGTAGCACGGAGATGATTAATGATAATCCGAATGAAAAAATCCGAAAATCCAAACTGACGCAACAGCCGCTCTAAATAATCCCAACTGACCCAATCAAAGGCTTTCATCATATCTAACTTCAGGCATAATTGAGACCCACCTCTATCCAACATATGTACCATTTCCCGAGCCAATAAAACTTGAGTTGAAATATCATGTCCTGGGAGGAAACCTGTCTGTTCCGGAGAGATCAATTTCGGGAGTAGCGTCCCCAAACGTGTGGCAACTATACGGGTACAAACTTTACTCAAAAAGTTTGTAAGACAAATAGGCCGAAAATCACTGAATGTCTTAGGAGATTGAGTCTTGGGTATCAAAGTAATTAAGGCACTAGCCATGACAGTCGGCTGTGGGATGCCCAAAAAAAATTCCTGCACAGCTTTAATAACATCAGAATGTATGACAGACCAACATGAACGATAGAAACTACCGTGAAACCCATCTGGTCCTGCGGCGCTCTGAGGGTCCAGATGCCATACTGCCTCCTTCACTTCCGTCTCCATAGGAAGCTGCGTCAGCATGGCATTTTCCGATTGTGTTACCAGTCGAGGAATGTGAGAAAGTATAGATGAATGATTTTGCGTTGATTCTGAAGCAAATAAATCCCTATAGAAAGAGACGGCAGCAGCCATAATCTCCGCTGTGTCTGTCAAAATATCCCCCGCAGCATTGCGAATTTTATGAATGCGCAAATTTGTTCTCTTCCCCTTGACAATGGAATGAAAGTATTGTGTGTTAGCATCGCCTTCTTTAAGCCATTTTATCCGGGCTTTTTGTTTCCAGAATTGTAATTCATAATTCGAGGCTTGCAAATATTCTGCCTTGGATCTATGATACTCCTCCCTTGTCTCTACTGTCGGATGTGCATCCCAGGCTGCCTCGGCATGATTAAGCTAAGCCTCTGCATGCTTCAGATTGTTGAAAATATTTCCAAAGATGTCCTTATTCCACCGCTGGATATCTCTTTTGAATGCAAACAGTTTTTTATAGAAGCCATGCATGCCACCAGTAGTAGGATATGACAACCATGCCTGCTTCATATAAGAATGAAAGTCGGAGTGATGGAGCCAGGCTTCCAAAAACCGAAAGGAAAGCCTGCTAGTTGAGACACCGTGTCTACACAGTAATAATAAAGGCATGTGGTCCGATGTAAACCTCGGTAAATGCGATAACTGTATATCATGAAACACATCCTGGAAAGCTGAATTTATGAAAACCCAGTCCAAGCGACGACATATCCGTCCAAGCCCCCTGCCATCTGCCCAAGTAAATCTAGAACCGTGATGCGGAGGCGTCATTAAGGAACATGTTTCAATACACTCATTAAAGTCTTGTAATGCTGCTAGTGATGGTGTGGAATGTCCTCTATGATCCTCGATGGTTCTAAAAGTATTAAAATCACCTCCCACCACCCAGGGAAATTGAGATGATTCAGCAAATTGACATAATGAGTGCCAGAGTGGACGTCACTGAAGAGAGGTATGCTTCGCATATACAACAGATAAAACGAATGTCCATTGCAGTGAGAATGACTGCATAGTAAAATGTACCACTTGATTTTGATCCTGAGTAGTAACCAAACGAAATTCAGTGTCACGCCAGAAAAACCAAATACGTTCCGATTGTGAAGCATAATAATGTGAAAAACCAAGCCGTAAGGCAAACCCATCTATTTGTGAAGATGCATGCTTGGGTTCAATTAAAGCAAGTAAATGTAAACGGTGTTCATGAATCATTTGTTTTAACCTAGGTAACGCGGCACGCATGCCTCGGACGTTCCATACTAATGCATTCATTGAGTAAGAGAGGAGGTACTTCCCTGTATGATGTGTGATGCACTGCGTGTCAAGATTGTGGATGGCGGAAGAGGAGGCAAATCCTTGCGTGTTCTGCGCTTACGACGTGGGACAACCGGGATGAATTCAGCCTCAGCAGCCTGCTCATCTAAGCGCGATATCAATATTTCTTCATCCGGCGATGGGGGTATAAGCTGCATTCGTCGGGCCACATCCGTCGGGACATTAGAAATATCATCAACATGATCCTCAAGCGGCAAATCTGTATCTGATGAATGTCCCGTTTCAACGGGGTTTATGTCGGATGGAATATGATGGTCTGCAGCATCACAGAACTCTTCGACCACCGGGGCAGGTATTGTATCAGACGAAGGTTGTGCTGCCATATCTTGCTGGTCGTCATGGGTAGAATTTTCAGCAATTACATCAGGTTGTGACGGAGGAGGTTCCGTCATTTTCTTTTTGATCGGGGTCCAACGTTGCCGTGCTGGACGAGACGGCTGGGGTGGAGGCGGCGGCGGGGGAGGAGGCGGTGGGGGAGAATTTCCGTTGTCCTTAGGCAGACATGCAGCCGCTGCATGACCCAATCTGCGGTAGGAAGTGCAGATACTCCAACGTACTACCAATACGTTATATATTTTACGAACGTACGTTAACGTCACACAACCATACTTACCTCATATTTATGAGTATATTCAGGTCTTATATCATATAATATAAGTCATGGTGATGAAAAAATTATTACGACACGTTACAAGGTTCTAAACCAAAAATTATCGTATCGGGTGACAACTGAAACTTCGCTAACCGTGTCACATACTGGCCATATATAGATGGCCAGCCCCTAGACTTCAAAAATGGACACAAATTTAGTGGCTTACATGGTATATTCAGACATAAAATCATTCCATGTTGGCACACACAAATCACCTTCAATTAAGGCCAAATTATGGAGATTTCAAATTCAATATTTTAGCACATGGGGCGCCACTTACACTCAGCCTTTAGAGCTGAATATTCAAGTTACTCTGTATGTATTATGTGTGACATAATATATATAACATGTGCAAAAAGTTTGAATTCAATCAGAGAAATTCAGCACATGCCAATCCTACATCACACGCCTAGCTCAGCCTTGATTGAGCATATGTGGAGCTTTGCTGGCATCTTGATTGGCCAAGAATGAAGTATACAAGGTTGGTTACATAAAGGAGGGAGCTACACAAGGTAATGTTTCAAACTATGTCACATATGTGACACATGCTGAAAATTCAGCATGTGTAATTTGAGCTGCCCGATTTTCTATACTAAATTGTGACATATTTACTTCTTCAATTTAAATGGATTGATTTGATGATGAAATGGAAGTATTTTGAATGTGTCTTGAATAGTGCACATGTTGAAAATTTTAGCATGTGAAGAAATCAAGTGGCCAATTTTTGTGAAGTTAATGGAGATAATTTGTCTTGCAAATTTTATGGGATTGATTGTGTGACTTATGGCAATATTCTAAAAACTAATTGGCACATGTTTTAAGTGGCATTTTCAGATTTATACAGTCATCAAATGATGACAAGTCTCATCCAATCAATGAGTGCCAAGTAAGCAAGCCAAGATGATCATCCAATGAAGCGTAGCCAAGTAAGCATGTGGATGTCATAATTATTCAAGATATTCTTCCAATGACTTAAAAGATAATTTTCAAGGGGAAGAAAAGCTTAGAGGGGGAAGATTGATAAAAAGAGGAGAAGAAGAGCAAATCAAAGACAAGACAAGTCTTACAAATCCAAGAGGCAAAAACGTTTTCATACTCTCCTTTTTCTACATTTCCTTCTTCTTCTCTCTCAAAGCCTATTGTATTCATATTCATACATATTGTGTAGGCTTCATATAAACCACCATACACGCTATATTGTTGTAAAAGATTGATCAAGGTGTGATCAATCTTTCATCCGCTCGGTGGTGGTGTTTATGATCATTGTGATTCCTTGTAAGGTTTGTAAAGGGTTGGAGTTGGTGTATAACTCCATCAACCCTGTGTGGTAAGGTGTGGTTTGTTGTTTTGTGATTAGTGATAACCGTAGAAGGTGTCCTCGAAGACTGGAGTATGTTGATTTAACCGAACTAGTATAAAATTCTTTGTGTTCTTTACTTTTCAGTACTTACTTTCAGTTTCCAGCACAGTGCATTATTTTCATCGAAATCTTAAAAATATCAAACAAATTTTAAAAATCATAAAACTTTTCAGAAACATAGCCACACGTTTTAAGTTTAATTTGGCGCAAGTTTCAACTCATTTGGACAAGTATAAGTCATTCAAACGTCCATAGTTTTGAGACTAGTGCAGTCTGATTTTCAGACTTGCAAAGGTTGAGACTTTGAACGTATTTGACTAACTTCCCAAAGGAAGTTTTCAAAACTGTTTCAACCTAATTAAATACATATAGTAAGGGGTTTGTCATTAAATTTTAAGACCAATTGGAGCCACCATTAAATCGGAATAAAATTTTCAAGTCAGACTACCGTTTCTGGCAGATTTGCGCAATCTGACCACAAAAATTTTTAAAAAGGTTAAAGGTTGAATTTTGATCTGAAATTTTTAGGAGATATTCAGAACATCTAAGAATAAGATCTCTCTAAATTTCAAAAATTTTGAAGACATGTAATCTAGTTTTTAAAGCGTTGCAAACAGGTCCTGAAAATAGAAACTGTTTTCAGAAGTAGGGTTTTTGAGTTAAAACATTTTAAAAACCAAAATTTCCGCACCCACTATTCAACCCCCCCCCCCTTTTAGTGGTTCTTTGCAGGTCCTACAACATTGACCGAACCAGGATAAGTCTTTGGTGTTTTTGTCTTCTTTTTACTTTTTTGTTTTTCTACCCGTTTTCACTGCAGATTTCTCACAATCTCTCACATTTTGAAAAAATCGCAAAACACTTTCAAAATTCGTGATTTTTTTGGAGTTATACTTTAGAATATTAGCTTTCATTTTCGACAATAATCACTTAATTTGAGCAAAGAAAAGTTAGTCTTTCAGTCGTTGCAAGATAACCGCTCCAATCTGGCTACAAGCTGACCAGTTTTGAGAAAACTTGAATTCTGTTTTTATCAAGAATTGTTCAAGGTCAGGTCCTTTTGATAACATAGACTAGACATCCTAAGGAGTATTTTGATATAAAGATCAATTTTTTGATTGAGTATTCAAAGAGAAACATGTTTTCAAAGTTCAGCATTATTCTGTCCAATTCTGTTTAGATTGATCATCTGAATTTTTTTATTTGTTTGAAGGGTCAAACGATCTTATTTTTATCTAATTTTGGGACAAAATCTTGTCAAGACATTGAAGTTAAGTTCTGAAAATTTTCATAATTTGTGGAGTTGTGTACACTGAATTTTGAATTTTATAAAAATGGTTATTGAATCTGAGGAAGTCTCAGATTCTGTTTTCAAAGGGGAATTTGTGAAAGGGTAGTCGTGTAATTTTGGTGTTTACTACAGGTGCACGGTCTAGTGGTGTTTACTACAGGTGTTTACTACAGGTGCACGATCCAACAGTACTTAGATTATTTTGGGATGACTTGTATGGATTTATGACGATTTGTATTAATATGCCTGTTGTATGTTTATCTTTAAGTTGCTTCCGCTATATCAATTCATGATTTATATCGATATGCACATGTATGGTATCGACGCCTTGTACTTCTCGTATCAAAGTATGACGGATGCACCGTGCTGAGACCCTAGTCCCAGGCGGGGCACTACACCAGCTCTGCTCCTGCTCTGCGCAAAAGACAAACTATCCCAGCAAGCCTAATCAACTCAACTCGACCGAAGAAGATAATCGCCAGTTTAGCATGCCAGAGCAATTCACCTAAGGTCAGCTCGGCGGGTGATCAAGCGCAGCATCCTTCAACTCATCTCGGTAGAGCATAGCGGTTCAGTTCAGACCATGCTGCCCACGCCTCATCTCTTTGACTGCGCTGCTCAGAGAGCATCTCAGCTCAGTCATACTTTTTTAGGCAGACATCTGCAAGCCCGCTACCTTAGCCATGCACTGCGACATGTGGCGCCACATGACCGCCATGTAGACGAAAGCTGCCAGCAGAGCGGCCAGGTATCATCACTGTACTACTCCTTGCCATGCATCGCCTTAGCTATCCCCTGCCTAGGACATGCCAGGTCAAGCGAAGCTAAGCTAAAATAAGCTACTCTAAGCTCCTCCCAGAAAAACAGCCACCATCTCCTCAAGGAGAAATCCCACTAGGTTGCTTCGACCTCTACTTCAAACATACATTTATACAATCATGTCTATTTGCTGACTTGAGCGTCGGAGAGTTTTTCCAGGGACAGTAGCCCTGAGTCTCTAACATCGTCTTCCTTTTATAGATTCCAGAGAGAGCACCTCGGTGGCCTAACGAGGTGTTAACAGAGTTATATTTTGGATCATCTCTGATCCAATGTTGAAGATCTGTCTTCGTCACTTATAGAACCGTTTTCGGAAAAAAAAAATATTTGCTAACATAATCTAAATTCAAATCCTTAGGGAACCCCACACCACAAAACATCATATCCAATAAAACCCATGGTTGTTTAGAAGTGGTCGTCATCATCGGTAAAGTCTATTCAAAAGAACACATCAAATCTGATACAGGATAAAATAATAGATATGAAATAGATGACATCACAACACAATGCATGAAGAACTACGAAACGTAGAAGAGATGCTAAAGAGAAACAGTTGTCCCCGATGAAGTCGGAACCATCAAGGTCTATGATGATCGTACCAAGGTCTGTGCTGTTTTTTTTTTTAATTGTAGAAAGAGACGGCAGTTGCTATCGGAGAGAATGGAAAGAACGATATACAAGGAGAAGGGATAGAATGACCGAAGCGACATATTTGTTTTTCCAGACTAGTGATAGAGGTGAATCAATCACTTTTTAAAGGTGTCACTTCTCTTGCTCCCATTCCATAACTGCAACCACTCTCTAAGTATTCCACATTTTGGGTGTCTCTGTCTTTGGATGTGTTTACATTTGATTATATATTTTGTCTTTCTGAAACCGACATTTGATTATATTAGTTTCAACATATACAGAGTTTTTTTTTAGTTTCATATTTTAGGTACAATATTACAGAAAATTTTAAGTGAATGCAAACATCAATGTAGCATTAACTCAATATCTTTAAGTACACGACTCTATTTATAATACAATTCGGCATAGCAAACTAATATGTTTCATAGCCTTGTCACCGCATCAGTCTAGTGTTATAAAAGTAGACATGGTGAATGGTGAATATGTCATTAGTCTGGACAAGATCCAAAATCCTGACGCTGGCGACAAAGATGCTTACAAAAAATTTGCAATTGCACGAACAATAAATCGCTAACAAATGAGGGACCAATAACTACAGATTTTTGGTTCGTAGAGTAAGGGGATAGGCAACAGATGCACCACAAGCATGTGACTCAGATGGGCTTCAATAGTCGTAGTTATGGCTGACTGTTGTAGAGTCACATTTGAAAGATATCAAGCGACCAGATAATCCGTAGATATCTTTCACAAGAACATGAATGATACATACGCTAGGAGGAATTGGTAATAATGAAGTATCATCTAATATAAACTAGTAATGTCATGGCTGTGCAACATTTTGTTTAAAAAAAAGTATTTGTGGTCGTTGGAAATGAAGTGCGATAACTCCTAATATGACTTAGAGCAAAATGTCATTCCTTGGCTCTGAGAGCTCCTACCGTCCCAGCTTCAAGGAGCATTATGGAGAACGAAGATCAGAAGCTCAGCAGCCTCCTAAGTTGAGTGAGGACTTATGCAGTGACCCACGCAAGGTGCTCCGCAAACCAGACATTTGGCTTAGCAGCAGTAGAACTCACACCGTGCGTGTCTCTGGAATCGAACTCTTGACCTCTTAGAGCAAATCTCAATCCGAATATCAACTGAGCTCTGTTCTGGGGGCTCTAATAGGACTTATCTCACTCGTCGTAAGTATGATACCATTTATCTAGCAAATATATATTTTTATGAATGAAAAATCAACATTTTCATAACTGTTTCATGTTTCAGTGATGTCCTGAGTCTTATAAACACATTCTTTATGATATGGCACCATACAAAACGCCAACCAAGTTGCGATGTATATTAACGTAACTGGTTGATACATTAAATTGTATCAATTATTATTTGTCATGAGACATTTTGAGGGATGTCCGTGGGCCTCTATATAAAACTCTATTATGGGATAGTTCCGTCGTGGGTCTCTGAAAAATTTCTGTTATGGGATTGTTCCATAGTGTAGGAACGGGACATTTTTTTTTGGTTATACTTTTCAAATTATATTATTCAACACAACCAGTAGTTGAACTGCATCTTTCACTTGCTCTTTAATTTATAGGATCCAATTTTCTAAATCCCTTGACCACGCGCCTAACAGTAGAAGATCATTATCTTTGCATCTACCCAGGTATGCAAGCCTTCACCATATTACCGTCTAACAAAATAGAGTTGTCGTCTCCGCCTGCCGGATTATCACACATACCAAGGTCATCTATGGGCATTTTATCCTCATTTGCCTTGCCATTCTTACCTAGCATTATATATCTAATTGCCAATTCATAATCATCATCCTCCACGAGAAGAAAGGAGCAGGTATGTGAATGACATTAAATAGGCTTATTGTATCTAAGTAGTGTTGAAAATCTAATTGTCCTTTTTGGTTTATATTGTGTGTATATTGCTGTATATCTACTGTTTTGGTTGAATGAAACATCCTCTTGTCCAAAAAAAATATAATTATTATCCTCATATAAGACATATGATTTGTTGGAGGAATTGGAAGTTTGGGTTTGACCCATTAAGGAAAGTTGCAAAACTTGGTTTAGCAACATACTTTGAGCTTAATTATGATTAGTTTTCGATAATGAAAATCGAAAACTAATGGGTCCTTAATTATCTATGTAAGGAGTAGTTAATCTTAGGCTTTGGAATCACTCAATTACAATACCGGGTGAATGAGAAATTAATACTCAAAGTGGGTGGAAAATATGGTTAATGGGTGATGTGTCCTATTCTTAGGAGGCCACATCACCCTTATGGAGGAATACCAAATTGGACATTTGGATATGTTTAGCCACCTTATAAATGGCTAGAATGGACACTTTAGATGTGCCCTTGGGGCATGAGAAGTTTTTGACCAGAAGGAAGACCAAGAAAGTGCCACACGGGCGCGCGCACGCCGCCGTCGCCTGCCCATCCGGCCGACTCGGGCTCGTGTGCTCGTGTGCTGGGCCGGTTCCTATCTTTTTGGAGAAAATTTATTTGGGCTTTTGGATTAATTATTTTTTGTAAATAGTTAAAGGCTTCGAGCCTAGCTGCGCAGGGGCCCAAATGCTCTCCTATGTGCGTGGTCGTGTGCGGTCCGGTCCTTTAAATAGGCGTTCGCTTGTTCGGTTATGGTTTAAATCGAACGGTTATTTTTTAAATGGTCTCCTCCGGTATGCGATAAGATCAAAAGGTTTTGATCTAACGGTGACGGAAAGGCAGCTTTGATCCAACGGCTGAAATTCGAACTGTCCTAACCGCCCAACCGCTTTTGGTTTTCATCCAACGCTCCAAGACGAATCGGTTTGTCTGTTTCCATCCGTTGGCTGAGATTTGAAAGGTTCAAATCGCCAATAGATGACGTGTCGGTTATCATCTAACGGCTATAGTCGATCTACGGTTTTACACACTCGCTCTCAACATTCGTCGCATACTGCATTCGTAGCATTATACTTTCTGCATCACGTCCAAGAGAAGTCAGGACACTCGAAGGTTCGCAGTAGTTCAAGTTCAGCAGTGCCGCTCAACTGAATAGGTACCCGTTGTATCCTGGGAGACGGTTGCTAACGCCGGTTAGGCACAGTATATCGGAACAATACGTCTTAAGGACAGAGTCCTCGACTCGCCCTGGGTTTGATTTACTGTTTACTGTTTCATACGGACACATTGTACGATTGCGTCTTGGTACAGGATTGATTGTATCCAACAATCTTAAGACGTAGTCGATTCAATAAATTTCTGTACTGTTTTCTTTTTACGCAAAGCAGTGTTCATACTGATTTGCAGTCTGCTTCTACCCATTTCTTGTATCCGACTCTGTTCTGATCTATACGTTTTGATCGAACTGAACAGGAATGGAAAACGAAAGCTCGAACTCTGTTCAAAGCTTTAACGGTGCACACTCCGTGTCTGCACCTGACGGGACCAACAACGTTGCTGCTGGTGTGCCATACAACACAGTTCCTCTGGCCCCAAGCTGAGGGCCTCAGATTAATCTGGCTGCCATAGCTGCACACGTGGAGAAGCCGAAAAAGTTTGCTGGTAGTTTTTTCAAGAGATGGGAGCAGAAAATGTTGTTCTATCTCACAACATTGGACTTGGCCAAGATGCTGAGCGATGATCCACCAGTGGTATAACCCGTGGAGGATCAAAATCAGAATATGCAGAACGCCTTGGGTGCTGAAGCATGGGCGTACACTAATTTCTGTTGTTTGAATCTCATTCTGAGTTGCCAGGATAATACTATCTATGGCGTGTTTTGTACATATAAAACTGCAAAAGCGTTATGGTTGGCTTTAGATAAAAAGTATCGCACTGAAGATGCTGGCACGAAAAATTTAATAGTTGGAAAATTTCTCGACTATAAAATGCTAGATTCTAAAACTGTCATTTCGTAGGTTGAAGAAATACAGATGTTGGTATCTAAAATGGAAGAGGAGGGCAAGACGCTCAGTGAATCTTTCCATGTTGTGGCTGTGATTGAGAAGCTACCTCCTTCGTGGAGGGAATTTAAGAGCTATCTCAAGCACAAATGAAAGGACATGAAGATGGAGGATTTGATTGTCCGGCTTCGGACAGAGGAGGACAATCGTCGTGCCGGTAAGCCAACCTCTCACTCTGGTCAAGCCAAGGCTCATGTTGCTGAGGCAAGAAACAAAAAGAAGAACAAGACTTTGGGCGTGAACGTCAAGGGCAAGGAGATTGCAAAGAAGTTCACGTGTAAGTGTTATAACTGTGGTAAACCAGGACACCGTAGCAGTGACTGCATAAAGCCCAAAAAGAATCAGAATCAAACCAAAGCAAAAGCGAATCTGGTCGGTGCAATGGAAGATTTAAATCTCTGCACAGTGGTGACTGAATGCAACGCAGTGGGAAATCCGCATGAATGGTGGGTGGACACAGGGGCCACTCGACACGTATGCACGAACAGGGCGATGTTTAACAACTATGTGCCCACAACAAACAATAAACAACTCTTCATGAGAAACTCCACCAGCTCGAAGATTGAAGGATTGGGCAAGGTGGTCTTGAAAATGACCTCAGGAAGGGAGCTGACTCTGCAAAATGTGTTGCATGTTCCTGACATCAGGAAGAACTTGGTATCTGGCGCAGTACTAGTTAGTCATGGTTTCAGGCTTGTTTTTTAGGTAAACAAATTTACACTTTCTAAGAATGGTTTATTTTTAGGAAAGGGGTACCTTACGGATAACATGTTTAAATTGAATGTTTTGATGATTGTACCCAAGAAAGTTGCGCCCACTGAGGCTAATAAAATTGTTTCCTCTTCTGCTTACATGCTTGAGTCTTCTTGTTTATGGCATTTTCGTTTGGGACATGTTAATTACAAGTCAATACAATGAATGATTAACCTTGACTTATTACCCAAACTGGACTTTATAATAAAGAAAAATGCCAAATATGTGTTGAAGCAAAATTGACAAAAGCGCCATTTCCTTCAACAGAACAAAACACTGAATCATTGGATTTAATTCATACAGACTTGTGTGATTTAAAGTTTGTGCAAACAAGAGGAGGTAAAATGTACTTTGTAACTTTTATCGACGATTGCACTAGATACTGTTATGTTTATTTGCTAAGTAGCAAAGATGAGGCCATTGATGCTTTTAAAGATTATAAGAATGAAGTTGAGAATCAACTTAGCGAACGAATTAAAACAATTCGAAGTGATAGAGGTGGGGAATATGACGCATCGTTTAATGAATTTTGTTCTGAACATTGCATTATACATCAAATGATTGCACCATATTCACCTCAATCAAATGGTATTGCTGAACGCACGAACCGTACTATAAAGGAAATGATGAATGCTATGTTGATAAGTTCAGGTTTACCTCATAACTTGTGGGGGGAAGCAATTCTCTCTGCCAACGCCATTTTAAATAGGATTCCGTCTAAAAAGACGGATAAAACCCCATATGAACTTTGGAAAGGCTATAAGCCTAGTTACAAATACTTGAAAGTGTGAGCGTGTCTGGTGAAGGTTGCTGTACCTAAACCAAAACAAGTGAGAATCGGGCCTAAAACAATTGATTGCATATTCATAGGTTATGCAACAAACAGTAGTGCATATCGTTTCTTAGTGCACAAATCGGACATTCCCGAGATACATGAAAATATTGTCATGGAGTCGAGAAATGCAGTGTTCTTTGAAAATGTCTTTCCGAAGAAAGACAAAAACAGCAAAGAAGCTAGCACTAGTAAGCGAGTGCGTGAGACGACCCCTCAAGAGACTGAGGAACCTCGTCAAAGCAAATGAGCCAAAATACCGACATCTTTTGGACCAGATTTTCTAACATACATGGTGGAAAACGATCCAAGATCTTTCTCTAAGACAATGACAACTCCAGAAGCTTCTTTCTGGAAAGAAGCAGTGAATAGTGAGATAGATTCCATTCTTCAAAATCACACTTGGGAGTTAGTAGACCTTCCACCAGGAAGTAAACCACTCGGATGCAAGTGGATTTTTAGGAAATAATTGAAAGAATATGGATCTATTGACAAGTATAAGGACAGATCGGTTGTCAAGGGCTACAGACAAAAAGAAGGTTTTTACTTCTTTGACACCTGCTCACCAGTGACTAGGATCACTTCCATAAGGATGCTAGTGGCTATTGCTACAGTCTATGATTTAGAAATCCATCAAATGGATGTGAAGACTGCCTTTCTGAGTGGTGAGTTAGAGGAAGAAATTTAAATGGAACAACCCGAAGGGTTCGTCGTTCCAGGACAAGAAAGAAAAGTGTGTACACTTGTTAAGTCTCTGTACGGACTTAAACAAGCACCCAAGCAATGACATTTAAAGTTTGATCAGGTAATGATGTCAAAAGGCTTCAGGATCAACGAGTGTGACAAGTGTGTGTACATCAAGAGCACACCAAATGCCTATGTGATAGTATGTCTCTATGTAGACGACATGCTAATCTTGGGCAGTACTCGTGACATCATCTTGAATACAAAGAAGATGTTAACACGGAGTTTCGATATGAAGGACATGGGGGTTGCCAATGTTATTCTAGGAATTAAAATTTCTTGGATGGCTGATGGTCTTGTTATGTCACAAACTCATTATATTGAATCTATTCTCAAACGATTCAATATGTTTGAAACAAAACCAATAAAGACCCCCACTTGACTTAAGTATACACTTAAGAAAAAACCGAGGCGAACCTGTAGCTCAATTAAGATACTCGCATGTAGTCGGGAGTCTGATGTACATAACAAATTGTACAAGACCAAACTTAGCTTGTTCAGTAAACAAATTGAGCAGGTTTACCAGTAATCCAAGTGATGATCATTGGAAAGCTCTAAATAGAGTGATGAGGTACCTGAAATACACAATGAGTCTTGTATTACATTATACGAGATATCCAGCAGTATTAGAAGGATATTGCGATGCAAATTGGATATCAGATAGTAAGGACTCGAAGTCCACCAGTGGATACTTATTCACTGTTGGTGGTGCTGCTGTGTCGTGGAAATCCACGAAACCAACATGCATAGCTCGGTCCACAATGGAAGCTGAGTTTATAGTGCTGGATAAAGCTGGGGAAGATGCTGAATGGCTTCGAAATTTTCTAGAAGATGTTCTATGCTGGCCTAAGACAATCGCTCCTATTAGCATACACTATGATAGTCAGTCAGCTATAGGACGTGCTCAAAGCAGCGTCTACAATGGTAAGTCACGACACATACGTCGGAGACATAACACCATTAAACAGTTGATCCCTAACGGTGTTATTTTCATCGATTACATAAAATCAATGGAGAATCTTGCGGATCCGCTTACAAAAGGCTTGCCTAGAGATTGGATGTCAATTTTGACAAACGAAATGGGACTAAAGCCTATAATGCAAGAATCTTTGTAATGGTAACCCAACCTTGTTGACTGGAGATCCCAGAATCTTGGTTCAATTGGACAACTAAGTTATGAAGCTTCAGTTTAGCACTTACTCATTCCGTCGCACAAAAGTGCTGTCTGCAGAGAATATTTAGGGTAAGCTAAAGCTTTCAATGATGTCCTATATCTTGATACATCAAGTGGAATATGGCAGAATACTCTTGATAGCAATCACCTATGTAAGAGTGAAGTGGAGCCGCTTCTATGAGAACTCAGTGACGCAAGATTGCTTTAAAACTCTTTCTGAAACCAGGCTGTTCATGGACAAAACGAACACAACCATGGGAACCAAAAGGGTGTTAAAGAAAATGTTGTGTGAGTATCATTTCACAACAAAGGCTGACTGCTTCAAGACATCAAGTCACTAATTAGCCGAGTGAATCTGATGGTACATCACTATGAAAGGTTCAAAGCCAGAAGCTACCTCTTCTGATGCAACATTTTCTTGATTGACTTCTCCTTAGAGTCTGCATCTGCATTTGCATTAATTTCCATTCATGTGGAGGATTGTTGGAGGAATTGGAAGTTTGGGCATTGGCCCATTAAGGAAAGTTGCAAAACTTGGTTTAGCAACATATTTTGAACTTAATTATAATTATTTTTCGATAATGAAAATCGAAAACTAATGGGTTCTTAATTATCAACGTAAGGATTAATTAATTTTAGGCTTTGGAATCACTCAATTATGATACCGGGTGAATGAGAAATTAATGCTCAAAGTGGATGAAAAACATAGTTAATGGGTGATGTGTCCTATTCTTAGGAGGCCACACCACCCTTATGGAGGAATACCACATTGGACATTTGGATATGTTTAGCCACCTTATAAATGGCTAGAATGGACACTTTAGATGTGCCCTTGGGGCATGAGAAGTTTTTGACAGGAGGGAAGACCTAGAAAGTGCCATACGTGCAAACACGCGCGCGCGCCGCCTCCGCCGTTCGCCCGCCCGCTCGTCCGGTCGGCTCGACTCGGCACGGGCTTGTGTGCTTGTGGGCTGGGCCGGTTCCTATCTTTTTGGAGAAAATTTATTTGGGTTTTTGGATTAATTATTTTTTTGTAAATTGTTAAAGGCTTCGGGCCTAGCTGCGAAGCGGCCCAAATGCTCTCCTATGTGCGCGGTCGTGCGCGGTCCGGTCCAATAATAGATAAACGCGTTCGAAACGCGTTTTAATTTAAACAGGCGTTCGCTTGTTCGGTTATGGTTTAAATCGAACGGTTATTTTTTAAATGGTCTCCTCCGGTATGCGATAAGATCAAATGTTTTGATCTAACGGTGACGGAAAGGCAGCTTTGATCCAACGGTTGAAATTCGAACTGTCCTAACGCCCAACCGCTTTTGGTTTTCATCCAAGGCTCCAAGACGAATCGGTTTGTTCTGTTTCCATCCGACGGCTGAGATTTGAAAGGTTCAAATTGCCAACAGATGACATGTCAGTTATCATCTAACGGCTATAGTCGATCTATGGTTTTGATCCGACGGTCAAGATTCCATCTACGAAAACCGACCTTCGACCGACTCTCCTATATAAACAGGGCAGGGTGTGCGATCTAGACACACTCGCTCTCAGCATTCGTCGCATACTGTATTCGTAGCATTATACTTTCTGCATCACGTCCAAGAGAAGTCAGGACACTCGAAAGTTCGCGGTAGTTCAAGTTCAGCAGTGCCGCTCAACTGAACAGGTACCCGTATATCTTGGGAGACGGTTGCTAACGCCGGTTAGGCACAGTATACCGGAGCAATACGTCTTAAGGACAGAGTCCTCGACTCGCCCAGGGTTCGATTTACTGTTTACTGTTTCATACGCACACACTGTACGATTGCGTCTTGGTACAGGATTGATTGTATCCAACATGATTAATATCGCAGAGGACCCGGATTGACATGATCCCAATCATAGGAAACTGTGAAATTGGTGCTATCTACAAAATCAAAAGGATAAACGACCTATTGAAGATTGGAGGTATATCACATACTGCTGTTGTGCCGAACTTTTAGACAAATCCGTTGCATCTTCAAGTAATTTCTAAGTGAACCTACCATAGAATACTGTTAATCAATTTCAAATACATTCTTTACCGTAACTAATGATTATTGATTAAAATTACCATAGTCTACGTTTCATATCACAATTCTTTACTTATCCATTGATAAGGAAAAGATGGAATGATCTTGTTAAATGATTGAGGATGGCATATCATTGAAGTCTAAGATCACAAGGGTTCATCCCTTGGTGGTACATCATCTGGCTCATCTGTTTATATAAACCCAACAACTAATCAAGTGTTGAAGTTAAAAGATACTTGAAAAAGAGTTAAAAAGGTATTTCATAATTTGAAACTGAAACAAAATGAGAAAAACACACTATGAAACATAGATCTCTCATATGAATCGATCGTTGTATACATCAGTCTTTCAAAGAAGAGACATCGATCGATCTATATAAGAACTGTTCAAAGTTTAAACCTCACTGTTCAACATCGATCTCTCAAGGTGAAGAGATTGATCGATCGATCTATACATTATTCTCTCAAAGAAGAGACATCGATCGAACATTGTATGTAACATGCAAAACTGAAACCTCACTGGAAGACATCGATCTCTCAATAAAGAGACATCAATCGATGAATGTATGTAAGGTGCAAAACTGAAACCTCACTGGAAGACGTCGATCTCTCAATAAAGAGACATCAATAGATGAATGTATGTAAGGTGCAAAATCGAAACCTCACTGGAACACATCGATCTCTCAATATGAAGACATCAATCAATCGATGTAGACATCACTCTCTAAAGTTTGAGACATCGATCGGTCGATGCCATCTAGGATTCAAATTTTTACAACCGTTGGAACAAAATTCAAGGAAGATTTAAAGTGTTTTCTTTCTCAATCTTACCCAAATTTCTTGTAGACTTTTCCCTAACATCTATAATGCTTTCTTGACTATTATGAACATGTCTAAGATATTCTAGGGTGGCTGGAGCATCAAATCCAACTATATGGTGGCTAAAGATTATTTGGACATCGTCAATATTTTTGATTAAGTTGAAGACTTAACATAGGCTGCACAAACGTGGCTCACACCCTATATATATTGAAGAAGTTCAGATGAGGTATAAACATACTTTCATTCTTCTCAAGCTTCATTCTTCATTGTTGTGAAAAGCTCTCGAATGTGCAAAAGTGCTTAAAGCTGATTAAGCTCTTATTACTTGTTCTTCATTGTTGTAAATTGTGAGAGTAGAAGACTAACACAAGAGAAATTGTACATATTTGATCTCTTGCTTGTGATTTAGACTTGTTAGAAAGTGTAACCCCACTACTGCCCAAAACCCTCTTGGTGAAAGTACTCTGATATAACTTTATTGGAGTTGTGAAGAAGCAAGGACTTGTTATTGCTCATAGCTTCTGTTGTTGTTTTTGCACAAACTGTTTTTGTGCAATAAGTTGTTGATGTAGTTGGTGCTTACACTAATTGTTAGTGTAAGTATTGTTGCTACTGTTCTTATTATAAATAATAAGAAGAATTACTGTTGAAAACCCACTTTGGAAATAAAGTGGTAATGGGATAGAATCAATTAGATTCGAACCGCTCTATATCGTGTTCCTCCATCAATTATCTCTCATCTCTTTATTTTTTTGAACATACTTGTGTTGAAGTAAGCTAAACCGAAAAAATTTTGTAAATTTCCCAACACTCTATTCATCCCCCTTCTAGAGTGATTATCAAAGGCCTTACAATTGGTATCAGAGCCTAACCTTGATTGCTTGACCAATATTTGCAAGTAGCAAGATAAAAGATCATGACAATGACAACCTCATCATCTTACAGCTCAACTGTAGCGACCCGTTCTGACTCTAGTACTCGAAACGACTCACCTGCTGTATTTCGCTAAGAAAAATGCAAGGCGTCCAAAGCGATACAATTACATGTCAACAAAATGACGCAAATCTATGTCAGCGGAAGCCAAGCAAATCAAAACCTCAAAATAATCATTACTAATAATAAATGTACAAAGGTCTAGGCAAACTAAACGATACAATGTCATACGTAAATAAAAGAAATAACTAAGTCTCCATAAAGTATCCAAAGTTGAAAACCATAAATCGTTTAAGCCAATCCTCAGAAAAGTCCTCAGCATAACCATAAGTCATCAACATCCCCACTCCAAGTCCTCCTCAACATAAACCCAATCGTAGTCATGGCTATCTAAGAAAAATGAGAAAGTGTAGTATGAGGGGTACTTCTCCAAGCAAATAACCTCACTATATTTACCATGAGATCATACATGGAGAAGCAAGTGTGATAAAAGTAAATAACAATATAGAAAATAATATGCTGCTTATTCGTAAATAAAATTACCGTTTTACCTCTAACATTCAAAGTCAAAGTCTACAAATACAATCCACAAAGTCAACATACCACAATCCAGTCAGAAGTTAATCCAAGTCAAATTATGATGCAATTTTACAAAATCGATGTAATGCCAAGGCAAAACAAATTTCCAAAGGTCCAAATCAAATTTCTAAATCCGGTTTAACCGGTCTAAAGCCAAAGTCGAAAAGTCCAAATTAAATGCAATGGCTGTAGCACTTTCCTTACAAGTGACTTATACCGTAAGACTTACGAATCGATCCCTCAATGGTCAATATGCCACACACACCCTATCATAAACTAGGTCGTTACATTTGTGGCTCCCTAATGGTGGACAATATATTTGTGCATCATGTCCCAGACTAGGAAGTTACGCCCGAACGCTCCATTTGTTTGAATCCAATCCAACTTAACAATATATTTCACCTTGTAAGGGTGAAGTTCGAAATATGAATGCAAGGCCAAATATTTTCCCAAAATTCAATGTTTTTCCAAATATTTCCAATAATCCCCAAAATTCCAAATATCAAATGCAAATAGGCCAAATAATCAAAGAAGTCCAAAATACTAAATAGTATACCTCGGCCGCATAAGTATATGCATATATATGCTCACGCTCATACATGTTCATATTCACGTATATACGTACACGTACCACCCTCAACCCACTTTTTCCTCCAACCTACTACCCAACTCACCTCATCTCACCACCACCACCCTCGGCCCACTCCACTACCCCACTGACTAGTATCCTTCCCCGCCTCCAAACCCTCATCCCAGCACTCTCCCTATTTCCCAAACCCTAATTTCACTCAACCCCTCACCTGACCCTCAGCCTCACTCCAAACCTATCGCTACTCACATTTTCTCACATCTAACCCCATAGGCAGCAAGTACACTCCACACCTAACCCTTAGAGCTTATGCACGTGCCGTCATACGCTCATCCGCCGCCAGTTGGCCAGCATGTGAGCCTCACACTCCATCGTTGGCTGCGCACTCCAACCTTCTCTTCCCGTTTCCAGCCTTATTCCATCCTCAACTGTGCAAATTCTAAATTTTCAGGAGATTAATTTTCTACATTCAAATCCAAAAACCCTAAATTTAAAACATATGTAATCATGCTATATACCATTCATATAGTGCTCAAATTCCCATCAATAATTATAAACCCAATCAGCCCCTATGCTCGGACACGGTACACACACACCAAAACATATATGCAAAATCACCAAAATATATTGTATGTCTAAATATACATAAACCATTTCCTATGCTTTTGGAATACCACAAGTATATACATACATACATGTATATATATGTACACTATATATATATATATATATATATATATATACACACACACATACACACACAAAGATAGTTGCCCAAAACATGACGGCCAAGGCTTTGGCGATCGCAGGCTTCCATCGTTAATGAGGATGTTGGCTCTCGATCTTCGCATAAGCACTGTATTTGATTGCTTCCTCAATTTAGTTTATCGTTTTTTTTGCTTTGACTTCCTCTGCTATTATTGTTTTTTGCACTTCTGCGTTCCCTCCGTCATGGACTCTCTGCCAACACGACCACTGCAGTCCAAGCCCTCCTTTGCAGAAATTGTGGCACCAAAAACGCTTCCGATTCCGGTGACACCACGTCCTGTTCACCGATATAAGGGATTACCATCTATTGCTTTCTCTGATGAAGAGATATTATGTTTTTCTCATCCATATGGATTCTCCCTTATTGTATTCTTTTGGAATAGACGTCCGAATATAAAACAAGTGCACACCACTTTCGAACGCATTGGTTTTAAACACACACCAAAACTAGGTTATTTAGATGATCAACACATTCTTATAATCTTTGACAATGATGATGACTATCAACATTGCTTTTTGCGTCGTACATGGACCTTGAATGGTTTTCATATGCGAGTAACAAAATAGACTCCTAATTTTGATCCTCAATATGATACACCTATAGTTTCGATATGGGTTACTATTCGAGGGCTGCCCTTATTTTTACACAATAAATCGGCATTATGAGATGTTGCTCATATGATAGAATGCCTCTACAACTGGATTCTGCTACCATGCTGAGCCTTTGGCCATTCGTGGTCCGTCTTTGTATTGAGATTGATATGTCTCAGCCTCATCCAGCTCGTCTTCATATCTCACGAGGACAATATGAATTTTATCCAGTGGTGGAATATGAAGATGTTCCTCTATTTTGCTCAGACTATCGTATACTTGGACATGATGCTCACATTTGTGGTAAACAGGTTGATTTAAAGCTAGAACACAAAGTGGGGGCAGAAGCTCCACTAGAAATAGTTCGTCGTCGACAAGAAGCACACAAGCGCTGGACACCTAAAAAAGACATGCAGCCGGGTGTCCGCATACTCTTGTGTACTGAGCCATTGCCTATTGCTGTGCCAGCACCATCTTTAGCCCCTACACCCCTCAATGATAAAGGGTTTCCTACTTCTCCTAAATCAACCGAGAAAACACAGTTGGACGCTCTACAGGTCTCACACTCTCAAGATATTGACTGGTTAGGCCCTTTGAAGGAGGTCAATGACACAATGGCTGATGACTCGAAAACTACTTATATGGATCGTGCATACAGATACAATGATCTTATGACGGATTCTCACTATGAAGATGCTTTTATTGCTAAGGATATTCGTTTCGATGTATTTTCAATGGTTCATGATGCATGGGTGCCAGATATAAAGATAGCGGCACTGGACATTTCTCGACACAATTTTCCTGTTGTATATGACGTAGCCGATGAGGATGTCACATATACTCAGGAAGATTTTTCCATGAATCCCCCTATATATGCTTGCAGGCATAGATGATCATGGCATGGCAAGAGCTGCCAGCACCTCCTCCTAAGTCAATGGTAACACTCTATTGCTCTAAATATGCTTCAGGCTCCCACTCTACATCTTTGCAACGAATTTTCTATTCCGGAATGTTGGAGGAATAAGGACTTTATTGGTGCAATTAAAGCGATTGCTTGATAAACATCATATTTAGTTCCTTGTCATAATTGAGCCAAAGAAACCTGCTGCAAATTTGGTGCGTACACAGTTGAGGTTAACATATACACATTCCATATCCATATGTTGCGATAAAATATGGGTGTTTTGGCAAAATTCTACCCGAATATTGCTTGATGTACAACATGGTGAACAAATGGCCCTTTCGATTCAACATTGTTGGTACTGCCCAACTGATCTATATTAGTCCAGTTTATGGAATGCATACAGTTACTGACCGACGTCCTATATGGTTGGAGCTTCAGGATTATAGACAACAAATTAACTCCCTCTGCTAGTCGGTGGGGATTTAATACCTATTTGTCCATTGAAGAGCATCACTGATCTTCCATGCCACTATTGACATCACTTGAGGAATTATCTGATTGTGTCCGACAGTGCTCGCTGGTTGATATACCCTATGAGGGGAACCTTTATATGTGGGTTGGTGGACGAGGGCTTGAGATTGTTAGGCAACGACTGGATCGATTACTATGTTCAGAAGATTTTTACGACCAGTTCACCAGTCTAAAAGTACGTCATTTATCTCGTGTTACCTCGGATCATGTCCCACTTCTTCTCTCTTGTGCAAGACAGTAGCTTATGGGACCCAAATCATTCCGCTTTCTAAATATCTAAAGTGAGCATGAAGGCTTCATACCTTTTGTCTGGATGCAGTGGACGTCTTATCCTATGATCGAGGGAATACGTGGTATGTATGATAAATTGCATGGCTTTACACGTGATGTGCAACACTGGAATCACCATATATTTGGTAATGTATTTGACAAGTTGACTGCTGCTGAGTTAAAGGTGCAACGCATGGAAGCTGAGTATGATTGGGCACCAAACTCAGAAAACCAAACCCTCTACCATGCTGCGGAGGCAGAATATAATCGAGCAACAAAGATTGAACTGATGTTTTGGGAACAGAAGGCATGGGTCAAATGGCTTAAAAGTGGGGATGCAAACACAAGTTATTTCCATAATATTGTTAAAGATCGCCATCATCATGTTGAGAAACCGATGTTTGAGTGATTTGAAAATGCATGATTTAAATGTTACGTGTTTCTGAAATGCACGATTTAATTTCTACTTGACATGCGTACGTGATAAATATGCTTTACATGTTTATATATATTGTTGTCGTACTAACGTGCCATGAAGTGTTAAGGCTTACATCAAATGCAAGTACTTGTTGCCTTTATACTATTTTCATGTGCCATGATAAATGAACTAAACAGTTCATTTAGTGAAGTCATTAAGGAGATGAACTTACTAGTTCATTAAATGAAGTACTCAAGGAAATATATTTGGAGATAACTACTTGGAAACAAATTTTGAAATGGAAAGTCCTCTCCTCATCTTTATACACACGCCACATATATATGATTTATATATACATATTTTTTTTAATCATGACGAACTATAAACTTCTATCCCGATGTTTCACCGACACGTCATACACATCATAACGTACATCGACATCACACCACCATATACACATCATATTTGTGAGTATATACAAGTTCCATATCATATATTACATGTCATAATGTAGCGTCCTGCTCCCGAACCCTACATCGGACCATTCGAGGTACTCGAAAGAGTTGGAACACTGGCATATAAGTTGGCTTTACCCCCGGCTTTGGCTTAAGTTCATAATGTATTCCATGTGTCGCAATTAAGAAGGCATGCTCCAGATCCAAGTCACAGACTGGACGAGAGACCATTGAAGGTTGGACCTGATGTCACTTATAAAGAGGTTCCGGTGAAGATCGTAGATCGCAAAGGTCAAGAGCTGAGAAGGAGGATCATACCTTATGTCAAAGTTCAATGGAGCAACTATACCGAGAAAGAAGATACATGGGATCTTGAAGACCAAATGTGCGAGAAGTATCCGCATCTATTCGCTTAAGGTACGCAAGTTTTGAGGTCGAAACTTCTTGTAAGGGGGGTAGATTGTTATACCCGATAGAAAAAAGTGAATAATAAAAAAATGATGACATTAAATTCTAAAAAAAACCCTCAAGTGACCCCCACCCTTAATTACTCTTAATACCCATTATCTTTAACCTTACCTTTTTCTTAAATGCTTAGACACTCAAGAAGCTAAAGAAACACCCACCCACTAATTAAAAAAAGGCCTAAACGGCTGAACAAGAGAAATAAAAAAAAGAGAAGAGCCGTGAGTGATCAAGAAACTGAGAGGGAGAAGTAAGGAAAAGAAAAGAGAGGAAAAAGAAAGAAAAAGAAGAGAAAGGAAAGAAAGAAGAAGAAAAAAAGGAGGAAGAAGGCTAATACCACAACCAACACAACAACCATATCACCACCAATGTGGTTAGGCTATAACTAAGAGGTAGGTGGCTCCTCTCTTTTTGAGCCAATTTCATGATGTAATTTTATGCTATTTGTTTTTTTGTTGTTTATTTAGCATGATATATTACAAATTGATATGTTATATGCTTTAGTTGCTTTTGTAGTGGCATATAATGTTATGTAGTGCACCCTTTCTGATGTAGGGTTCGGGAGCAGGACGCTACATGACTGTTATACCCGGTAGAAAAAAGTGAATAATAAAAAAAATGATGACATTAAATTTTAAAAAAAACCCCTCAAGTAACTCCCACCCTTAATTACTCTCAATACCCGTTATCTTTAACCATAAGTTTTTCTTAAATGCTAAGACACTCAAGAAGCTAAGGAAACTCCCACCCACTAATTAAAAAAGGCCTAAGCGGCTAAACAAGAGAAATAAAAAAAAAGAGAAGAGCCGTGAGTGATCAAGAAACTGAGAGGGACAAGTAAGGAAAAAAAAAGAGAGGAAAAAAGAAAGAAAGGATAGAATGAAGAAGGAAAAAGGAGGAAGAAGGCTAATACCACCACCAACACAACCACCATATCACCACCAATATTGTTAGGCTATAACCAAGAGGTAGGTGACCTCTCTCTTTTTGAGCAAATTGCATACATGTAATTATATGATGTTTGTTTTATTTGTTGTTTATTTAGCATGATATATTACAAATTGATATGTTATATACTTTAGTTGCTTTTGTAGTGGCATATAATGTTATGTAGTGTACCATTTCTGATGTAGGGTTAGGGAGCGGGGCGCTACAGGTGGTATCAGAGCCGAGGTTCCACATCTTCGGAAACACATGATTAACTAGATCACTTAGACTTAAGCTACGATCTTTTTCTTAAAATGACGATTTTACCCCTGAGAAGCAAAATAGGCCTAAGTGATGATCTTAGCCTTAAGTTAAAATCGGGTTAAGGGGTACGAGTATGAGCGATCGTTTCCTTACTTAACTACTATTCTGCCCCTAACTTTTAGCATGAATTCTATAAACGAAAGAATTTCCTAAATTACCCCTGAACCTTTGCATGCAACCCCCTAAGTTTTGGAATTTCCCAAAATACCCCCTAATTTAGTATGTATTTAAATAAGTATATTTTCGACCGTTCTACATTTCAGAAAAATGCCGGCAAGACGTGAACAAGCCGGTAATAGAGGAAATGGTGGTGAGAACCACCAGAATCAGGGGATCAACCCCAAGCACTTGAAGATGCCATAGTCACCATGACCAACACCTTAGCACAGTAGCACCAGTTGCTAAACTAGCAGGCATCGTCTCCACCACCACCACACTCGGGCATAAGATTCTTCTACAAGAAGATGCGGAGGAGTGGTGGCACAGCATAACTGACATCACCAGTCACTTGGACCCTATTTCGGGATAAGTTCAAGAAGTACTACGTGTCCGACAGTGCGATTCTTTAAAGCATGGCTAGATTCACGACGGGAACGTAGATTTAGGCCGTGATCTTAGAAATTAAGTTGCGATTTGTCCCTAAGTCACAATCTTAGACATAAGTAATGATCTGAACATAAGCGATGATCTTGAACATAGGTACTGGTCTCAGTTAGAAGCGATGATCCTGAACATAAGTCACAATCTTATATATAAGTGACGATTTTGATTAATAGTTGATCTAAACATTAGACGACGATCTGGACATAAGTATTGATCGTAGTCATAAGCATATATTAAGCATGATTTTAGAAATAAGATGTGATCTTAGACTTAAGAAATGATGACTCTAATAACAATCCTTGAAATAAGTTACGATCCTAAACTTAAGGAATTGATCGGTTAAAGAACACGTGTACCTAGGGCATACCATAACTAAAATACCAAACTGTGGACGTTATGTTGCCATATGAATAGGTCAGGCGGTCACTCGAACTGCTTCATGGTAGCAGTAGCATGAGACCCGGTACTATTAGGGTAACTGAAGCGGGCTCATACCCCCACTTTGGCAGTAATGTCGGAATGCGACTAGATATAAGTTGAGATCGTAGCTACTAAGAGATGATGTATAGTAGAATGATCGAAATTAAGTAACGATCTATAAGCGTTATGATCAGTAGAGTTTAATGAAGGATATTGTACCAAGGAATTTATAGTCTAGGGTTAAGATGTTGAATATAGTGTTATCAAAATAGGTCGACCATATTAATGTTATCAGAGGTATTGATCGATAGCAACAGGTGATAATCGACTATAGTATGTATTTGGAACGTTATATCATTACAAATTGTGGGTTAAATATTGACATCGTAATATTTGGCTTGAATCTAGTAGGCTTGAATTGATATCAGGTGAGCATGAACAAGTAGTGGTGGCTTTTCATATGTGATGTAACTAGATCAAAAGTAGCGGTTCAAAAAACCAAGTAAAGAGGTATAGTGGGATCAGTGTGGCGTGCGAAAGCATGATGAATTAGAATACATTAAGTCGATTAATATTTAGTCTGCCATGCTAGGATTGGACAATTTAAATTAGTATTTTTATCATAATAGGTGAAGGTTAGACTTATAAGAAACGATGCATAGACATATTTTCATTTTAAACTAAGGATGGATTATAGAAATTATACAAAATATTGGACTGATATACTTTCCAAGTAGATAAATATTTTATATAAGCACATACATAAAGGTATACCAGTATTTTACAGGTACTTCAAAATTTGTTTTTTTAAAATACCTTATTGAGTCCTATTTATTATTGAACTTCACAAGATTAAATTCTTTTCCGTACTGTATATCAGCATGATAAAATTTGAATTATTTTGATGACCTTAAAAAAAGAAAAACTTTTGAAATATTGATGTTCTTCCAGAAACGATGTGTTTATATATATTTCTTACACAATATTTCAAATTTCTGTTTTTGTTACATTTGTTTTAATCAAAATTAATTTTACTTGACGTCTATCGATATCACAAGCATTTTATCCGTTAAAGTGTTTTCAAAGTTATTTATCCACTCGCGATGAACTTATTTAACTTTTGTGAAGCCAAAAAGTATCTTTCAAAATATATATACATTTTTAAGATACCATATTCAAATCATTTTAAAAAAAAATCTTACCTTATTAAGTTTCAACTGTTTTAATGTTATTTTACAGTAATGTTTTTGCAAACAAGTTATATCGTTGTTTTATAAATGGTCATTTGAGACACAGCGTTGCGAAAACAAATAGATGATACTTTGAGTTTTGTGGTTACAAGGAGAAAAAATTTAGAAGGCATATTATTTTAAAAAGTTAAAGCTATATTCCAAGTTATAGCTACGTAAGTTACTTTTCTTTAAATTGAAGAAAAATATTTCTATGCACGTACTTCGTATACTTGGTTGTTGATAGTATCTCTGAAAAATTAAGGTCATGATCATAGTTATAGTTCATAGGTAGAAGAATTGATTCCGCAAATACATATGGTTTGAGGAATGAGTCTGGAAAACAAGTCTTTAAGTTAAAGATTGTAGTATACATAAGTACTGATATTATAGGATTGCTGAGAACAGCAGATATAAGTGCGATATTGTTTGACGACTAGCATATGGAACCCCTGGTATGGTTAAGCTGATTGAGTTCTCTTATAATTATAGCCATCACAGGTGCTATTGGTATGACACCGTTTGAGGCGTTATATGGCCGTAAGTGTCGGTCGCCTGTGCACTGGGATGAAGTTGGGGAACAACCTATCACCGGGCCAGAATTGGTTGAGTAGACTGAGGAGAAGATCAAGATTATATGTGAAAGACTCAAAGTTGCTCAAGACCAGAATAAAAGCTGGGCCGATTCTAAGAGGCGACCGCTGGAGTTTACAGTGGGAGAAAAGGTATATATGTTTAAATTATTGTTTATTTTGGCATGTTATAGTTCATGTTGATATGTTATATGTTCTAGTTGTTTTTCTTTGTTGCATAAAAATGTTGTAAATATGTTGATGGCTTATCTTATGATTTTCGGATGAGATAGAAAAAAATGTTTTAAATATATGTTTATATATGGACTTTATGGATGTGTTTTAGGCAAAGATGTGTTATATATTCATAAGGTTATTCTTGGAGTTATATATATAAAATAAGAAGCAGAAAAAACTGATTTGACTGTTGAAAATTCGCAAGGTATAGTTTGGAGCATAATTAAAAGAATTTAATTGGAATTTCAATTGGAATTAGAATTGAAATTTAAGGGATATGGATTTAGGAAAAATTGTAGATAATTTGGGCTGTGGCTGAAAGTTGGTCTGAATAAGAAGGAAATGAAAAAAAGGAGGGTTGGGCGCTTTTGTTACGACCCGGATTTCCGGATCAACGGAAATGAAATAATATAATGGAAAATAGAACGCAAATGTGATGTCGATGAAATTTAAAATTTTATTTAGGAATAAGAAAGACATCGACATTAAATATCGGGGTTAGAACGCTAGGTAAAATAACCAAACGATAAGTTAACGGATATAGCGAGGCTTGACTGGACTAGATAACGAACGTTTTGGATAGATGATACGATTTAAATAAATTGATCGGTAGCAAACTGGGTCGGTAGATATAAATTAAACGCAATAAAAATACCCGATACAATAATTTCACTACACACTTTTATCCTAGTTATCACACTTTCTTCTCCTTTATCCTACACGGCAAATAAAACAAAACCCTCTCTCCTTCTTTACACCCTAGGCCGCCCCCACCTCATATGTCACAATCACCTTTTTCTTTCTTCTTACACACTTTTTCCTCATTATTATCCTACACCCTAACTTTTCATACCCATCACTCCAACAAATTTCTTTTTCTCTTTCCTCTCAAACCCAATTTTCGGTTGAAGCATTTCCCCCTTCACACTTTCAGCCGAAAGTTTCCACACAAAGGGGACAAATTTTCTTCACTTTTCCCTCTTCACACACTTCAGCTCCTTACACATTTCCACTCACCATTATTCTTTCACTTTTTCTCCCTCCCCAAACCCACTCTCGGTAGAACATGGCAAAAAAGGGGCAATAATTATTTTTTCTTCTACACTCCATTTCTTTACATTTTCAACCCTTACAACCATTTCAATTTTTCACATCCTTCCAAAATATCATTATCAATTCACCCACTCTACTTCTCCCTCATTTTTCAACCGTCCTATAGCCTTCTCCTTTCACCACTAGCAAATTCATCTTCACACATCTTTCTTCTTCTCTTCAAGCAAACTCAACTCTATTTTCTCACCTTTTTAATTGAGAACTACAAGGAACAAATGAAAGAATTCCTTTTCCATTCAAACCCCAACACAAGTCATATATCATTCAAACATCATATCCTTATTCTTCAAAATAAACAAAGTTTTCCAAACTCCTCCCTTCTCCTCTTTTGACCGTGAGTAGCAACGAGCAAAGGAGGAAGATTTTTCGTTTCTTCATCTCATTCAAACATCATCCAAGCCAAGTATCAAAACTCTTCTTCATCCTCTCAAACAAGAAACAAACCATCTAACTCTTTCTCCCTTCTTACCTTGGCCGAAAGTTCACCTTAGGAAAGGAATAAAATTTTCTTCTCTCCATCTCTTCTACACACACCCAAGAATAGTTACAACTACCTTCCATCTAAAAAGTGAACCAAGGAGGTTGTTGAGTCAAGAACAAAGGGTAAGAACTTTAGGTAATTTAAGATTAATTTCTTCTATCCATTTAGCTTTATAAGTTGTACACTAACTCCATTTTTCTTTCTTTCTTTTTGGCCATGACCTACAAGGATGAAGGAGAAGAAGTTTTCTCCCAGTCCAAGTAAAGAAACCTTCACTTTAAAGTGTAAAAAAAGTGGTAATGGTAAGTACTCTTCCTAGATCCTACATGGATTTTCAAAGATATATATATATATTTTTTTTAAACGAAATTTATTTATTCATAAAAAGCCTCACTTTTGGTGGAGGGAAACCATATTACAGTGAGTACCAAGATTCTACTTGCAAAGTTGCGAAGATCTAACACCCACAATCAATCAATCTGTTTAACGAACAAAATAACAAGGAGTTCGCTCTGCCCGCTCTCTAGAATATGACCCAACAATACCCAACAACTACCTCGGCCGAAGAAAGAGATCAGCTTAGAAGGAGTGTGAAAAAGAATAAAAGAGACGAGGGAGACTGGCCTTCGCTGGCGGAGTATCCTCCAATGGAAAACTCGTTAGGTCAAACAAACCCGTGGAACACTCGAAGTTTTGCTGAAGTGTTAAACCCAGATACACTAAAAGGCTCCATATACTGTGGGGAGGAAGAGGATGATTTTGAAGTGACCGAACTCCTGGACCAGTTGTATATGGAGAAGCTGGAGGTGCCGGAGTCGGACATACGGTGGCCAGAGGTTGAAATATCCAGTACTAGATGCCTAGAGCTATGGAAACCATGGAGGCGGGCTTTAATCATAAAACTCTTAGGGAGAAATATTAGCTACAAGGTGCTCTCGGACAGGCTTGGGGATGTATGGAAACTGCAGAAAGGGTTTGAACTTACAGACTTGGAGGAGAATTACTTCATGGTTCGATTTTATGAACGCATGGACTACTTGCACGTACTCGAGAATGGGCCATGGATGATCATGGGACATTATCTCACCATTGCCAAATGGCAGCCATATTTTGACCCAAGGAAAACAAAAATTATGAATACCCTCATTTGGGTTCGCTTTCCGGGTCTACCGGTGGAATATTTTGAGCAATACCTCTTGTTGGAAATGGGTGAGCAGGTGGGCAAGCCAGTCAAAGTGGATGAGCATACACTTGGTGCAGCGAGAGGGAAATATGCAAGGGTGTGTGTTGAGATTGATCTATCTAGAGAGCTGACGCCACAGGTGAGATTAAAGGGACCGAAGGATATACTTCAGAAGGTGGAATATGAAGGTCTTCATCAAATATGCTTCACCTGCGGTAAGTATGGTCATAAAGAAGATGCCTGTGATGGAATGGAAATACGAGAAGGGGAGAGAATCCACGATAAAGATGAGGTTGATATGCAGGTGACTAAACAAGACCATACGCCTACACCGGAAAAGCCATTTGGCCCGTGGTTGATCCCGGCGAGCAACCGGAGAAGAAGACAAATGAAGGAATATCCTGGGACCGGGGACAGTGGTACAAGCCAGGTTAGCACGTGGCAACAAAGGACTGGGAAAGGGAAGCAGACGGGACTATCACATTTAATGAACCGTACTACTGCTTCTAGTGGGTCCAGGTTTGAGATGTTGCTGGAAGAGGGAGGGGAACCCCAGGAGGGTTACGAAGTGTTGCCTACAATGGCCCGTCAGTTTAGGGAGGCCCATCAAACAGATAATATGGCCCAAGTGACTATGCTTAGTCGTTCAAACCTAGGCCCATATGAACCCAAACAAAAGAAGACTGGGGTAGCCTTGAGACACAAACCCAAAACGAAAACCAGAATTGCCATATCCAGCTCACAGCGTATATCACACGAGAACAAAAACCCAAACCAAAATCTGGACCAAATGCATATAGTAACACCATCCCAAAAGCAACAAAAGAACAAACCAACCTTCAGCCCAATCCTAACTGGATCAGCAACCCAAATAGATAACCCAAATACATACATAGCCCCAATTAAAATACCAGACATAAACCATAACATACAACACATTGACCTGACACAGAGCTCGTATCCAATAAATATTACTAACCAAGGCCAGTTACCAAATTTGAAAGAAGATCCCCCTGACCAATATCAAACAGTTGAAGGTGGAATCAGCAACATGGATATGGATACCAAGGACAAAGAAGAGGGGGCGGGCAATGAAAAGAGTATGCCTGCTATAGCTCAAGAAGGAAATGCAGCAGAGGAAAAGCAGGGCGTCCTGCCACAAAAATCGTAAGTTTAATGATGCAGTACATCATTTGGAATTGCAGAGGAGCTGGTTCTCCTCAATTCCGAAGGAATTTAAAGCAATTAGTGCTGAAGTATAAACCCGTGATGTTGTGTCTGATCGAAACTAGATCGAAAAGTCATAAAGCTCGGAGGATCCTGAAGGAGTTTCACTTCTCAAATCTGATCGCGGTGGAAGCTCAGGGGTATAAGGGTGGCATTTGGTGCTTCTGGGATGAGACACAAGTCTGTTTAAGGTTGATCAATTTCGACAATCAGTTTATGAATCTGGGAGTGTGCGAAGGCGGACGGGTGAAGGGGATTGTTACCGTGGTTTACGCGTCACCAAGGAAACAGGAAAGGGAGCAGTTGTGGATGTACTTGGCCAAGATTGGAAAGCTGATCCGGACACCCTGGTGTATTATGGGGGATTTCAATGAAGTCATGTCACAAGAGGATAAATATGGAGGACGTGCGGTTGTCAAATCTGGGAATGAGGAAATATGGAAGATGATTAACCAATGTCAATTAATTGACCTTGGCTTCTCTGGACCAAGGTTTACATGGTCCAATTCTAAAACTGGCAAGGGTGTGATTAGAGAGCGTATTGATAGAGCATGGGTGAACGATAAGTGGCAGTTAAAATTTCCGAGGACTGTGGTTTATCACTTACCACGTACCCACTCGGATCATCATCCTATTGGAATGGAAATCTGGAATGAATCTTGTAAATCTCCAAGACCTAACAGATTCTACTTTCAGCTTGCATGGTTGGAACATCGGGAGTTTGGCAAATTTGTTGAGGAGAATTGGCCAACTGATATTCCCCTACATGAAGCTATGGAGAGGTTTGCAGAGAAAGCCATGAAGTGGAATAGGGAAGTTTTTGGGCAGATAAAGATCCGGAAGGAGCGATGTATTGCAAGAATAAGAGGAATACAAGATGCTCTGTGTGTACAGAGTTCTAAATATTTGGAGGAGCTTGACAAGGAACTGGTTGAAGAATATAACTGTATCTTGAAACAAGAGGAGGCTTGGTGGTTCCAAAGATCGAAGCTCAACTGGATCGTGAGTGGGGAGCGGAACACGAGGTACTTCCACCTTGTGGCACTAAATAAAAAAAGGAAGAATAAAATTCATAGGTTGTTAAATGGAGAAAATATGTGGACGGAAAGTAACACGGAGCTCTCACAGTTGGCGTATAATTTTTATAGCAAACTCTATACTTCGGAGGGAAGACGGACGATGGAAAAGGGCGCATTCTCGTTTCCTAATCTATCAAAAGCTGAGCTTGAGTGTTTGAATGGAGATGTTATAGACATTGAGATGGAAAATGCTGCATTTCAAATGGGTTCCTTCAAGGCACCCGGACCAGATGGCTTCCCTCCGGTGTTCTTCCAGAAATTTTGGAGCCTTATCAGAAAACAATTGGAAGGATTTATCAGGGATGCGTTTAAGAACGGAAAGTTTGAATCTTCCCTGAACAAGGTTTTGATCACACTATTACCTAAGGTTGAGCAGCCGGAGAGTATTAGTCAATTTAGACCTATATCATTATGTAACGTGGTGACTAAAATAATTTCCAAGATTGTTGCGAATAGAGTGAAGCTAATCCTCCCAAAGATTATTGGGGAGCACCATGCCAGCTTTGTGCCTGGACGTTTGGGTACGGACAATGTGGTCTTGATTCAGGAGATGATCCACACTTTTAGGAGAAAGAAGGGAAAGAAGGGATTTATGGCTATTAAACTGGACCTTGAGAAAGCCTATGATCGCATGGAATGGGGTTTCTTGACGGATGTACTGGAAGTCATTGGGTTTAAACAGGAAATTGTCCAACTCTTAAGATTTGGATGGGAGACTGCACGAATGAAAGTGATTTGGAATGGAGAAATACTTGAGGAGATGACTCCTACTAGGGGCCTAAGACAGGGGGATCCTCTTGCCCCTTACCTTTTCGTTATTGGGATGGAAGTACTTGGCCATGAAATTACTAAGAGGGTTGATGGGAAGGAGTGGAGGCCGGTGCAGTATAACAGGGGTGGGCCTTGTATCTCCCACATCATGTTTGCGGACGATCTAATTCTCTTTGGGGAGGCATCAGAAGCGCAGGTAAAGATCATGCAAAGCACCTTAGAGAGATTTTGTGCTTGGTCTGGTCAGAGAATTAACAAAGAGAAATCAAGGGTCTATTTCTCCCCAAATACATCGGAGACCATAAGGGAGAAGTTGAGCTTGAAACTTGGGATTCCGAAGTCTAATGAATTTGGAAGGTATCTGGGGATGCCAGTTTTACATGGGCGGGTGAATAGAACTACGTTTCAGTTTCTGGTTGATAAGGTCAGACAGAAATTGAGCGCGTGGAAGGCACAAAACCTCTCTAAGGCTTCTAGGCCTATCTTGATCCAATCTGTGTTGTCGTCAATTCCAAGATACTACCTGCAAATTGCGAAATTGCCTGAGAGTACCATCAAGGCACTGGAACACATTTGTAGGGATTTCTTCTGGGGAGATAATGGGGAAATCCGCAGGATGCATCACCTCGCCTGGGATGACATTTGCCAACCGAGGGAGGCTGGGGGACTAGATCTAAAGAAGCTATCTAAGATTAACCAAGCTTTACTTGTCAAGCTTGGGTGGAGAGTGGTTAAAGAAAAAGATAAGCTGTGGGCGAGGGTGCTAATCTCTAAGTATGGGAACCCCCTGAATGAGACCAGATGCAAACAGGGAGTCTCCCACATATGGAGAAGCATTAGATATGGAATGAATATTTTGAAACAAGGGTGGATAAACGAGAACCAAACAGAGCAAGCCCCAATACTAGACGGGATGAACAGGGGATGGGCACATGCAAGCAAACTCAAGTTGAAAGACATACATGCAGTGCAATTGCCGCTGCCCGAACTACGGGAGAGGGCAGAATGGCGCCGTATATGGAGGATCCCCGGCCCTACAGGCAGGAATCTACTCCTATGGCAGGCTAGGCACAACAAGCTACCAACTAACAAAATGCTAGCCGAAAGAAGATGTTTGGATGATCATACCTGTCCCATATGCAAGAATCAGGTGGAGTCTTGCCTGCATGCTACCCGAGATTGTATCTGGGCGAAGAACTTCTAGAAGAGGGTGGTTCCGAGGAAATGTTGGGGAATTTTCTTCGGGACGGCAAATATTCAAAATTGGATTGACTCCCAGTTGAAGGGGCACAACCATGGCATGCCCCTTCTTAAATGGAGGATCTGGTTTAGAGAAGGGTTTCACAGTGTCTGGACATGGAGGAATAGGTGGGTGCATAATTTCTTGGAAGGGTATCCGCCGGTGGAGATGATTTTGGACAAATGCAGAGGAGAAGTGCAAATGCTGCTGAAGGTGGAAGACGGGGGAGCGTTGGAAGAATTGATGGAGGAAGTTAATGTGCACCGTTGGAATGGGAATGTATCTGAGGAACTAAATGACACTACATTAATTGGGGTGCATGGGGCTGATGAGATATTAATCCCTTTTGGACCGGGTTGATGTCAAGTGTTAGGTTGAGTAGTAGGCTATAAGGAAATTGTTATGGGCCATGGCCCACTGCTGTATTGTACTCTCCTTTGGAGTTTTAATAAATTGATCCGACTTTCTGGAAAACCATATTACAGTGTCTGAGTATTCGTAATAATGAAATAACGAAAGAAGAATGACATATCTCCAGTCATATATGATATGCCGCATTAAAACCTTGCCAAGAAAAACCACCCTTGTGGATAAAACCTTGGCGAAGGAAAAAGCGTACATATTTATATGACTGTCATTGATATGATGAGAATATAATATGTGGTACAAGTCCATGAACGTCGCTGGCATGAACAGGAAAGTGCTGACGGAGTTTAGGTGGCTGCATCCTTGTCTTGAAATATGCTTGAGAATCCCAACCTCAGAAGATGTCCAGAACAAGTGTTGGTCAACGTAAGTATAAAACCGAGCAATCAAAGACTGATAAAGCAAGCACGTACCGGAGCCACCTTGGCAGTTGAAATGCCAAGGTGACAAAGAAAAAATGAAAGCCAGTGCCTGCCACGTTTTAAGGGCCGAAAATGCATTGTGTATATGTATATATATATATACATATGTTTATATATAAGTTGGATCATCATGAAGTATGTTCAAGATTCTTTACAAGAATATGAAAAATACATGTTTTAGGCAATATACATGTTCTATACCTATACTTGTATTTTCGGCCATACCAAGTTTTTGATGATAAAATGCATTTAATATGTATTACATTTACATATATGTTTAATTTATGAAAATATTTATATATACAAGCATGTACATATGGTTTTAAAAGTAAAATGGGTTAAGTATATATTCATCATCATCATCCGGACCCAGTATATTCCAACGACGGCAAAAGCTTCGTTAGGGTCTGAGGAGGGTAAGTGGTAGGCAGACAATACCTCTATCCCAAGGGATAGAGAGTCTGCTTTCAGTGAGACCCCCGGCTCTATATGTACCTGCAAAAATGACATAATAATAGAGATATACTGTGCTAGTGTGTTAGTGAGTGTTAGTGAGAAAATTCAAGAAATACAAAGAAAAGATTTTCGATATTAAAATACACATCACATGTATATGTACATGTAATGTAAAACAACGGTATAATATACGCCACCAAGTGGAAAGCGTAGATAGTGTCTACGACTATCTATGTCCCTAAATATACTCTGAAGTGTCCCTATATATGACTTATACCTCGTTAACCTTAATCTTATGTCTCCATGAATTCCTATCCTGGACCATGTCCTCAGAGAGATGCAAATCTAGTAGGTCGTTCCTAATCTGCTCATCCCAAGTCAGTTTGGGCCTGCCTTTACTCTTGTTCCCCTCTACATTGAGGCTTTCAATTGCTCTAACTGACGCCGTTGTCTGTCTCTGCTTGACATGCCCAAACCATCTCATTCTTCCCTCCCTTATCTTATCTGCTATACTAACCACACCTAACCTTTCTCGAAACACCTCGTTACTGATCCGGTCTAGCCTTGTATGCCCACACATCCACCTCAACATCTTCATCTCTACAACTTCCACCTTCTGTAATTGTGACTTCTTGATGGCCCAGCAGTCTGTCCTATATAGCATTGTCGGTCGCACTGCCACCTTATAAAATTTTCCCTTTAATTTAGTTGGGAAATTTTTGTCACACAGCACCCCTGAGGCAGCCCTCCATCTACACCATCCTGCTTGAACTCGATGTGCTACATCACTATCTATGTCGCCATTCTGCTGCACAAATGATCATAGGTACTTAAACTTACTTACCTGTGGTACCACTTGACCATCGATGGTGAGCTGACTATCCTCACTGTCTGATACGCCGCTGAAGTTGCAGTGCAGATACTCGGTCTTAGAACAGCTAATCTTTAAGCCTTTTCTCTCTAAAACATCTCTCCACTGGTCTAGTCTGATACTCAGGGTATGTCTACTTTCTGCGACTAATACAATATCGTCAGCAAAAAGCATACACCATGGAACTGCCTCCTATATCGGCTTTGACAACTCATCAAGGACAACTGCAAAAAGAAAGGGACTCAACGCAGACCCTTGATGGAGACCGACCTCCACCGGAAAGAAGTCTGTATTCCCCACAGGCGTACGAGCGTTTGTTTTTGTCCCAGCATACATATCTCTAATTACGTCTATATACTTCATAGGGACCCTTCTTGCATCCAGACTATCCCATATCAGGCTACGTGGCACACTATCATACGCTTTTTCAAGATCGATGAAAACCATATGTAAATCGCGCTTCTTCTCCCTATACTTCTCTATTAATCTCCTGAGAATGTGTATTGCTTTCGTAGTTGACCTTCCTGGCATAAAACCAAATTGATTCACCGTAGCCTGGGTTCCTCTCCTAATTCGAGTGTCTATTACTCTCTCCCATAACTTCATGACATGGCTTAGCAACTTAATCCCTCTATATATTACAAATACATATAGGTTTAAGATATGAATATATATATATATATATATGTATGTATGTATATAAGATGTACGGCCATAAGGCCTTTTGAAGTAAAAATGGTATATTGTTATATATAAGTATTTGTATAAATAAGAAATTATATTAAGTTGTCATGTATATATATAAATACATATATATATTGTTGTACCCAACGAAAAACGTAAGGTACTTGAGACTCGTACGAAGTGGTTTAATAAAATGTTAGTTCTTCCAAGTGTAATTTATTAAGTTTTATCACTTCTTCTTTAATTATTTTTTCTTGAAGGGAATACTATAAAAAATAGTATAATACTCCAAGTATGTCTTGTGAAGAATGTGAAAAGACAATTTTGCCCCTCCAAGTTTTAGAAAATCCGGCCATAAGGTACTTGGGAAATTCTAGAATACTTTAAATCCTTAAAAAGCCAACTAGCCTTTAATAGCTTCTTAAAGTGAGCCTAAAAGCCTACACAAGGAATTAAGTATTCTACTAAAAATGTTTCAAGATCTAAGGAAAAGTTTCCCACCTTTTGCCCTCTTCAACCGCCAGGTAAAGCAAGGATAAGGCATCCGTGAGATCACTTTTTAACATAATGCTCCAACCAATTACTTTATTTGTCTCTCAAAGAAATTCTAAAAAGGCCTTAAACATATAGTAATAGCTTTATGATGGTGATTTCTCTCTTTCTACCCTTGAGGCCGTTGGATGCAAAGCAATTGGGGATTACAAGATCACCTTTATCATTAACATCTCAACTAACTATCAAATTTTTGATTAACTTCTTTCAAAAGCAAATTAAAGAATAAAGAAGCCTAAAGCAACCCCCCACCACCGGATTACACCCACGGCTAAGCCATGGTAACTCTCCTTAACAACCTTAGTTACTTTTCTTAACCCAACCTCAAAAGTAACTCAAGTAGTAATTGATGTAAGACACTAATTATGGTGTTCCATTCAAATGAAAGGTTTCTTCCCCTCCTTCTTTAAGAAACCAACGGCTACCCCTCTTGGTATTACAAGAAACCATTTCAAGAGATCCTAGAAGCTTCCTCTCAACTCTAACTCACAACACTCTCAAAGGTTTCCCAAGAGAACCAATAAAGGATCTTGCACACTTAGGCAAATCTTCCATCATCTTCCTTCACACGGCTAGCATTGGACTAAGGAGATCTAAGACTATCTTCAAGCTTCAAGTTCCATCTAGGTGAGTTACATCCTAGATTCTAAAGTGGATTTCACTTTCTTTAAAATGTAAAGCTCACATTTTGGTTTATTTTCCCTCACAAAACTGTGGCCTTCAAAGGGTCACTAGGTGAAGCTTCTTCAAGCTACTAGGTGGTACTAAGCATCTTGGTGGGTTGAACCTCTTGCAATCCCATTTGAACACTATTTTGGTAAGACAATCTAGCCTCAAACTAACTCTATTATATATTTAAATAGTAGCTAACATCTACTGCCACTTCCCCTCCAAAACCGTAGGTTATAGAGAGAAGTTGGAGAAAACTTCACTCTATTTCAACCAAGGCTCAAGCTAGAGAAAGTTCTAAGCTCAAAGAGTCAAGTATACTCTAAGCAATCTTGACTTATTTGTGAAGTGTATACTTGAATGACTAGCATTTTCTAATAGGTGAATCCTAGTTGAAGATTCTAAGTATCAAACATGAGAACTTAGTGGTTATAAAGACAAGTGTTGTCATGATTGTATGATTTACTACGTGGATATGTTTGTGCTCAAACTTAAATATGACATGAGATCTACTATGCATAAGATACGGGCTGTTGTGGTGATTATTTGATAAATGACTTAGTCTTGTTGAGAATAGACTTTATGAGTAGTGAAATGTATGAAAATGGTGTTTGCTATGTGTAAAATGGCAAGACTATTTTGGCGGTTCATGGGTATCCTTGTACGTTTAGTAAAATTGTGAGGTGGAATTTTGGTAAAAGGATTTGTGGTTTGACCTTAATGAAATTTTTAGTGGGAATAGGTCACTGCAGTTCCTGTAAGTACCTTGACTAAGAAAGAAAATTAAATAACCCCTTTAGGCATATTGGATTGCCTTGAAATTCTTATAGTACTTACTTAAGACATAGATAAACACGTCCATGTAAAGAATTTGCTTAAAATTACTATTTCTATGGGGTAACAATTAAGGTGAATGTCACGGTGCAAAACTGGAAAATAGGGCTGCATGGTGTTGTGTATGTTGCCTTGAACTTGTTTAATTGGACTTGTTTGTGATGTTTGGGCCTTTGAATATTACTCCTTAGTATATTGGCTATGTTTCTAGGTAATAGTGTTAATTGGATAAGTCTTTACGGCCCATGGAGCGAAGGTATAGGTGGGTATTGCACAGCTAGATTCAGCAGTACCCCTTTTCTGTAATTTAATGGTTTGAGGGTTTTAATCACCTTGAAATATTACGAAAATTTTATGGCATGTAGATTAGACTCCATTATGCATATGTGTGGCATAAGTTTGTAAAAATAGACCCTGAATTGGTAATTTTGAGGCTGCATGAACAGAGCGTTAATGCTGGATTATTTTCCAGCTTAAGGGACAAATCCATATATGAGTTATATGATATATTTAGTCATGAATTGCATGTTTCACATCATGCATTGCATTGTCCATGTTCATACAATTTACGAGACTGATTTTATGCCAAAGAAATTTAAGAAAAGCTTTTTTCGAAGAAAAGATTTCAGCTTTGAAAGAAAGACTCCTCTTGATACCATTAATTCTTGGCCAGCACAACCCGCTCCAGATCCGGGGTTAATTGATCTGATGATGAGTATGACCGTCCAGGCCTTGAGAGAATAGACCTGATGATGATGATTTATGACCATTCAGGTCTGGAGAGAATAGACCTGATGATGATGATTTATGACCGTTCAGGCATGGACAGAATAGACCTGATGATGATGATTGATTGTATGACTATTTTTGGATCCAGGAATAATAGATCCGAAGAGAATGGTATAACCGCCTCAGATCCAGAGGTAATAGATCTGAACACTCTCTATTCTCGTTTTATGATGATGATGTTTTGAAAGAAAGAATGATCGAATTAATCCTCATCTTATCATGTTGCATCACATTCGCATATTCATACATATTGCATCTAATGGCTAGTCGAATGCTAGATGTACTGTTACTTAGTTTACGATCTTATTATTTTCGGTCGCCTAAGTTATGATCTTATTATCTTTCGTCACATAAGTTATGATCTTATTTCCTTTGCGGCTAATGGATTGAAGGTCAGGTATGTTGGGAATCCAAATTCTTGGGATTTGGTTCTTGTGTATACTTTCTATTTAGTTCTTGATTGTTTATGGTGTAATTGCTGGTGACTTTGTCACTCACCCTCTTATTTTTCCCTCAGAGTCTGCAGGAAAAGGGGTAGAGTGGATTGACAATGAGCCTAGAGTTCCATACCCGTAGACGTGCAAGAGGATGGCAGCTTAAGGATTTTTATTATGACGGGTTTATGTTTTGATGGACTTATGTTGGAACATTAAATTTGGATTTTCCTTTTATTTTGCGGACATGGTTGTAGACATTATGTCGGATTTTCGGAATGTTCTGTTTAAAAGTTTTTATTCTGGCTAAGTTTTTGCTTACCTGTTAATATGTAGGCATGAAAGTCCATAAATTTTGTTATGGACTATTACATGTTATTCATGGACGTTTGGTACTCTCCGTAGAAATGTACGGCGGGCGCACCATACGCGGGCAGGCTGTGTATGAGGCGCTACATGCTGTATCAGAGCCCAGGCTCTTGGTACCATTAATTCCTGGCCAGCACAACCCGCTCTAGATCCTGGCTTAATTGATCTGATGATGAGTATGATCGTCCAGGCCCTGAGAGAATAGACCTGATGATGATGATTGATGACTGTTCAGGTCTGGAGAGAATAGACCTGATGATGATGATTTATGACCGTTCAGGTCCGGAGAGAATAGACCTGATGATGATGATTTATGACCGTTCAGGCCCGGAGAGAATAGACTTGATGATGATGATTGATTGTATGACCGTTTTTGGATCCGGAAATAATAGATCCGAAGGAAATGATATGACCGCCTCAGATCCGGAGATAATAGACCTGAACACTCTCTATTCTCGTTGTATGACAATGATGTTTTGAAAGAAAGAATGATCGAATTAATCCTCATCTTATCATGTTGCATCACATTCTGATGCGATTCAAGGAGCCCTAAACATACAAACTTCACAAACAAGGGCCTTGAACATACTAACTCCACAAACAAGAAGCTTTTGCACAAATAGAAGATGTAAACTAAAGAGCTTCTTGTTCAAACATGTGCAAGATGAGCCAAGGAATGTAGATGCATGATTTTTCTATGTTTATTGAGGCCATGATTTGATTGTCCTTGAGTTTATTGCAAATGATATGATGTAAGGGTTGGTGGGAGGGCAGGATGGTCATTTCATGCGTTGTCGTTGTAATATCGAGTCTAGTTGTTTGCGTTGTCTTTGTTTTAGGTCTAGGATATTTTATAGAGTCTTGTAATATGTTTTTATAGTGCTAATTACCATTTTGAGTGTTTTCTAAGGTGACAATGCTAAATAAGGAAAGTGGCTTGGAGAATCCCTATTTTTCAGGAAGGCAGCTAGACACCGTTTGGTATTGTAGATGCACCGGTCGGAACACATGTTCAAATGAGTTCAAACAACTTGGAGGCGTTAGAAAACTCAATGTGGAACGATTTTCATGTTTTACACTTTTTCTAATTCGGGCTACAAGATGGACCGAAATTAGGTGGAAGTTGGGAGTCCAGAATGGAAAGTACTGAAGTTCACTGGATGAATGCCTAATCTTTGGGAGCCCGTATCTCTGTCCATAAAGTCCAAATGTGATGATTCAAAAGTCCAAATTCAAGAGAATTTCATGAGCTATAACTTTGATGAAGACTGAAAACCCTAATGCGTCGTGTACAAGCGGGTAAAAGCCAATAACCGACAGGCTATAATTCCAGGGCGAGATTTTAGGGATTTGAATTATGTAATCTTCCTTTATTAGCTTTGACTTATCTTTTATGTAAATTTGATTAAGATTGATAGGTAGTAACCTTAGGACTTTGATTGATTATTTATCTTTTAGGAAAATCAAATTAGAGTCTTAAATAGGTAGGCAACGGCTGTACACAAAAGGACAGTTTTCAGAATTTCAATTTCAGAATTCCAGCATTTTGTGCAGCCGTGTGTTGCCTTCTTTGGTGTGTTTTTCCTTTGGTTTTCATAAATTAAAAATCAAGGCTAGATCCAATCAAGGTTTGAGCAAACCTAGTTGGTGAATCACAATCCAAGGATACGGAACGACGTGTTGGATTAGGAGATTCGAATTGCTCGACACAGACGTTTTTGACATCTCTTGTCCAAGAAGGTGGTGTTTACGCCATTGTCCCACGCAAGGGTTGATCAAAGGTGTCTTTTTGGAGTTGAAAGAAGCGATCGTCAATTCCATAAGATCCAAGATCGTATCACATTCGCATATTCATACATATTGCATTTAATGGCTAGTCGAATGCTAGATGTACTGTTACTTAGGTTACTATCTTATTAGTTTATGTCGTCTAAGTTATGATCTTATTATCTTTCGTCACATAAGTTATGATCTTATTTCCTTTGCGACTAATGGATTAAAGGTCAGGTATGTTGGGAATCCAAATTCTTGGGATTTAGTTCTTGTGTATACTTTTCATTTAATTCTTGATTGTTTATGGTGTACTTGCTGGTGACTTTGTCACTCACCGTCTTATTTTTCCCCCAAAGCCTACAGGAAACAGGGTAGAGTGGATTGACGATGAGCCTAGAGTTCCATACCCGTAGACGTGCGAGAGGATGGCAGCTTAAGGATTTTTATTATGATGGGTTTATGTTTTGATGGACTTATGTTGGAACATTAATTTCGGATTTCCCTTTTATTTCGTTGACATGGTTGTAGACATTATGTCGGATATTCGGAATGTTTTGTTTAAAAACTTTTATTCTGCCTAAGTTTTTACTTACCTGTTAATATGTAGGCATGAAAGTCCATAAATTTTGTTATGGACTATGACATGTTATGCATGGATGCCTGGTACTCTCCGTAACGAAGTACGACGGTCGCACCGTATGCGGGCAGGCCGGGTACGGGACGCTACATATATACATGCTATATATATATATATACCTACGATATACACACACGGCTCACACACATAAATGGAGTTTATGCACAAGAAAAAGAATATATATATATATACACACAAAATATAGAAAGATATGTAATATAACTAAGTATATATACTTGTTACATAGATACATATACAAATGGCCACAATGGCCTTATTGTCCTATAAACGATTTCATCTTGTGTTATAAATATATATAGATATAAAATAAGTAAGACATGTTTGGAATATAATATGCTATTATTTATATTGGTATATAATATGAAAGTATTTATAAATGAACATATATACAAATAAATATATATTTTCGGCCATTGACCTTTTATAACAAAAATAATTTAAAGGTATTGTGTGTGTATATATATATATACATGTATGTATATGTATAATATATATGTTAAGGATAAGAAAATGATAAGTTTTAGATATAATATAATATATTATAAAAGAACTATCTACACGTATATATTTACTACATAATTTTCGGCCAAGAGTCTTCTTGAGGTTAAAAATAATTTTCATGTATATCATGTACATATACAAGTATAATAAATATACGTTAATATATGAAAAATGATTATTTAGAATATCTTAAATACATATATGTAAAGTATATAAAATTTTTACAAGAATATATACATGTACATATTTTCAGCCACTCGACCATTTTATGATACAAATAACTCTATTATGTTGTATACATATGTATATATGGATAGTATATATGTTAAAGATATGAAATTAAATAAGTTTTGACTATTATATAATATATAATAAAATGATTATATATATGTATACACCCTACATATATTCGGCCATTAGGCCTTTTATGCTAAAATGACTTTATTATGTTGTATACGTTGTATATATGTAAAATATATATGTTGGTGACTAAAAAAGATAAATTTTAGATATGATATAATATATAACAAAATAATTATGTACATGTATATAATATACATATATTTTTCAGCCATGTGCCTTTTTGGAGGTTAAAAAATAACTTTTATATGTATTATGTATACATACAAGTATAATATATATGTTAAGATATGAAAAAGGGTTACTTAGAATATCTTAGATATATTTTATTTTCTTTGAAGCATATTTTATTGAAACACGGCTTCACTTATGGTGGAGGAAAACCATATTACATAATTGAGTCATCGTAAGAAAAAAGCGAATGCAAAGAACTAATGATTGTCAACCTCCAATCATATATGATATGCCGTATTAAAACCTTGCCAAGTAAAACCACCCTTGTGGATAAGAACTTGGCGAAGGAAAAAGCATACATATTTATAATTGGAGCGTTGATACATGACAGAGTACATTAGCGACAGAAATGTAAGCCTAATAGACGATATATTTGCCCATGCTTGAATTAAATCGTGCCAGATTCTTGATGTAGTGGAACTTTAGTATGCCCAAGCACATCCATTGACATGATCATCCTCGTGCCGCCACCCCAGTAACCATGCATGCCAAGACAAACCGTTAATGCCATACATATAAATAATACGTATATGTATCGATGCACTTGTAAAAAACGTACCACCAACAAATGACTCTCAAGATTGTGATAGGCCAATTAAGACAAATGTATGTTGCGTTGGAGATGTACTCCCACCGATTATGCGCACAGGCCGTCACAAAGAGAGCTCGCAACATCATTGTTCCATAATAGTCATGAGTGTAGTAATATGGATATTGATGTATAGCAATGTGAAAGCAACAACAGTAAGAACAGAATACACATGCTGCCTGTATCAGTACAATGATACAAGCAGAGATGAAATGTATAGCCATATCCTGCATGCAAATAGGGGGTTGATAAGTTTGTGATGAGGCAGCCTCGGATCACTGTTGGAAGTTCTCTTAAGGCTGCAAATCTAGTGAAAAGAGGATGCTGCATAGCGTAGGCAGCCAAATGATGAGCAACCGCATTAGTCTCTCTTGGTATATGCAGTAATTCAGAACGTGTGATATGTAAAAAAATACGTAGGCGATCCAAGTCAGCACGAAGCTCCCCCGTAGTAGTGCTTAGGGTTTTAACCAGTTGCAGTATATACATACAATCCGTCTTAATAATGAGTTCCATATGAGAGCAGGAGAAATATATAACTGAATATATCAAAGCTTGGAGTTCTGCTCTCAATGGAGACAACTTTGGCAAAATAAAAGCTATCGCTGTCAAAAGACTTCCTATAGAATCCAGGACAATGGCACCCGCTGCAGCACGCTGTCGTCCTTCCGTAGCATCCACGTTGAGCTTCAAGCGACCTGATGGAGGGGGTGCCAGCGGACTATGGAATGTCTGCATGAACAAATATGTGGAGATAAACCTACTGAAACCAAGTGTGGTAACTGACAAGTGAATTTTTTTCCAGACAGTGTAGAACACCAACTGTAGATATCCATTCGAATTCTCTCGTCCAGTCTGTCATGCCTATACTCTTCCAAGCCGAAGACAATGCCAACATATTCCTTCCATATATTCCAGTAAACAAAATGACGTACGACCACCTTCAATTGGCCTTTCATACATGATGTAGAAGACTGCAGCCACCAACACATAAGGTATGAGCGTAATGTGCTAAGGGAGTACAACGGTCCATCGATCAATATAGAATATTTCTACAATACTGATGCGATCATTAGACAGTGTAAAAATAAATGATTAATATCACTGTTAGCACGTCTGCAGAAAGGGCATTTGTCGGGAAATGAGTGCATAAAAAGCGACAAATTATCAGGTATAGGCAGTGGCCCCAAAACATAGTTTCCATAGGAAGACTTTAGAAGCATTAGGTAGACCTAGCCACCAAATATATATACAACTGCGCAGTGTTACTCGCATTTGTCGACACTCTTCATATGCGCCCTTTAGTGTAAACTGTCCATTTGAATCTGGCTGCCAATGTGCGCCCGTTGGTCCTATACTCACACGTTCCTGACAAAAAGCATTTATCCTACAAATTCGTTTCCGAACCGGTGAATCATATAATCGAACTCGGGAATGCATCCGTCTGCCATATTTATGTTGCATATACGTTGACCATAATGTAGACCCTTGATGATATGACCACCAAATTTTGCAATCATATGCTTTTTGCAGTGAATACAATGATCTAACACCAATACCACTCTCAGAGACAGGAAAGCATAAGTCTTGCCATGCACGCCAATGGTGTTTGCCAGCACAAAAGAAGTGGGACCTTTTCTTCTCCAGTTCTCTTATGACACTCACTGGCAGCCGGGAAACTGCAAACAGATGTAAAAGAATGGATGACAGAACCGATTTAATGAGGACCAACCTTCCTGCTGCGTTAAGAAGTTTTACGGACCACCCATACAACCGTTTGTCAAAATGTTGCAATAAAATTGTACAGTGTAAATTGCGGTAGATTCCTTTATGTATTGGGGCCCCTAGATAACGCATTGGCAAGGTCGAAAGTCAAATGCCAAGAGTGTCAGCAGTACGTTGCCCAGATTGGTTACCGCCAACCACCACCAAGCTTTTACTAAAATTTACCTGCTGCCCTGATGCTTGATGATACAATTGAAGAAAGTGTATGCAACAGCGTAAATTGCTGGATGTCGCATTTAGAAAAATCAGTAAGTCATCTGCATATCACAGGTGTGTAGGTGTCGAGATCCGTCCTTCCTTAAAACCACAAATCCATCGTCTCGCCGTCAAGGCTTTCAAACCTCTACTGAAACCTTCCGCTGCAAGTATGAATAGAATGGGAGACAATGGGTCTCCTTGTTTTACACCACGGCCCGGACTAAAAAATCCACTTGGCTTACCATTAATTAAGACCGAGCATTTTGTAGCATCTAAATTGTCGAGAATGATTCTGACGAAAAAAGGATGGAAGCCTATTTTCAACAGAAGCAGACGAAGATATTCCCAACTTACTCTGTCAAAAGCTTTAGCCATATCTAATTTGACAATCGTGCGGCCTCCCCTCTGTGGCTTGCCAATTATATGAACCATTTCTTTTGCTAATAAAATTTGTTCTGCTATGCCCCTCCTGGCATAAAGCCAGATTGTTCTGGTGAAATCAGTTTGGGAAGTAGTGGTGCAAGACACGTAGCTATAAGACGTGTTACCACCTTTGATATGAAATTGGTAAGACAGATTGGACAAAAATCTGCAAAAGTCTCTGGCGAATTAACCTTTGGTATCAACGTAATTAGCGATGACGCCATTGCTGTTGGCATTCGTACTCCAATAAAAAATTCCTGTATTGCTTTCAGTACATCCTGTTGGATTACATCCCATCAACTTCTATAAAATCGACCATTATAGCCATCAGGTCCTGCTACACTTGTTGGACTAAGTACCCACACTGCTTCTTTAACTTCTAAATAAGTGAGGAATAGCGATCAGACCCTCATTTTCAGTTTCTGTTATCATTGAATGTAGATATTATAGAATATTATCATCATGAGATGTGGGCTCTGCTTGAAATAGCGTTGAAAAGTATCTCACCACCTCAACTTGTATATCATCCTCTAACTCGTACTCCTAGCCATTGACAGATTTTATCCAAACAATATGTTGTTTGCGTTTATTATCTTTCACAATGTTATGAAAATATGCTGTATTTGCATCACCTTCCTGTATCCAATGTACCCTTACTTTCTACTACCAATATTGGCAAACACGAGATTGAGCTAACAATAGGCGTGCTTTTGCATGATGATATTTCTCACGGTTGTAATCAAATGGAATAGTATCATAAGTCCTTTCGGACTGCACTACATCCGCTTCCGCTTCAGCCACTGCATCAAATACATTGCCAAATACTGTTTTATTCCACTAGCGGAAATCCATCTTCAGACGACGTAGCTTAGTATAAAAACCATGCATGCCTCCAGTGGTAGGATATAAATTTCAAGTATGGCGAATAAATTGCATGAAGTCTGGATGAGACAGCCATACATCCAGAAAACAAAAAGAATGTGGCCCCATTACTTGTGAATCATGGCATGTAAGAAATAATGGCGCATGGTCTGACGTGGTACAATTTAGATGTTGAACTAGCAAAGTGTCCAAGAAGTCAATGAAAGATGGGGAGCACAGAAATCTATCAAGTCTCCTACTCACCCTACCAAGTCTGCGACCATCTGACCATGTGTATTTAGAACCCTGATAAGGTAACTCAACCAGACCTACTGTGTTAATCCAGCATGCGAAATCTGATGTTTGTCAGACAGTAGGAGCAGCTGCACCTCGATGCTCATCCAACGAAGCAAATGTGTTAAAGTCTCCTCCTATTACCCATGGATCGTGGATGGTATGCGAGAAGTTAATCAAATCTGACCACAACTCCCTAAGTGCTGTCATAATATGCGGTCCGTACACTGCAGTCCACCAGAAATATTTACCCAAAGCCATTGAAAACGAAAAGAAATATTTCTGTAACCATGTTTCAACTCTACTTGATGCAGCATCGCCGAAGCCCAAAAAACCTAGATGTTATGATCTGACGACACTGCTGCTTTGGTAAATCCTAGTTTAAGTCGATATTAATCTAATTTGGAATCTGGCAGCTTAGGTTCAATGATTACAAGCAAGTGAATATGATGATGTCGCACCAAATAATGCACACATTGATAGGGGGTGCGCAATCCCCTTACATTCCACGTTAAGCAATTCATCTTGGAGAAAGAGGCTCCAAGCTTGAAGAATATCTTGTAACAATTCCCGATGGAGGTGGTCTAGACATATCCTTTTTCTTTGTACGATGTCGTTTCTGACTACAATCCATGACACCACTCAACATCACATTATCCGACTGTTGTGCTTCATTGTCTGATTCTAGTTGCGACGACAATCCATGTTGTATTCACAATGAGAGATCTTGGGCTGTTACCACTATATCATGTTCACCATCAGGTGGCTCCATTTGAGTGGCCTCTGTGTCAGAGACATGTCCTGATCTTGGTGAACACATTTGTGTAGACTGAGGCAAAGGCTCCACTGATGTTGAAATAAGGCGTGATAGATCCTGTTTCTCAGAAACATCAAATTAGAAACCATACGTCTCATTTGGCTCTTGGGGAAGTACATCGGTTGCTACTGTCAATTGATCTTGAGATGAAAAATCTTCTGGTATGGTGCTATTTTGCTAATGCAAATTGTCCTCACCCTCAACCAAGGTATTACAGTCATTTAAGTTTTGTTCCATCGCTGTCTGCATGACAGAGGGCTTCGAAATTGTAGGCTGTGGTTCAGATGTTTGTGGACCACATTTTTTTGGTGTCCAACGCTGGGGGTTCTTTGGAACTGACTTTGTTAAAGAAGGTGCATGAGTTGTGGCGGTTGGCTTATATTCCCTTGGTGCGTCTTTTGTGCATGCGGTTGCTGAGTGTCCTAAAGTACGGCATGAACCACAATGCGCAGGCAAATGTTCATATTCAACTGGTTGAAAGAAATGATGATCATCACTTTGAATATATAATTTATGGGGTAGCTCCTGAGAAACATCAATCTCAATACAGATTCTAGCCACCGAAGGCCGCAATAAATTTGTAGTTGCGGAATCAGGTCGCATCGGGGTTCCTATCATTCGTGCTATTTCAAACAACGTTTCCTGCTTTTGAAGATAAATAGGTAGCCTGACAATGATAGCCAAACTGGCACAATGGGCACATCTATCTTTGGATCAAAATCAAACGTCCATTTGGTGACTCTCATATGATAGCAAAGAACTGTTCATGTGCGTCGAGAGAAACAACGATAATAATCTACCTCAGCATCAAAATTTAGTAAAATATGAGTAGGATCAAGCAACGTAATTTTTACAGATGTGGAAAATCCAATCCGATCAAAGCACTTACAAATGGCGTCCAACTTAGGTCAACCATACCAAAACGTTCCTACTAGACAATGTTGAAAAGAAACCGATAATGATGTTACCTCCTCACGTGTGAATTTGATTGCATGAACTCCTTTGAATCTTGTGATTTCGCAAGGAGGGGTGAGCGTTGATGGTGGCTTGAGTATTGAAGCATAGGATGCTTCGAATCCATGGTCTGCGACATTGATCACCGCAGCCTCCCGTAAAACCGCAACGCGTGGAAAAGTTCAGACCTTGAGAAGGTAATTCTAATAAACAATATGAAAGAATAACAGTTGGCAGAATCAGCAGGCGACGATGTGGAGAAGAGGGCTACGGCATGATGCCGCCGCCGTCAGTGTGATCGCACATGCGTTACAGAACTCGCCATCCCTCTTCTCCAATACAAATATGTTGGAAATTCATCTTAGATATATATACATATATATGTGTGTATATATATATATGTGTGTATATATATATATATATATATGTAATTTCTGAGGCGACCTTTGAAGAGATGGCGGCGGCTCTGGAGACAGCATCGACGGTGCATCACCATGGCAAAAGCTATCACCTTTGATCTCAATTCACCACAATTTTCATTCGCTCATCTACTACGATCCAGCATTGTATTGCATTCCTTCTTGGCTCACTGTTTCTTTGAATATTCCCACTACTTGCATTGATCCGGAAATGTCGGATACTCCATCGATCAAGAAAACCTTTGCAGAAGCATTGGCTCCGACTCATATGGAGACCGCCGCAACGATCAGGCCCATATCACGATATAAAGGTATGCCTTCTATAACATTCACAAACGAGGAAGTCGATCAATACTCATTACCATTCAAATATACTCTAGTTGGTTCCTTTTGGCATGGCCGTCCCAATATGAAACAGTTAGCAGCCTGCATGGAAAGAATTGGATTTAAACTGACTCCCAAACTAGGCTTACTGGATGATCAACATGTTATACTAACCTTCCAGCATCCGGAAGATTATCATCGGTGTTTCTTACGTCGTTCATGGACTGTTAACGGATATATTATGAGGGTGACAAAATGGACACCGGATTTTGATCCCAAGATTGATAAACCGATAGTTCTGATTTGGGTATCCATTCGGGGTATTCCATTATACTTGCAAAATAAATCAGCTTTGTGGGATATAGCTCACATGATTGGATTGCCGTTAAAAATGGACTCTGCTACATCTAATGGATTACGGCCATCAGTGGTGAGATTGTGTATTGAAGTAGATATCTCCAAGACGTTACCAGTCCGGTTGCATATTCAAGGAGGAGATCATGAACTATACCTTACAGTGGAATATGAAAATATACCGTTATTCTACACTGCCTGCCGCATTCTAGGACATGAAGCCAAAACTTGCAAGCCAATTGATGAGAATCTGCAGGAAACAGCAAAGCACACAGCTCCCATACCAACCACAGGGAAAGAAAAAGCCAAAAGATGGACTCCAAAGAAAAATAAATCCGCACACACACTGCTTGTTGATGAGGACAATGATGATGCTTCGATTGATGATGTACATGAGGAAGTTCCTACACTGCCAATTGATAATCCTATACTACAGGATGTTCCTGCAACAGTTGAGGATCAGCAGCATACTCCAAATGCTACACCAACCGATAATACTCTTTTATCATTACTATCTGAGAAACAAGACTTGACCAAGGTTGGTGCATCCTTAGGTCACATTCCAGAAGAAGGTGACGATGTTCTAGATGCCACGAACTCGAATTCTGAGGTATATATACATCATACTTTTAAAGCCCCAGAAAACACTCTGAATCCTCTTACACTTCAAGCAGATATCCCCTCTCATGCAGACCCGCAAAATCACGTGCTGCATAACGCCCAAATAACTGATGTGGATGATGTTTTACATGGCAAGGATAACTCTGACTCTTTTGTGCAGTCAACAGATCAGCTGCTGCAGGAAATTGCAGATCCAATGCCTATCTCCAGACGACGCCGCACGAAACAAGAAATGTTAGGCACATACAATCAAGCTACAGAGCGACAAACTAGATCTTAAAACTTATCCTCCTCCTCATCTCAATGAATTGTCTCATATGGAATGTGCGGGGATTTGCGAACTCCTTGGTTCGCATTCGCAAGCTTGTAAAAACACATAAACTGCAGTTATTAGTAATAATCGAGCCAAAGAAAGAAGCTGCGCATTTGTCTCAAGTTCAAAGAAAACTGAAATTTTCACATGCTGAAGCAATTTGCAGAGGAAAAATTTGGATATTCTGGACAAGGGATTCACTCAGACACCTATGTACAGTTTATGATGAACAGTGCTCGCACTTCAAATTTCAGGTTGTTGGTACAGAGGTTGTTTTTTGGTTCACACCAGTCTATGGAATGCATACTGTAACTGATCGACGTCGATTATGGCATTCATTACAGCATCACCATGACACTAGTAATGAGCCATGGTTAATTGGGGGAGACTTTAACACATTTTTACCAGTAGCGGAGCATGATGGACTCTCTACCCCATCTATGTCTTCGCTAGAGGACTTTAGCGACTGTGTGGCGTCTTGTGAGTTAATAGATTTACCATATGAAGGCTCAGCTTATACTTGGACAAGTGGTCGTGGCCTTGGAATAGTTCGAAGACGGTTGGATTGTATGCTTTGTTCAGAGTCATATAACAGTCTGTTTCCTAGTTTGCGTGTTAAACATCTTCCACGCTTAACATCTGATCACGCACCACTGCTCCTGCGATCTTCACTAACATCATTCAAGGAACCAGAGTCTTTTCGCTTTCAAAATATGTGGGTAGAGCACACGGAATTTCACACATTTGTGAAGGCAACATGGGATTCTTACCCCATAATAGGTGGAATGCGTGGTTTGAATAATAAGCTACAAGCACTAAAAAAGACTTACAAAAATGGAACATCACTGTGTTTGGAAATATTTTCGATCATCTATCACATTTGGAGCAGGAACTTAAATACAGTGAAGAAGCTTTTGATGCTCAACCTTCACCAGAGACACGCACAAATTATCATGCAGTACAGGCTCAATACAAATTAGCAGAGCGCAAAACACTTTTGTTTTGGTCTCAGAAAGCGCGACAGAAATGGATAGCAGAAGGAGATGCAAACACCTCCTTTTTTCACAACATAGTACGGGATCGACATACAAGACAAACCATCACAAAAATACATGATGCGAATGGCACAGTTATTGACACACATCAAGGAATTCAGCAGGCAGCTGAATCATATTACAAACAATTATTTGCAGCGGAACCAATTTCTGAGGATGACACCATTCTGCAGTATATTTCACAACTTGTAACTATGTCGGACAATCAACAGTTAACAGTCTTGCCAACACAGGCGGAGGTAAAGGAGGCAGTTTGGTAACTTGATCCAAAAAGTGCGCCTGGCCCAGATGGCTATAATGGTTATTTTTTCGCGCTTGCTGGGATATAGTTCGACTGGATGTTCACAAAGCCATGCAGGAGGTTTTTCTTGGACTCCCTATGCCAAAGGCAATGGGAAGTACATTAATTGTATTGCTGCCAAAGACGCCTACGCCACACACATTTTCTGATTACAGGCCCATCAGTCTAGCAAACTTCATATCTAAATTGTCAACACGTATTATAGCAACTCGCATTCAACCTCTTCTGCAAAAGCTCATTATAGAAGAACAAGCGGGTTTTGTTAAGGGAAGAGACATATCCGACTAGATTATTATGGCTCGCGAAATGGTTCACTTGCAGCACACGAAAATACGAGGGTCAAAGGTAATAATCAAGCTTGACATGATGAAGGCATTTGATAGAGTCAATTGGACATTTCTTGCCAAACTGCTAGCAAAATTTGGCTTCTCCGGCAGATTTATCAATCTTATATTTAATCATCTCAAAGGAACATATATCTCAATCTTGATCAATGGAGTGCCTACTGGATTTTTTCAGCCATCTAGAGGGGTCAAGCAAGGAGACCCTTTGTCACCAATATTATTCATTCTAGCTTCAGAGGCATTTTCAAGGGGCCTTAATACCTTAATCGCACGGGGTGCCATAAAGCCTTTTATCGCAGGTAGAGCCAAAACAATCTCCCATTTGGCATTTGCGGATGACCTCCTAGTGTTCATCAATGGCGGGTTACACAATTTGGTTAAATTCAGAAAATTCTTGGAGCTGTATCAAGCGACATCGGGTCAAGCGGTAAATTTCCAAAAGAGTCACTTTGTTCCAGCAGCATACTTATCACCTGCACAGATTAGCAAAATGGAACAACGGCTACACATGACAGCAGTATCTTTGCCAATAAAATATTTAGGAGTCCAGTTGCACAGAGGTAAAGAAAGAGTATCGCATTTTGCAAGCCCTCTCTCGTCAATTCAAGCGAAATTATCAATGTGGCAAAATAAATTCCTCAATCACTCTGGACGCTTGATTTTGATCAAACATGTGTTGGCTTCAATTCCGTTACATGTAATATCTGCATGTAAGTTGCCTCAGAGCCTAATTCACACTATTACAAGATGGATGGTTAAATTATTTTGGGGAAGCACATCTGCCCAAACTAGACACTCTTGGGTTTCAAGCGAACTATTATTCAGACCAACAGTTGAGGGCGGCCTTGGTCTAAGGAAATTAGAAGATCTTTAGTCCGCTTACTCTTGCAGATTATGGTGGAAGTATCAACAAAATAAATCTTTGTGGAGCAAATTCTTTCATACACGTTACGCCAACCGTAATTCTTATGACATACGGATCACTGACTCACCAGTTTGGAAGCGAATATGTAGAGTACACTCGATTTGTGTTCATAATATGGGAGCACAACAATACACTATACGCGCATCGTATGATCATTTACGTCATGTGCGGAATTCTCGCCTTTCATAAAAATATATATGGAACAAGCACATCCCTCCAAACATTCGGCTATTCTTATGGCGTCTCTATCAAAATGCAGTACCCCTCCCTGTGAATCTCCAAAAGTTTGTTTACATTCATCCAACTCAATGTCCATTCTACCTGGCAGCAAAAATTACAGCGGATCATTTGTTCTTGGAATGTTCAGAAGTTAGAGATATTTGGAAAATATATGCCGCTTATTTGGATGGACCATACACTACTATTCGAGCAATACAACAACAACTCATGCAATGGTGGATGTCAACCAAAGATAATACACTTAAAGGTATATTGCGAATAGTTGCACCCTCTTACATTGTTTGGGAATTATGGAAGTGCTATACATCGATCATGTATGGGGAGGGACATTGGAGAAAATCCGTTGTGATGGAAAGCATACGACGGGGAATATATGATTGGACGTCAGCCCAAAAAGGGAAAAAATTCGCGCACTCAGACCGTGGCTTGATAGATCTAGGATTAAGTCCACACCTCAGCATTCCTAGATGCATGATTGTTAAATGGAATCACCCTCCACCGGGTAGGTTGAAGCTAAACACGGATGCGGCACATGGAAGACACTCAGCAGTAGCAGGTGCAATCTTACGTGACAGCAATGGCACATTCTTAGGGGCAATCGCGTATCATCTTCCACTATCTTCACCAGCCATTGCGGAGTTTCAAGCAGCGTATTTCAGTTACTTATATTTTGCAGCACAGTGTCGACCAATGGATATTGAAGTGGATGCGCAGGGAGTCATCTCAATGATTGATAACCCAAGTCATCAGCATGCTTCCTTATTCCGAGCTCTATTACACTCGACAACATCTGAGATCACATACATACCTAGGGAGGCAAATCAACCAGCTCATTTTCTAGCTCAACATGGTCAATTTCATCAACATCTTACAATATTCACAACAGTATCTGCACTACCGCCACTAGTACGGGCAAGCTATCATACTGAAAACACTCCATATATTCGTCATGGATATAGCTCTTGATCAGTATTGTTGCCCATATCATACGATATGGGCAACGCGGGTATGCATTATCCTCCCTGTGACACTTCTACATTGCGTTATATTTATTGCACACCTAACGTGGCACATATTCTCGTTACCCATATCAGTGGATATGGGTAACCAGGGTAACTTTTCCATAACTGATATTTGTTTCAACTCCCATGATACTGCTGCTGCTTCTCATAGCTTTTGTGAATTCACTAACTCTACAATATGTTTGTGCATGGAATCTGGGGCGCAACAACAACAACGGAGGCACATACTTTGGCAGATCAAGCATAGCCTGCATCACGTTACACTTCTGCAAGCTACGGACACTCTACGGATATTTTCCTTATGTTCATGTAATTACTCCAATCATATAAATATGTACGCATTTCCCTTCGCCAAGGTTTTATCCACAAGGGTGGTTTTACTTGGCAAGGTTTTAATGCGGCATATCATATATGATTGGAGACTTCAAATTATATGTTCGTTATACTATTATTTCGCATTCATTGACAAACATTGTAATATGGTTTTCCTCCGCCATAAGTGAGGCACAATAAAAAATTTCTTTTCTTGCGAAAAAAATATATATGTAATTTCCTTCGCCAAGGTTTTATCCACATGGGTGGTTTTACTTGGCAAGGTTTTAATGCGGCATATCATATATGATTGGAGATTAGATATTATATGCTCATTGTACTATTATTATTTGTTTATTCAATTTTTGTAATATGGTATTCCTCCGCCATAAGTGAGGCATAATAAAATATCTCTTTTACTGTTCAAAAAAATATATATGTAAAGCATATAAATTGTTTTACAAGTATACATACATATACATATACTCGGCCATTAATGACTTTATCACATTTATACACATGTATATATGTATGATGGATATGCCAAGTATGAAATTCCTAGATGGTATATTATAGTAATTAGGAGCATATGTTCTATGTATCTAAGTTATGAATTATGAAATTCATGGGTAGATTTGATATTAAGAAAGTATGGCTATGATATTTCTTTATGTTATGATAAGTAGACTGTAAGTAAGTAAGTGATGATATCAATTGTAGTATGGCCGAGATAACCTCATTTGACAGAGTCTCATGTTGCATGAAATCAAAGTTTGAGAAGTACGTTTACCACATTACATGTTTAAAAGTTCATATGTATGTGAATAATAAACGCAAGACGACTGATTCCACTGACACACAATATGTTATGTTATGTTCGCCAGTGTGACATTGGTACCGGGGTGGTAGGTGTCAGGGGCATATGATTGTGTTTAGGACGAGTGTAACACCGGGGCTGGGACACGGGATCTTCGTCTGATTGCATTTATGGCCGAGTGTAACACTAGGTCTGGGACACGGGATCTCCGTCATAGTGCGTTACCGTTAGCACATGTACATATGTTTATGATGTTTTATGTCGTACATGTACTATATGGAGAATCAATCGGTATGTTGTGTGTTATTATTGTTATGAAAAGTGCTATAGCCAATTATGAAAATGTTATGTCTCATGTTATGAAAATGTCATGTTATGCAAGTTATGAAAATCACGTCGTGTTTATGAAAAATCATGTTTTATGCATCATGTCATGATCATGTCACCTTATGGTTATGATTAAGAATTCCTTAAGTTTATGATGGCACTAAAATGGTCAACGTAGTGTTTACGCATGAAAGTGCAGTACATGTAAGATATTCAAAGATGGTATAATTTATCGATTAGAAGCTAAGTATGGATGCTATATGGTGTTACAGATTAAGTAGCACGGGATGATGTTATGTAGTGAAATTTTCCTTATTTACGTGCTTTCAGTTACAATTATGCTATACTGATTTAAAATGGAGACGTTCTTATTATATTCGATATTCATGGTTATTATATTTTGTCACCCCGTCACCCCATGTATGATCCACATGTCGTATCTAGTAAGACTACTTTCTGAGCGATTAAAAGTTAGCTATCACTCATACTTGCCTTATTTATCACTTTCCGGATAACAAGTATCACTATACAGGCTTGTTGAGGACAGGCTAGATAGACCATTATTAACGACGAAATATTCCGAGAGATTTTCTTCGAAGGCGTTAGGTCTTGGTTATGATGTATTTCAGAAGATTTTAGTATTCTGTATATTATGACTGGTACAGATTATGATGTAGTGCATTGCATGTTGATTATGATTTGTTTATATTGTGTTGCTTCCGCTTATCGATTCATTATTCATGTCGACATGCACATGTATAGTATCGATGCCTTGTACTCCTTGTAACAGAGTACGACGGGTGCACCGGGCCAGAACCCTGGTTTCGGACAGGGCGATACAGTTGGTATCGGGGAAAAGGCTCTAGATCCATCACGGACACATAAAGTAAACAACGACATGAATTTAAGAAGTTATCTTAGAATTTAAGAAATGCTCATAGACGTAAGAAACGATCTTGGACGAAAGCGACAACCTTAGTATAAGAGAAATAGAACGGTTTTAGGCAGATACGAGAAACTAGAGAGTATAAGTAGGTCATTTAGGCTTTCCGACATTTATACAAGTCAAGTCACTAGAATACCTCAATTATATTTTTCCTATTAATAACATAGTAGTCATAAGCGGTAATTTCCTTAATTCAGGTTCAGCTGTATTTGGGATAATATTTGGAGATAATGGTAGAATTTCATAGGCTGATTAAGATATGATATGTAGTAGAACTATAAGCAATGATTTATAAGAATTATGATGATTTGAGTTCGTAAATACATTGCACAAATAGTACGAGTATGATTGAGACGATGAATTTAGAAATTTTCAGAGCATGGCAAAGATGTTAGTCGTGTTAGGGATGTAAATCCATAGTTATAGGAGTACGATTATATAAATAAAGTAAGAATATAATGAGTCATGGCATATCGGATGTTAAATTATGAATTCTGAAGGATGTCGGATTATCTGGTTGGAATTAGTAAGTGTAAGTTGAATCCTGGTAAGCATGAATAAGTAGAAGTTGATATGATATAAGATTTAATTGGATTAGGACTTGCTACTAAAATTGGTAATTGTAAAAGTTACTGTAACGCGCAAGAATATGAGGTTGTAGAATACCTAAGCGGATTATTTAGAGTTATATGGAAATAGTAAATTAAGAAAAGTTTTATCATGAGTCGATGAATACTAAGTTAAATCATAGGCGATTAAGAAAAGACGCTAGGAATTAGGTGTTTAAAACATTAAGGGTATAATCGATACAACCTTTGAGTTTCGAGGACGAAACTTTCTATAAGGGAGGAAGAATGTTACGACCCGAATTTCCGGATCAATAGAAATGAAATAATATAATGGAAAATGGAACACGAATATGATGTCAATAAAATTTTGATGGAATTTAAAATTTAATTTAGGATTAAGAAAGATATCGACATTAAATATCGGGGTTAGAACGCTAGGTAAAATAACTGAACGATAAGTTAACGGATATAGTGAGGCTTGATTGGACTATATAATGAACGTTTCAGATAGATGATGCGATTTAAATAAATTGATCGGTAGCAAACTGGGTCGGTAGATATAAATTAATCCCAATAAAAATATCCGATACAATAATTTCACTACACACTTTTATCCTAATTATCACATTTTCTTCCCCTTTATCCTACATGGCAAATAAAGCAAAACCGTCTCTCCTTCTTTACACCCTAGGCCGCCCCCACCTCATATGTCACAATCACCTTTTTCTTTCTTCTTACATACTTTTTCCTCATTATTATTGTACACCCTAACTTTTCATACCCATCACTCCACCAAATTTCTTTTTCTCTTTCCTCTCAAACCCAATTTTCGGCTGAAGTATTCCCCCTTCACACTTTCAGCCGAAAGTTTCCACACAAAGGGGACAAATTTTCTTCACTTTTCCCTCTTCACACACGTCATCTCCTTACACATTTCCACCAACCATTATTCTTTCACTTTTCCTCCCTCCCCAAACCCACTCTCGGCAGAACATGGCAAAAAGGGGGCAAGAATTATTTTTTCTTCTACACTCCATTACTTTACATTTTCAACCCATACAACCATTTCAATTTTTCACATCCTTCCAAAACATCATTATCAATTCACCCACTCTACTTCTCCCTCATTTTACAACCGTCCTATAGCCTTCTCCTTTCACCACTATCAAATTCATCTTCTCACATCTTCCTTCTTCTCTTCAAGCAAACTCAACTCTATTTTCTCACCTTTTTAACTGAGAGCAACAAGGAACAAAGGAAAGAATTCCTTTTCCATTACACTCAACACAAGTCATATATCATTCAAACATCATATCCTTCTTCTTCAAAATAAACAAAGTTTTCCAAACTCCCTTCTCCTCTTTTGACCGTGAGTAGCAACAAGCAAAGGAGGAAGATTTTTCTTTTCTTCATCTTATTCAAACATCATCCAAGCCAAGTATCAACACTCTTCTACATCCTCTCAAACAAGAAACAAACCAACTAACTCTTTCTCCCTTCTTACCATGGCCGAAAGTTCACCTTAGGAAAGGAATAAAATTTTCTTCTCTCCATCTCTTCTACACACACCCAAGAATAGTTACAACCCACCTTCCATCTAAAAAGTGAACCAAGGAGGTTGTTGAGTCAAGAACAAAGGGTAAGAACTTTAGGTAATTTAAGATTAATTTCTTCTATCCATTTAGCTTCATAATTTGTACACTAACTTCATTTTTTCCTTCCTTTTTGGCCGTGACCTACAAGGATGAACTAGAAGAAGTTTTCTCCCAATCCAAGTAAAGAAACCTTCACTTTAAAGTGTAAGAAATGTGGTAAAGGCAAGTACTCTTCCTAGATCCTACATGGATTTTGAAATATATATATATATATATATATATATATATATATATATATTTTAAAAAGAGAATATTATTCATGCGAATATCGTTTGAGAATGGCGTAGCATCTCTGGCGATCGCAGGCGTATCTGCGGCGCTAGCCGCCGCCGCCAGCTTCTGCGCTCCGATTGACATCGTCCTCACTCTACCATCCCTCCTCCGCCTTCTCTGCTATTCGCGCCATCAGCAAGATTTCATCTTTTCTTGTCAACCCAACCTTCCCGATCGGATATTCTTCATTCTTCATCACAATGTCAGCCACGGCCCCATCGTTTGCTGCCATTGTTTCTGGTGCATCCTCATCCGACACAATCAACATTGCACCCAAAACGGTCTCAAGGCACAAAGGTATTCCCATGATCTCGTTTCTTGATTCTGAAATTGACGCCCTTGCAGCGCCTTTCAAATATTCTTTGGTCGGTACGTTTTGGTATGGAAGACCACCATTGAAGGTGATCCGAGAAGTATTTGAGAAAATTGGCTTTCATAATGATCTGCGCATCACACTCATTGATCAATCTCACATCCTGTTGAATTTTAGACAAGAAGCAGATTATCTTCGATGTTTTTATCGTAGATCATGGCATATTTCAGGATGTCATATGCGAATAACTAAATGGACAGTTGACTTTGATCCTATGACTGATGTTCCCATTGTCCCAGTTTGGGTAGCTTTTCCTGGTTTGCCGGTTCACTTACACTGCCGCGAAGCATTATTTGAGATAGTCAAGCCGATCGGCTCTCCACTGAAATTGGATGTTGCGACATCGGATGTTCTTCGTCCATCTGTGGCGAGAATCTGTGTTGAAGTTGATGTATCGCAAGACCTGCCGCAAAAGATATATCTGCAGGCAAAGCAACGACTTATCCTCCAGTCAGTAATTTACGAAGACTTGCCGAAATATTGTACGGCTTGTCGTAGATTAGGGCATGATCATTCAACGTGCGAACCACGGCAGTCAGTGCCATCGACTATTCCGCCGCCTCCGCCACCACCCCCGTCTCGTCCGTCAAAACAGAGATGGACTCCAATTAAGAAGAAGACAGTTGCTCCATCTCCTCATGCACCGTCATCCTCCCTGCCCCCTGCAGATTCTGATATACCGCCAGTTACTGGCGCCTCAATCGAATGCGCCTCATGTCCCTTCTGTCGCTGTGTTGGACCCGCATGAGGTTGATGAAGATCAGCTCCACGAAAATTTTTGTGATGCTCCGGATCACCAACTGCCGGATGACGTCACTCATACAGCTCTAGGTCACTTGTCGGACACAGAACTGCCGGCTGACTCAAATACTGATGGCCCTCTTGTAGTTCCTGATGAAGTTACACGTCGCATGCAGATGTTAAACTCCTCACCTGATGATGATGTACTAATCTCTCGACTGCCGGATAGCACGGATGAGGCCCCTTTTGTGCCTGTTGTCCCACGTCGGAAACGCCGTAGTCGAAAAGAACTGCCTCCATTACCGCCGTCGACAATTCTGACACGCAGTGCTTCTCAGATCATTCAGGGAAGTGACTCTCACCTTTCTTAATGCATATATTAATTTGGAACATTCGGGACATGCGTACATCATTGCCTCGATTACAGCAGCTTCTTAGAGAGTATCGCATAAATTTGCTTGCATTAATTGAACCTAAACATACCCCCTGCACAAATACACGGTTTTTGTTTACGACTTGGTTTTATCCCACTGTTACGCTTCCCAATCAGAACACATTTGGTTTTTTTGGCGAGATAATGAGTTTCGTATGCTTGACACACAGGATCAGGACCAAGTGCTCCACTTAACTCTTTCTTCAGTTACACAGCAGCATTCCTTTGTGCTATCTTTGGTTTACGCAAAACATACTCCTACACTAGCGTCAATAGTCTATGGCGTGCTTTAGAGGATTTTTCCATGGGTTTGCAGTTGCCATGGTTGATTGGTGGAGACTTCAATACCTTCCGCACGCTTGAGGATCATAATGGTCGATCTATGCCTTCTTTATCTGCCTTACAGGATTTCAATGACTGTATTGAGGCTTGTTCCCTTATGTCCCCACCATATCACGGCACTCGTTTTACTTGGGCTGAAGGCCGTGGCCTAGGCCGTGTCCGCCGCAGACTGGACTGGACATTTATTAATTCTTTGATGCATGATATGTTTGATAATCTGAAGCTCACACATTTGCCGCGTGTTACATCGGACCACACACCCCTCTTGATATTATGTCAGGCAAGTACCCAACCGATTAGCCGCTCTTTCCGATTCTTAGATGCATGGCTCCAGCATCCGGATTTTGTCACTTACGTCAGACATGCATGGCTCTCGTATCCGACAACGGGTGGCATGCGTGGTTTTTATGACAAATTATTCTCTCTAAAGAAAGATCTTCAGCACTGGAATAAGACGGTCTTTGGGAATATTTTCAGCAATTTGAAGGAGGCTGAAACTACTCTAACTACAGCAGAAAATCATTGGGACGCCGCTCCAACGGAGGAAGCGCGAGAGGCTTATCATCAAGCGAAGGCACAGTATCTGCTTGCATCAAAATATGAACTCTTATACTGGAAGCAAAAGGCTCGCGTCAAATGGCTACAAGAGGGGGATGCTAATACCAATTACTTTCACTCGCTTGTCAAAGGTAAGCGTTCGCAGCTCAGCATTCGTCAGCTTCGAGATTCACAGGGAACATTGTTGACACAACATGCGGATCTTGTACGGGCGGCAGTAGATTTTTATACGGACTTATTTGCCCACGTTCCGACCAGTAATCACACGGACATATTATCGCATATCCCATGCCTCGTCACTGCTGAGGATAATATCATGCTTACACAGTTGCCCTTGGAGTCAGAGGTTAAAGCAGCAGTATGGAGTTTAGATCCTCATAGTGCGGCAGGCCCCGATGGATTTAATGGACACTTCTTCCGTTCATGTTGGCCGACCATACATTCAGATGTGCTCAAAGCTGTGCAGGAATTTTTCCTCGGGGTCCCTCAGCCGAAGGTTATGGCTAGTGCCTTAATTACTCTCATTCCGAAAGTGCAGTCACCCCAGACATTTGGTGATTTCCGTCCAATTTGTCTTACAAATTTCGTCAGCAAGGTTTGTACCCGTATTATTGCCACTCGATTAAATCAGATTCTGCCAAAATTAATCTCGCCAGAGCAAACAGGGTTTCTTGCGGGTACTGATATCTCTACTCAAGTTCTTTTGGCTCGCGAAATGGTTCATATGTTAGATAGAGGCGGGTCCCAGTTATGTCTGAAACTAGATATGATGAAGGCTTTTGATCGGGTTAGTTGGGACTATCTACAACTGCTTCTAAGCAAGTTTGGGTTCTCTGACTTTTTCATTCGAATTATTATTAATCATCTAGGTGCTACGCGGATGTCAATATTAATAAATGGGCAACCATCACCATACTTCCGTCCTTACAAAGGCGTTAAGCAGGGAGATCCCTTGTCCCCTTTGCTATTTATATTGTCATCTGAGGGTTTTAGCAGAGGTTTGAAGACTCTGGTTAGCACAGGCAGAATTCGCTCCTTTCGGTTAGGCAGAATCCCTATGGACATTTCACATTTGGCCTACGCGGATGATCTGCTTATCTTCCTCCAAGGCACTCAAAGGAATCTTCGTCGCTTCCATGCATTTCTCACTACATATGAAACTGCCTCGGGGCAAAAGGTTAATTTTAGCAATTGCAGTTTCATTCCATCATCCAATATCACCAGCACGGCAATGTCAAGCCATAAAAGATATTCTAGGAATGCGAACAAATCTCACTGCCTTTTCGATATCTTGGTTCCTACCTTCATAAGGGCATCCCTCGCGCTAGGCACTGCTCGTCATTATTACAGCATGTGGATGCTCGTTTACAGGGTTGGCATTCTCGACTATTATCATTTGCAGGACGGCTGGTGCTACTAAGATCAGTTATTGCGGCACTCCCGCTACATATTCTGGCAGCAGGTGGCATGCCTAAATCCGTCATTCGCATGCTCGAAAGAAAGATGTCAGCATTCTTTTGGGGTGATAGGCACCATTGGGTAGCATGGACCACAATTTCTACTCCGGTTGAGGAAGGTGGACTAGGACTTCGCAGTCTCCGTGACCTGCAACAAGCATATGCATGTCGCATATGGTGGAAATATCAACGCAATGATACATTATGGAGTCAGTATATGCACCTTAAGTATGGCAGACGCGGCGACTATACTCCCAGGCTACCAGATTCTGCAGTTTGGAAATCTATCTGTCGCATTCACTCCACCTGTTTTCCTCATGCAAATGGATTGGGCGCATTTCTCTCATGGTCGGCCACACCATCCGGGGAGTTTTCACTTAAGTCGGCCTATGACATATGTCGGGTATCACGTCCAACCTTACTCTCGACAACATTTATTTGGTCAAAACATCACTCTCCCTCAGTTCGGCTGTTGTTGTGGCGTTTTTTTCCATTCAGCCATGCCTTTTGAAGATTACATAGGGCAATATCTGGTGATGCGTCCCACCCAATGCCCCTTTTGCAGATCTCATTCGGCCACTGTGGACCACTTATTCATTTATTGTTCTCGCATTCGATATATCTGGAGTTTTTTCTCAGCTGAATTACATGGAGTGCCGCCAACATCCCTGTCTTTGAGACAATATTTATTATCTTGGTGGTATCGGTCAAATTCTATATCCATTGCAGGTGTTCTGAAGCTTGTTGTTCCTGCGATTGTGTTATCAAATGTTTGGCGGCAATATGCACAGCTCATTTTTGGGGACACAAAAACTTTTTCAACAGCAGCCTTGCGCAACTCAATTCACTTTGATATCCACAGTCTGGACGATGAGTGTTCAAGGGGAAAAAATTAGCAGCAGGGCCTTTGCCATCTCTCTCTTGGCTTCCTCGGATCCGTGCTCCTCGTCTTAGGGTTATTCGATGGCAAACCCCCCCTTCTGGACGTCTCAAATTAAATGTGGATGCAGCAGTTGGCCAGCATTACGCAGCAGGAGGGGTGATATTGCGTGACCATAATGGTGGTTGCATCAAGGCCCTCTCTTTTCGTCTTCCTCACAGTACACCGTTGCAGGCAGAGATTCAGGCTACTCTTTTTGGCCTGATTTATTTTCTTCCTTTATATCGCTCGCTCATGGTGGAATCGGATTGCGCTCAAATGATAACATGTCTTCGTAAGCCTCAACAGCCAACAGGAAATTATCATCTTCGGCAGCTTCACACTTTGGTTAGACAGCATCAACTGGTGCTGCTTCATACGTACCGGGAGAATAATATGCCTGCTCATTATCTCGCACAACATGCAATGATGCATCCTACAACCGGGTTATATGACAGTCAAACTCTTCCTTCCATGGTCAAGGCATTCGTGACACTGGATCTCACATCGGCGCACTTACGCACAGTCTAATGGATTGTTGTTTTTCCACATCCTCTGCCCGTGTCCTAACAGACGCGGGCAGCCCCGGTACGCTTACTGCATATCTTGTCAACTGCGGCTATATAGTTCTTTGGCTTATACATATTACTGTTGTCTCATTTCCCATGATCATTGGCGGTGGTGATAACTGTGAGGACCATTTGGCGTGCGCTTGTGACACTAACAAACATGCAGTCTTCCATACGGATTGGCACTGCCCTCTCATCACTGCCTGCGCTATTTTGGGTGCAGGCAGGCATGGTTCGTTTTCTATTCTTTTGCTTATCCAGGTCATGGTTAACCATTCTTTCTACACTGATGCAACTGTTTTCTTTGCCCCATGTATATCGGCCGACAATGTGTTTATCCACTTCAATTGGCCCTGAGAGACGTCGGGATGGGCTCAAGATTCCAATCTGGCTATGGTATCTCTCAGATGCGCCTCGCAGGTGGCCTTTCGCATGAAACGCACAAAGAATGGTCTTTTCAGCACATTACTGCCGGCACTTCGCTCTGTGCCGGCAGCAAAGGTTTGATCTATGCCCAAAATTATCCGGTACTTTTCAGCTTTGGCTTCAAGCCTTACTCATGGTTTTCTTTTCTTGTTGCGTGGGAGTGCACATGGATTACACCTCATCTTGGCACACTGGGTATACTAGCTACATGGCCTTCACCAATATGCTCGGTACATACACTGCTTGGCTGCGTCGTTGCTTGCTACTCAGATTGGACACATACCTACGTTACAGCTTCGATTCATGACATAGACGGCCTGTTGTGGAGCTACACACGTATTCTTCATTGGATTCTATTACTAGATTTTGGTAGTGCAGGGTTCTCTTTTTCACATTTCTCACACAGTCGCGACTATCTACTATCCACGCATATAAATATGTACGCTTTTTCCTTCGCCGGGGTTTTATCCACAAGGGTGGTTTTACCCGGCAAGGTTTTAATGCGGCATATCATATATTGCCTGGATGTAGATAATCAATTGTTTTCGCTTTTTTGTTTCGTTTGGATGTAATATGGTATTCCTCCGCCATAAGTGAGGACTTTATCTAATAAAATAATATTTTGTTAAAAAAAAAAAAGAACATTATTATAAATATCCCTCACTTATGGCGGAGGAAAACCTTATTACAAATGGAAAAGCATGGCGATAGTAGCAGTGTATGCTTATCAAACATCCAAATATATATGATATGCCGCATTAAAACCTTGCCAAGTAAAACCACCCTTGTGGATAAAACCTTGGCGAAGGAAAAAGCGTACATATTTATATAGATGGAATGCTGATAGACGCTACAGTGAAAAATGAAATAGTGTACAAGGGAAAAAGAGAATAAGAGCCGCAAAATGAGAAGAAGCCATATAGAGGTTCGTAATTGGTGTGTCCTTGGTCCATCAGAGACAGCCGAGCCGCCAGCGATCAAGCAGTCCAAGGAGAATCGTTGCGTCCATGCATAAAAGAAAAGTGTGAGTGAGTGAAAGCAGTATAGACGCCACACTGAAAAGATCCAGTCAAATTGAATGGGGGACATACCGAGGCTGCCGGTACACAATGAGCTACCGGCAGATGTAATAAGGAAGAGCCAATCCATATGGAAGACTTGCAGCATGAAAAAACCACGGGCGTGCAACATCAACTCGGTCGGCAAAGAATGGTCGCAAGACATGCATGCAGAAAAGATAGTAATCTCTGAGTGAAGCAGACATGTAATAGCTAAGTGAAGGGCAGTGGCAACCAGAAAGAAATTCTTACCCAGTCTGCCTGCCCCAACTAGCGGACAGGCAGAAAAAGTGAAAATGTGCCAATCCATACGGAAGACTTGAGAATAGCATAATGTTCGTCTCATGAAGGTGCGGGCCGATGCAGCTAACCAGTGAGAGGGCAGCGTCTCAAGCCTGCCTGAACCCCGAAGGGCACAGGCAGGAAATTGCAGATGATGCCAATCCATTTGGAAGACTTATCTAGGTTAAGGAATTCGCAATTGTACTGAAGCAAGATCCAATGAGATGGAACTACGAACTAATGGCAGAAAAGAGCGAGAGTTGTAGACTTGAGTGCAGGGGTTGAGCATTGCATTCTGCGCAAGATAGTGTGCCGCCATATTTGCCTCTCTGTAAATGTGATGATAGTCCAATCGATGTAGCCGCACCAACGTGTGGAGTAAATGGAGATGATAGTTACCAAAAACCATCTGAGGACGGGATAAACGTGAGACGAGCATCGCACATTCTGATTCTAGAATAATCGACCGATATAAAGGTAGAAAATACAATAGCCCAAATAACGCCGCCTGTATCTCTGCATGAATAGGGGTACTTGCTGGTAATCTAAATGATATTGCACCAATGTAGTCTCCAGCTGGTCTCTCAAAATGGCACCACCCGTACTATAGCGCCTGCCAACTACAGCGTCCGTATTTAATTTAAATCTGCCTGATGGTGGCAACCTCCATCGCACCAATATAGGCCGTGGGTTCCGAAGTGGAGGAAGCCAAGCAAAGAGATTGCGCGAACCAGTCAGCCATTTGGATCCCTTTGTTGACTTACACCACATTGAAATATCATACCGGATGGCGAACTTTAATGATGTAACGGAGAAATTGTGTTGGTCGCCATATATCAGAGACGCATAGGCACGCCACACCGAATAAATGATGATAGCTGGGACAATGACTCACAAAACACCAAGAAGAGATGAAACATTCGAACGATACCACCAAGAGAGCAAATACTGTCGAAGCCTAAAGGAGGTCGAGAGAGGGCATTATAACTCGCTGGGAAAATAACTCCATATTGATCGAATGCCCAGACAGTATAAGAATACATGATCCATTGTAGCAGACTCCTGCTTGCAAAACAGGCATTGGGTTGGACGTGCAACAAAAAACTTACATGTATATTCTTCAAAAGGTAGTGCTGAGTGAAATATTCGCCATAGAAAAATCTGAGTGGTGGGCGAATGATGCTTAAACCAAATAAATTTTGTGGATAGAAGCGATGGACCAGGGGCTCGACATATGTCATATGCACTACGCAGAGAGAATTCCCCCGTTGGTGTTGGATTCCATGTGAGATGTGTCACCAGTCCTTCGGATTGTGCCAAACAGATAGGGTGAATTCTGCAAATGAGTTTCCACACCGGGGAGTCTGGTAGTCGGGGCAGATAATCACCGCGATGACCATATTTAGCATACATGTAGTTACTCCAAAGTGTTTTTTGTTGGTGATATGACCACCAAATTCGACATTGATATGTCTGTTGTAACTCGCATAGATTCCGAATCCCCAATCCGCCCTCCTCCCGGGGCATTGTAATAGTTGTCCAGGATATCCAATGATGTCTACTGCCCCAATAAAATGTCGCCATTTTGCGATTGATGACGTAAATTACTGATTTGGGTAGACCTCCTGCTGTGAGAATATGCAAAGGCAGGGAAGATATAACTGAACGCAACAAGATTAGTCGGCCTGCAGCAGATAATAATTTAGATTGCCAAACATGGAGACGATCATCTATGTGCTGCAATAAAGAAACACAATATCTTGATCTGTTAATCCCCTTATGTAAATAGGAACCAAGATATCTAAATGGGAGATGTGATCCCCTCATGCCCGTAATAGACTCGAAGTTTTGTCTCTGCTGTGCCGTAATAGCAGCAGATGGAATGAAGCTACTTTTCTAGAAGTTTATTTTTTGACCAGAGGCATTTTCATACTGTGTTAGAAAAGAATGAAATCGGCGAAGATTCCACGGAGTTCCCCGCAAGAAAACCAAAAGGTCATCTACATAAGCTAAATGGGTGATAGAAAAAGGAACCCTACCCAGGCGGAAAGTTTGTATAGCACCCGATGCTACTAGTGATTTTAACCCTCTGCTAAAGCCTTCAGATGAAAGAATAAACAGCAGAGGGGATAAAGGATCCCCTTGTTTAACTCCCCTGCATGGTCGAAAGGATGTTGTGGGCTGGCCATTAATTAGAACTGATAATGTGGTGGAACTCAAATGATTCAAAACAAGGCGAATGAAAAACTCAAAGAAACCAAAAGTACGGAGTAACCTCTCAAGATATTCCCAGCTTACTCGGTCAAAAGCCTTCATCATGTCTAACTTTAAGCATAGCTGAGGACCCCCTTTATCCAACATATGCATCATTTCTCTGGCCATCAGTACTTGCGTGGAAATATCAGAGCCTGGAAGAAAGCCAGTTTGCTCTGGCGAAATTAATCGTGGAAGCAAGGTATTAAGTCTGGTAGCAATGATTCTCGTGCAGATCTTACTCAGAAAATTAGTGAGACAAATTGGCCGAAAGTCGCTAAATGTGTCTGGCGACAGCTTTTTAGGGATTAATGTGATAAGAGCACTTGCCATGATAGTAGGCTGAGGGACGCCAAGGAAAAATTCCTGAACTGCTTTAACCACATCAAAATGAATAATTGACCAGCATGAACGATAAAAGTTACCATGGAATCCATCAGGGCCTGCTACACTGTGAGGGTCTAAATGCCAGACTGATGTCTTGACTTCTTCCTTAGTAGGCATCTTTGTAAGCATCAAGTTGTCCTCCGCTGTAACTATTGATGGTATGTTGCTAAGCACTGACTGATAAGAGTGTGTATGTTCCCGCGCAAATAAGGCGGTGTAAAACGACACTGCTTCAACTTGAATCGAGGTAGTATCTGAGCATATTCTGTCGTCCAATGTACGGATTTGCTGTATATGCAGCTGTGTACGCCTACCTTTGACGATAAAGTGAAAATAGCGGGTATTGGCATCCCCATCTTGCAACCATCTAACCCGTGCCTTCTGTTTCCAATAATGAAACTCATATAATAGGGCTTGAAGATATTCTGCTTTTGCTTTATGGTATACCTCACGGTTCGCTTCTGTAGAGTCGGCGTCCCAAGCATGCTCCGCCTGTGTCATAACCGCCTCCGCATTCTTAACATTAGAAAATATATTTCCAAATATGTCCCTATTCCATCTTTGTACATCCTTCTTCAGTCGGATCAATTTCGCATAGAAGCCATACATTCCCCCTGTTGTTGGATGCGTCCCAAGCAGATTTCATATAATTATTATAATCTGGATGATGCAACCAGGAATCTAAAAATCGAAAAGATCTACGTCCCTCTGTATTCCCCAATCGGCTTGAAAATAATAGTGGTGTATGATCTGAAGAAACTCGAGGTAAGTGTGAAAGACGAGTGTCTTCAAAGACATCCTGAAAAGAGGAGTAATAAAATAACCAGTCAAGTCTGCGCCGGACTCTACCAAGTCCTCTACCATCTGTCCAAGTATATCGTGGCCCATGATACGGCGGAGACATTAGAGAACACGATTCAATGCAATCATTAAAATCTTGTAAGGATGAGATAGACGGTTGAGAGCCGCCTGCATGATCCTCCAGAGACCGAAAATATTAAAATCGCCTCCAATAATCCATGGCAGGTCATTTGATTCAGAGAAAGTAGATAGCGAATGCCATAGGGTACTGTAGGATCTGCAAGGCACCACTAGAAGGGGGGTTGAATAGGTGGTGCGGAAAGTGTGGTTTTTAAAATTACTTTAAACTTGAACAATTCAACTTCTGAAAACAGATTCTGTTTTCAGGACCTGTTTTAAAATGTTTTTAAAACCAGGTTATAGGTCTCCCAAAATTCTGAAAGTTTGAGAGAACTTAGCCTCAGATTTTATGAGGGTCCCCTAAAAATTTCAAATTAAAATTCAACCTTTAACCCCTTCAAAAACCGTTGGTAATCAGATTGTGCGAATCTGCCAAAAACGGTAGTCGGTTTTGAAAAATTTATTCCTATTTGTGTGAACGTCCAAATGCTCTGAAACTTTGACCACTAACTCCTTATATACTATATTTAAGTGAGTTGAAACAGTTTTGCAAAATTCGTTTGGAAAGTAGGTCAAATACAATCAAAGTCTCAACCTTTGCAAGTCTGAAAATCAGACTGCACTAGTCTCAGAACTTTTGATGTTTGATTGACTTATACTTATCCAAAAGGGTTGAAACTTGTGCCAAATTAACCCTAGAACGTGTTATTATATTTCTGAAAATGTTCGTGATTTTTGAAATTCGTTAACTATTTTTACGAATGCGAACAAGAAGAGTAATCAGTGCAGTAACTGAAAAATAAATGCTGAAAGTAAATTGCACCAAGATTTTTATACTGGTTCGGTTATAAACAACCTACTCCAGTCTTCATGGAACACCTTCCTTGGTTCACACTAATCACGCACATGCACTACACCTTACCGCAGGGTTGATAGAGTTACACCTAACTCCAACCCTTTACAAACCTTGTATGACGAGTACAATTCACACGAACACCACCACCTCGCAAGAATGAAGATTAATCACACCTTAATCAATCTTTTACAAAGATATATAATGAGTGGTGGTCTATATCAAGCCTATTCAAGATTGAAAGATATGAATACAATAGGCTTACAAGAAGAAAGAAAGAAAGAAAATGTAGAAGAAGAAGAGCTAGGCTTTTTGATCACTTTGATTTGCAATGCTTGGCCTTGTTTTGTTTGCTCTTTTCTCTTTCTTTTTAATGAGTGCAGCCATCCCCTTGTAGTGCCTCCCCCTCTTGAAAATTATCTTTTAAGTCCTTGAGAGAGTGTAAGACATCATTGTGACAATGTCTTGCTTACTTGGCATCTTCTTATTGGATGATCATTTAAGCTTCGCTTACTTGGCACCTTCTTATTGGATGAATGTTGTCATCATTGGTGACCTGGAAAAATCTGAGAATTTCACTTAAACACGTGCCAAAAATCATCACAAAATAACTTCCATAAATCATAAGATATATCACATAAATTGCAAGACAAAAATCCTTCCCAACTTAAGGCAAAAATCGGCCATATAGTGATATTGCCATGCTGAAAATTAAGATGTGCATCATTCAATTTTATTCAAAATAATGCTCAATTTACTTTGATTTTTCTTTATAAAATGAATCACCAATTTTATGGTAAGTATTACTATCACATAAGAAATGAACTTGGACACTTTCAAGCTCACAAATTCGGCCACCATGTCTTCACACATGCTAAAACATTTTCAGCATGTATGATATATAAAATATCATACTTTATTAATTTAAATAATATTCAAATCATTTCCATTTCTTCTTCCAATCAATCACACAATAAAAGATGATGAAATATGTCACAATAATGTCAAGAAATCGGCCAGCTTGTTGTAGCATGCTGAAATTTTCAGCATGTGATATAAGAGAGACAAATTTTGAATTCTTACCATTTGTAGCTTCTCTCTTCAATTCACCAACATTGTATGATTGATCCTTGACCAATCAATTATGCCAACAAGGCTCCAAATAAGCTCCATCTCAGCTGTAGGTGGCGTTTCAATGAGGATGTGGATGTGCTGAAATTTATTTTTGCTAACTTTGTAAAATAATGCACATTTAATAATACACACATGTAATATTCCAATCAGCCCTTGATTTAATTTTCTAGAAAACTTTAAGATGTATATCATATGTAAAAAGTGTCTAGATACGTGTCACATGATGTACCCAAAACGTTCCATGTGTTGTGTGCGTAGTAAACCGAATTTTCGATATTTATCGATTACCCGATTTTTCTCTAATTTAAATTCCAACTTTTGTGCATGCTATATATATTATGTTATACATAATATATATTATATATACTTTAAATATCAGCAATTGGCTGGTCTAAAGGGGTACCATTAACATGTGACAAAAATTAAACTTGGAATCTTCACATTTGGGCCTTAATGTGGAGGAAAGTATTTTTGGCTGAATTTTCTGTCATGTGCACGAAATTTTCATCAATTTTTGAAGTATAGGGGCTGGCCATTTATTTATGGCAAGTACGTTACACGTTGGCGAAGTTTCGGTCTTCGCCCGATACGACAATTTTCGGTTTAGAACCTTTTATCGTGTCGTATTTAATTTGTCATCACCATATCTTATATCATATGATATAAGACCTGAATTGACTCATAAATATGAGTTAAATATAGTGGTGTGACGTTAACGTACGTACGTAAAATATATAACATGTCGGTAGTACGTTGGAATACATGTGTATGTGCCTTTTTCAAAAGATATGAAAATATGTAATATATATGTATATAGGCGTGTATAATTAAGGATGGGAGGAGGAGAAAACTTTCCTTCCTTAGCTTTGTTGCCTTTGTGCCTTTTTCAAATGTGGCTTCCTTTAATGAACTACTTAGTTTAATAAACTAAGTACTTCACTTAATGAACTAGTCTAGTTCAATAATGGTGGCACCTGAAAATAGTATAAACACAAAAATGTTTGCCATATGATGTAAGCTTTAACGCTTCATGGCTCGTTAGTCCGACAACATTATATATAAGCTAAATAAGGCAAGTACTGAGTAATATCATGCACACGTTTGTTTATATCATGCACGTTTTATCTTATGCTCGTTTTTGTGCACATTTAAATCATGTATTTGAAAATCACTCAAACCCCTTTTTCTCTACAATCTCCCCCTTTTGATGATTTTCAAAATAACTTATGCACATGATTTAAATCCTATCGCTCCCCCTTCAATTATGCATAAATTCAAAATTCAAAATTTAAATTTCGAATCCGCTCCCCCTTGATTTATGCAATTAGTATTTCTCTCCCCCTTAAATCATGCTTTCTCTCCCCTTCATTTTAGAAATCAAATCAAAAGATGCCTGTAAAGATGAAGAAAAAAAATCATGCATTTCATATACGTGCGTTCGTAAGGGTTATTTATTCAACCCTTTGAAAATTTCCCTTTTGGTACCCAAATTTGGGTGACCTTTCTAGGTCTTCCAAAAGGTGAGAAAGGTGATGAGAACGCAACATAATATATGTTAGGGACAAATGCGTTTGGCCTTTGGCCAAGAATCCCATCATGCGTGTAGTATGGTTTCTGTTTTTGATAAGCATTTCGGTTGGCACGCACGGGACGTGATCTAGATGCATTTTTGTGATATGAGTGTCGCGTATGCATCACTTGTTTCTTCTCATATCTATATGGCACATAATTATATTTTGCATGATGTGAAGAAGAAGCATGTTGAGATGTCATAAGAAAAGGCCTATGCGTCTTCTTAGATGCCACATATGTCTTTGATGCATCTATTTTCTTAGATGGGATGAATTTGGTTGGTTTATTTTGTGGCTTACTTTTCTCAACGTATCCTAGTCCGGTTTTGTCACTATCATGCTTTTGAGAAGAAATGATGTGATCTAGCATGTTTGTTCTCGTGTCAAATTGTTTCACCTTTTTCACTACATCCGCATTCCTTGATTTCAAGTTTGAAATCTCGGATTTCAATTCAGTGTTCTCAGATGTCAATGATGAAATCTCAGACTTTAATGAATTTATAATGCTTGACGACTCTTCTTTTGAATCGTTTAATTGAGACACAAGATCTTTGTTAGAAGATTCTAACAATTTCTTGTCTTCAATTAATCGCTTCTTTTCTTTTGCAAGAGTCTTTGAAAACTTATGCAATTCAAAATATTGACTAAATAAATCATCATATGAATATTCAGAATCGGAATCAGAGTCAGAAGATACCTCATTTGATGCTTTAGATGTAAAGCATACTTGTGCCTTGTGTTCTTCCGTATCATCAGTCTCAGAGTCGGATGTGTCACTCCAAGTGGAGGCTTTGAATGCTCTTCTCCTTTGCTTAGGTTCTGAGACGAGTCTATTCTTGTTCCGATCCTTGTTAGGGTATTTATTTGTTTGTTTTTCTTTATTAGGGCAGTCATATGATAGATTTCCAAGTTTGCCGCATTCATAACACTTTATTTCCTTATTTTTATTTTTATGATCCTTAGATGAGGTAGACTTATGTTTAATCAATTTTCTCAATGTTTTTCTTAATCTTTTAGCCATTGTGATTAAGTCCTCATCATCGGAATCTGTGTCATTATCATCTATGACGTATTCATTTGATTTAAAAGCTATAGCCCTATCATTATTAGAAATGGACTCAGAATTTCTTAAAGCAAGTTTGTTTTCATATACCTTAAGTGATCCGATTAGTTCTTCCATTTTAATTGATTTGGTCTCTTTGCTTTCTTCTATGGCCGTTACTTTAGGGTCCCACTCGGATGGAAGGCTTCGCAAAACCTTTTTGTAGCGCCCCAGCCCGATACCGTTATCGGAACCAGTGCACCCGCCGTAGCCTACTATGAGAACTACGAAGCGTCAAGCAGATCAAGCATACATCCTTCATAATGTAAGTTAAAACCAGCGGAAACGTCATAAAATCTAAACCTTCGTTGTCAATATTACAACCAGAAAACTGCAGCGGAAATAAAACTGTTTGTTCATCTAGCCGATATAAGTTTTAGAACATCATAATAACAATGAGTTTCAAACTCAAACAAAATAGTCCAGCATCTATCTATTCCCTTGTCCATCATCCCATTGAGCCCACTCGCCGTCGTCTTCGATAAATATCAACTCATAATCAGGCTCACCTGAAAAGGAGACAGAATGATTGTTCTTAGCGAAAACTTCGCCAGCAAGTAACCCATCTATACACCCTACGGAATCACACACGTCGAGTCACCAGTGTATAGAACATTGCCCAAAAATAAGGTGCTCGGGTTAACAAATAGCATCTTAATAAGAATTACTCAAAACAGATAAAGCACATATGTGAACACAGTTACGAGAACCAACATGTATTAAAACAACGAATCACATAAGCAAGTCATAGACTAACCACGTTTCTTGCATGTCAAGTCTTATGCTTCGTGTATCATGATGCATGTACTTCTTTAAAATCACACACAACACCCATGCATATGCCTTCTTTCATAAACATGTCATGCATGTCATTTCACAAACATTTCATCACTTTACATATCATATTCTTCGCGTAGCAGAACTTTATACCCTGTGGGTGATCAGTCCACAGCCATCATAACTTTATACCCCGTGCTGAAAGGTCCACGGCCCCATTACATATATCATATATCCGTGCTGATAGGTCCACGGCCGCATAAAATACTTCATTTTCCGTGTTGATAGGTCCACGGCCCCATAACATACTTTATACCCTGCTGTTGATTCACAGATCACGCTCTTTATACCCTGCTTTCGCAGACGTGACTTTTATACCCTGTGATCAACCAGCAGCCATTGTCTTTCGCAAACTTTACCTTTCTTGTTCTTTTGCAAAACATATCTCAAATCAAATGCAAGTGCCCATGTCATGATGCAGGATGCACAGATAGCTTCATATCAACATGTAGCACACACACACATACATCTTGTCTATCAAGGATATGGTTTTGCACCTCAAACTCTCCCTAAACGTGTTTTACCAAGTCCATTTGTCTCACTTATTCACTAGAATTCAATCTTATGCTTACTTAATCAACTTACCATCTACACCTCAAATATACCTCGAATACCCTTGCATTTTATGTTCAAAAGAAGTGTATAAAGTTACTACACTTACATAGGGCGCCTAAAGGGTCAAAAATACTTCCAGAATACTTGGAACACCACTTGAAGCGCCTAATGGTACATGAAGCGCCTCTACTAGGCGTTCGAAGTGTTCGGGGATGATTCAGGACACATTGAACACCACATGAAGCGCCTAATGTGACATGAAGCGCCTCATGTAGGCGTTCGAAGTGTTCTGACGGTTCTAAATTTCAGTTTTTCTGTACGGGAAAGCTCCAGGACACATGGAACGCTACATGAAGCGCCTATAGTGACATGAAGCGCCTCATGTAGGCGTTCGAAGTGTTCTGACGATGCCAAACTGCAGTTTTTCTGCAGTAACTTCCACCCAACTCCTTTCTTCTTCAACCCTTCCATATTCAACTCTTAAAGATCCATCTTAACATCTAAATTCATCATACTTAACATACATCTAATCATGAATTGAAGCTTAGTTGTGCCTAACAACATCCACTCTAACTCTTCAATCATTCACCATCTTCAAAGATTGTCATCAACAACAACCAACACCACAAGTCTACAACAATGTCAACTCTCATCCCTCAATTTCCTGCACATACTCTCAACGTCAAAGTGCAGACAATCAACATAAGAGTAGAGCAAGATAATAAGCAAGTCAAGATATACACTTTATGGGCATGCTTGACAACAACAAAGCACCACACAACTATTTTCAGAGATATGGCCCAAAGAACAATACTTTGCACAATTAGCAACAAGACTTACATATAACAAAGCATTTAAAATAGTCAAGACAAGAATACCAATGGGTGATTCATGTTTTCTCTTTGTAAGAACATAGGGCCTTAAGTATCAAAATTTACATAAAGCGTATAGAAAGATTACTTGCCTTTGTTTCTAGTTAAGCTTACGGATTTACTGCAGAACTTTGATGAGAATTGAACCTAGAATAGCCTTTTCCTTCCTTCTCTTTCCTTTCTTCTTCTTCTTCCTCTCCTTTTCTCTTCTCTCTCTTTTTCTCAGAATTTTTCCTTCTTCTTTTGTGGTATAACCGTCCAATATGGCTGAGATGGGGAGGTTATACCAACTTTTGGTAACTCCCTCAACTTCTAGTAGGGGCCTTTCAAGTAATTTCTATGAATTACCTTTAACTCTATTTTGAACCCTTCTTTCTTATTCTTCTATGTTTTAGGTGACTAAGTTTTATAATCTTACATAATTAATTAAATTGCATTCAAGTTTAACCTCTAAGTATTGAAAGTTGCGCTTAAAAGACACGGGGTGTAACACTTTTGTACCTTTTCCTGCATAGTGAAGGCTTTGCCAAGAGACTCAAGAGAATTGTAAATGTTAGTCAAGCGTAAATCCATCTCAACAATAGACTCATTTGGCAATAATTTAAAGGACTCAAGTGTGGACATAAGCATATTGATTTTGGACTCCTTTACTTGGCTAGTCCCTTCATGTTTCATTTCAAGAATATGCCACATCCCTTGAGCACTAGAACAATTTGACACGTAACTAGCCTCACTTTTACTTAGGCCGTTTAATAGTAGTTGCATGGCTTTAGCATTCATACTCAACTTCTTTTTGTCATCACTAGTGTATTCTTGTTTCGTTTTTGTAACCTCTAGTGTGACACCATCAATAATTGACATCTTAGTGGGAACAAATGGACCTTCTTCTATAATGGACCATAGATCAATATCAATAGCCATAAGAAAAAGTTTCATTCTTAATTTCCATTGAATAAAAGAGTCACCGTCGAAAAGAGGAGACCATACAGTTGACATTCCTTCTTGCACGGTTGTGGTTGCCATCTCACGGAATCGTTGGATTCTTTGAAGTGAGTGTTCCTGCTCTCTGATACCAATTGTAGGATCTGCAAGGCACCACTAGAAGGGGGGTTGAATAGGTGGTGCGGAAAGTGTGGTTTTTAAAATTTCATTAAACTTGAACAATTCAACTTCTGAAAACAGATTCTGTTTTCAGGACCAGTTTTAAAACGTTTTTAAAACCAGGTTAGAGGTCTCCAAAAGTTCTGAAATTTTAAGAGAGCTTAGCCTCAGATGTTATGAGGGTCCCCTAAAAATTTCAAATGGTCGTCGTTTGGAATCTGCCCAACTCTTGCTACGGTCCTGAGCCGTCTTGAGTCTTTCCCGAATAACCTTTACCTTCTCTAGCGTTTTCTCTAATAGCTCAGGTCCCGTGATGGTCCTCACGCCCACTTCGTCCCAATAAACCGGGGACCTACATTTCCTTCCATACAAAGCCTCAAAAGGAGCCATATCAATTGCGCTGTGGTAACTATTGTTATAAGAAAACTCCATCAGCTTTACCATTCCATCCCAACTCCCTTTGAAATCCAGCACGCAAGCTCTTAGCATATCTTCCAAGGTTTGAATTGTCCGCTTGGACTGTCCATCAGTTTGGGGATGATATGCCGTACTCAACCTTAATTCTGTACCCATGGCTTCTTGAAATGCTGTCCAAAACTTAGATGTGAACCGTGAGTCTCGGTCGGATACTATACTTACCGGAACACCATGTAAGCTCACTATGTTCTCCATATACACATTCACTAGTTTGTCGAGAGGTGTCTCACTTGAAACGGGTAGGAAATGGGCAGACTTTGTTAAACGGTCCACGATAACCCAAATCATGTCACATCCACTTCTTGTCTTTGGTAATCCGGCTACAAAATCCATTGTGACATGTTCCCATTTCCATTCCGGAATTTCCAACGGTATCAACAATCCACCGGGCCGCTGGTGTTCCGCTTTGACTTGTTGACACACTAAACACCTCTCTATGAATTCCGCAATATGTCTTTTCATCCCGGACCACCAATAGTATCGCTTGAGATCTCTATACATCTTGGTGCTACCGGGGTGTATCGATAACCTTGAATTATGAGCTTCTTGCAAAACTTCTTTCCTAAGTTCGTCAACATCCGGCACGCATAATCTTTCCCTAAACCATAAGCTCCCATCATCCTTAGTCCGAAATCCTTCAACTGGACTATGTTTCACCCTTTCCATTATCTCACTTAAAGCCTTATCTCTCTTCTGTGCCTCCTTTATCCGATCAATCAAACTCGGGGTGATAGTCAAGGCTGTCAAAACATTCACCGTGGATTCAATCAAATCTAAACCAAACTCCTCCATCTCTCTTTCCAGTGGTGATTGTCGTGCATGGCTGGACTTCCTACTTAAGGCGTCGGCTACCTTGTTAGCCTTTCCCGGGTGATAATGAATAGTTAGGTCGTAGTCTTTTAGCAACTCCAACCACCTCCGCTGCCTCATATTCAATTCCTTCTGTGAGAACAAATACTTTAGACTCTTATGATCCGTGAATACCGCGCACTTCTCTCCATACAAATAATGCCGACAAATCTTCAAGGCGAACACAACCGCGGCAAGTTCAAGATCATGTGTGGGATAGTTTTGTTCATAAGGCTTTAGTTGTCTTGAGGCATACGCGATGACTCGTTCGTTTTGCATTAAAACACAACCTACAAACAAGGTGTTAGTCTAAACTTTAGGGGTATATATAAGATCATAACCTTATACTATAATTTACGTACCTAACCCGTTCTTTGACGCATCACTATAAATCACAAATCCATCCGTTCCAGAGGGTTGAGCCAATACTGGGGCTGTCGTTAATCTCTTCTTAAGCTCCGTGAAACTTTGCTCGCATTCAGCCGTCCACTCAAACTTGGACTTCTTTTGAGTAAGGCGACTGAGAGGTACGGCAATCCTCGAGAATCCCTCAACGAATTTTCTGTAATAACCCGCTAGACCCAAGAAACTTCGCACTTCGGTGACATTGGTAGGTCTAGGCCATTCAGTTATAGCTTCCACCTTCTTCGGGTCAACAGCAATCCCCTCTTCTGATATCACATGACCCAGGAAAGCTACACTTCTTAACCAGAACTCACACTTGCTAAACTTTGCATAAAGTTGTTTCTGCCTCAAAATGCCTAGTACGGTTCTCAAATGCTCAGTGTGAGTTTGCTCGTCAGGAGAATACACAAGGATATCATCTATGAATACCACTACAAACTTATCCAACTGTTCTCGAAAGACGGTATTCATAAGATCCATAAAAGCCGCAGGGGCATTTGTCAATCCAAATGGCATCACTAAAAATTCATAGTGACCATACCTTGTGCGGAAAGCTGTCTTTGCGATGTCCTCGGCCTTCACTCGTAATTGATGATATCCTGATCGGAGGTCAATCTTAGAGAAGATTTTAGCGCCCTTGAGTTGGTCAAACAAGTCCTCAATTCGTGGAAGGGGATACTTATTCTTGATGGTAACTTTATTCAACTCTCTATAATCGATACACAGCCTCATGCTACCATCTTTCTTCTTTACAAACAACACAGGTGCTCCCCAAGGCGACACACTAGGTCGGATAAACTTCTTGTCCAATAACTCTTGCAATTGTTCCTTCAACTCTCTCAATTCCGCCGGAGCCATTCTATAAGGAGCTTTAGAAATAGGTTCAGTACCGGGGATCAAGTTAATCTCAAACTCAACTTCTCTCGGAGGTGGCACTCCTGGTAAATCTTCCGGAAACACGTCAGGAAATTCATTGACCACTCGAATTTTCTCCATAGACGACACCTCCTGAGTAACATCCATGGCATACACTAAGAATCCCTCAGCACCCTTCCTCAATGCTTTGCGTGCTTATGCGACAGACACATATACATTCTTGGGGACTTTCTTTCGTTCTGCATCTCCTGAAATATTACCTCCTCCATCTTATCATTCTTGATTGTCACTTGCTTCAACCGACAATCAATATTGGCGTGATTCTTAGCCAACCAGTCCATTCCTAATATAACGTCGAAGTCATACATCTGGATAGGGATCAGTGTGGCAGAGAATGCTTGTCCTTCAAACTCCAATTCGCAATCTCGATACTGCTGGTATGAAACCATAATCTGATCTCCGGCCGCTTGTACGCGATACGGAGTCTCTAACCATTCAGGAAAACTACCCAAGTGCTTAGTGAATCTCTTCGCTACAAAGGAATGGCTTGCGCCGCTATCGAAAAGTACATTGGCAGGCATCTTATTTACTAAAACCGCACCTAAAGCCACATAAAGTTTTGCACACAAAAGTTACGCACATAGACACTTAACTCAATATGAATTCAAACTTAGTTTAGAGGATACCTGCTACTACATCGGTAGCCTCCTGCACATCTGTGTCCGTCATTAGATGTACACGGGCATTTGCTCGAGGCTTCACTCTCGGCTGCTGAGCCGCCTCTCCAGGGTTATTCTTCTTCATCTCCGGACAGTCTCTAATCAAGTGACCCACTTGGCCACATCGAAAACATGCTCCGACTACTTTCCTACACTCTCCAACATGGTTCCTGCCGCAATGTGGACAAACTCCTATAGCCTGCTGAGCTACTTGATTCTGGGGTGGTAGTCTCTGAAAATTCCCAACTGGCCCTCTCTTCGGAATCTTGACCCAACGTCCGGGTCTTCCACCCACTCTCACATCCTCCCTTGGTCTCTTGCCTCTATCAGACCCTCCAACACTAGCTGCTCTCGCCGCCACTCGGCGAAAATCACTTTCAACACGGTAACACGCATCTAGCATATCCTCATAAGTTTTCATCCCTGCATTCACTATCGCCGATTGTATCCTCGAATCCAAACCCCTCTCAAACTTTGTCATCTTAAGACGATTATCAGACATAATCGCAGGGGCAAACTTACCTAAGGCATGAAAACGATCTGCATACTCCGACACCGTCATCCTTCCTTGCTCCAGTCTGTCAAATGCTCTTATCTTGTCCAATATTGCAGTCTCCGGTACATAGTACTTAAGGAACACATCACAGAACTGAGTCCACGAGATCGGTGGAGTCATTCTTAACACCATTCCTTCCCACCATTCGCCAGCCTTGCCACTTAGAAGGGGTGTGGCTACCTCAACTTTTATCTCATTCGGAACTTGCACCAGCCGGAAACATTTCTCAACCTCAGCCAACCAATGCTGAGCCTCTTCCGGATCCGTACATCCACCGAACTCCGGCACCCTCATCTTCCTCATCTCTCCATAAAAGAACCTGATGTTATGCTGCGGCGGTGGTGGAGGCGGAGGCTGATGCTGCTGCACATACCCTTGTGGAATGACCGTCAGTGCATCAGTGAGTACTTGGGGTAAAACCACTTGTGGTGGCTGGTTCTCCTGTCCATTGCCAGAGTTGCCTGTGTTATCTCTTCTTGGAGGCATATTTCGCTGAAAGGTTAACATTTCATTAATATTCAGTAAATACAAAGATTACTGAAAGCTCGAACGCGTGCTACTCGGTAAGGTGTGTAGTACAACTATTAATACAAAGTTAGATAATAAGACGCGCTCGCACACACCCAACCCATATCATACTTAACCACTAAAGAGATCAGTACTTATAACTAAGGATCAACCTTAAAGGAGAATCATAGCTTAAGTGTCTAAAAATCATGAACCTAAGTTTCCGAGATAGATCTAAAGCCTAGTCTCTGATACCACCTGTAGCGCCCCAGCCCGATACCGTTATCGGAACCAGTGCACCCGCCGTAGCCTACTATGAGAACTACGAAGCGTCAAGCAGATCAAGCATACATCCTTCATAATGTAAGTTAAAACCAGCGGAAACGTCATAAAATCTAAACCTTCGTTGTCAATATTACAACCAGAAAACTGCAGCGGAAATAAAACTGTTTGTTCATCTAGCCGATATAAGTTTTAGAACATCATAATAACAATGAGTTTCAAACTCAAACAAAATAGTCCAGCATCTATCTATTCCCTTGTCCATCATCCCATTGAGCCCACTCGCCGTCGTCTTCGATAAATATCAACTCATAATCAGGCTCACCTGAAAAGGAGACAGAATGATTGTTCTTAGCGAAAACTTCGCCAGCAAGTAACCCGTCTATACACCCTACGGAATCACACACGTCGAGTCACCAGTGTATAGAACATTGCCCAAAAATAAGGTGCTCGGGTTAACAAATAGCATCTTAATAAGAATTACTCAAAACAGATAAAGCACATATGTGAACACAGTTACGAGAACCAACATGTATTAAAACAACGAATCACATAAGCAAGTCATAGACTAACCACGTTTCTTGCATGTCAAGTCTTATGCTTCGTGTATCATGATGCATGTACTTCTTTAAAATCACACACAACACCCATGCATATGCCTTCTTTCATAAACATGTCATGCATGTCATTTCACAAACATTTCATCACTTTACATATCATATTCTTCGCGTAGCAGAACTTTATACCCTGTGGGTGATCAGTCCACAGCCATCATAACTTTATACCCCGTGCTGAAAGGTCCACGGCCCCATTACATATATCATATATCCGTGCTGATAGGTCCACGGCCCCATAAAATACTTCATTTTCCGTGCTGATAGGTCCACGGCCCCATAACATACTTTATACCCTGCTGTTGATTCACAGATCACGCTCTTTATACCCTGCTTTCGCAGACGTGACTTTTATACCCTGTGATCAACCAGCAGCCATTTTGTCTTTCGCAAACTTTACCTTTCTTGTTCTTTTGCAAAACATATCTCAAATCAAATGCAAGTGCCCATGTCATGATGCAGGATGCACAGATAGCTTCATATCAACATGTAGCACACACACACATACATCTTGTCTATCAAGGATATGGTTTTGCACCTCAAACTCTCCCTAAACGTGTTTTACCAAGTCCATTTGTCTCACTTATTCACTAGAATTCAATCTTATGCTTACTTAATCAACTTACCATCTACACCTCAAATATACCTCGAATACCCTTGCATTTTATGTTCAAAAGAAGTGTATAAAGTTACTACACTTACATAGGGCGCCTAAAGGGTCAAAAATACTTCCAGAATACTTGGAACACCACTTGAAGCGCCTAATGGTACATGAAGCGCCTCTACTAGGCGTTCGAAGTGTTCGGGGATGATTCAGGACACATTGAACACCACATGAAGCGCCTAATGTGACATGAAGCGCCTCATGTAGGCGTTCGAAGTGTTCTGACGGTTCTAAATTTCAGTTTTTCTGTACGGGAAAGCTCCAGGACACATGGAACGCTACATGAAGCGCCTATAGTGACATGAAGCGCCTCATGTAGGCGTTCGAAGTGTTCTGACGATGCCAAACTGCAGTTTTTCTGCAGTAACTTCCACCCAACTCCTTTCTTCTTCAACCCTTCCATATTCAACTCTTAAAGATCCATCTTAACATCTAAATTCATCATACTTAACATACATCTAATCATGAATTGAAGCTTAGTTGTGCCTAACAACATCCACTCTAACTCTTCAATCATTCACCATCTTCAAAGATTGTCATCAACAACAACCAACACCACAAGTCTACAACAATGTCAACTCTCATCCCTCAATTTCCTGCACATACTCTCAACGTCAAAGTGCAGACAATCAACATAAGAGTAGAGCAAGATAATAAGCAAGTCAAGATATACACTTTATGGGCATGCTTGACAACAACAAAGCACCACACAACTATTTTCAGAGATATGGCCCAAAGAACAATACTTTGCACAATTAGCAACAAGACTTACATATAACAAAGCATTTAAAATAGTCAAGACAAGAATACCAATGGGTGATTCATGTTTTCTCTTTGTAAGAACATAGGGCCTTAAGTATCAAAATTTACATAAAGCGTATAGAAAGATTACTTGCCTTTGTTTCTAGTTAAGCTTACGGATTTACTGCAGAACTTTGATGAGAATTGAACCTAGAATGGCCTTTTCCTTCCTTCTCTTTCCTTTCTTCTTCTTCTTCCTCTCCTTTTCTCTTCTCTCTCTTTTTCTCAGAATTTTTCCTTCTTCTTTTGTGGTATAACCGTCCAATATGGCTGAGATGGGGAGGTTATACCAACTTTTGGTAACTCCCTCAACTTCTAGTAGGGGCCTTTCAAGTAATTTCTATGAATTACCTTTAACTCTATTTTGAACCCTTCTTTCTTATTCTTCTATGTTTTAGGTGACTAAGTTTTATAATCTTACATAATTAATTAAATTGCATTCAAGGTTAACCTCTAAGTATTGAAAGTTGCGCTTAAAAGACACGGGGTGTAACACTTTTGTACCTTTTCCTGCATAGTGAAGGCTTTGCCAAGAGACTCAAGAGAATTGTAAATGTTAGTCAAGCGTAAATCCATCTCAACAATAGACTCATTTGGCAATAATTTAAAGGACTCAAGTGTGGACATAAGCATATTGATTTTGGACTCCTTTACTTGGCTAGTCCCTTCATGTTTCATTTCAAGAATATGCCACATCCCTTGAGCACTAGAACAATTTGACACGTAACTAGCCTCACTTTTACTTAGGCCGTTTAATAGTAGTTGCATGGCTTTAGCATTCATACTCAACTTCTTTTTGTCATCACTAGTGTATTCTTGTTTCGTTTTTGTAACCTCTAGTGTGACACCATCAATAATTGACATCTTAGTGGGAACAAATGGACCTTCTTCTATAATGGACCATAGATCAATATCAATAGCCATAAGAAAAAGTTTCATTCTTAATTTCCATTGAATAAAAGAGTCACCGTCGAAAAGAGGAGACCATACAGTTGACATTCCTTCTTGCACGGTTGTGGTTGCCATCTCACGGAATCGTTGGATTCTTTGAAGTGAGTGTTCCTGCTCTCTGATACCAATTGTAGGATCTGCAAGGCACCACTAGAAGGGGGGTTGAATAGGTGGTGCGGAAAGTGTGGTTTTTAAAATTTCATTAAACTTGAACAATTCAACTTCTGAAAACAGATTCTGTTTTCAGGACCAGTTTTAAAACGTTTTTAAAACCAGGTTAGAGGTCTCCAAAAGTTCTGAAATTTTAAGAGAGCTTAGCCTCAGATGTTATGAGGGTCCCCTAAAAATTTCAAATTAAAATTCAACCTTTAACCCCTTCAAAAACCGTTGGTAATCAGATTGTGCGAATCTGCCAGAAACGGTAGTCGGTTTTGAAAATTTATGCCTATTTGTGTGAACGTCCAAATGCTCTGAAACTTTGACCACTAACTCCTTATATACTATATTTAAGTGGGTTGAAACAGTTTTGCAAAATTCTTTTGGGAAGTAGGTCAACTACAATCAAAGTCTCAACCTTTGCAAGTCTGAAAATCAGACTGTGCTAGTCTCAGAACTTTTGATGTTTGATTGACTTATACTTATCCAAAAGGGTTGAAACTTGTGCCAAATTAACCCTAGAACGTGTGAGTATATTTCTGGAAATTTTCGTGATTTTTGAAATTCGTTAACTATTTTTACGAATGCGATCAAGAAGAGTAATCAGTGCAGTAACTGAAAAATAAATGCTGAAAGTAAATTGCACAAAGATTTTTATACTGGTTCGGTTATAAACAACCTACTCCAGTCTTCAAGGAACACCTTCCTTGGTTCACACTAATCACGCACACGTAGTACACCTTACCGCAGGGTTGATAGAGTTACACCTAACTCCAACCCTTTACAAACCTTGTATGACGAGTACAATTCACACGAACACCACCACCTCGCAAGAATGAAGATTGATCACACCTTGATCAATCTTTTACAAAGATATATAATGAGTGGTGGTCTATATCAAGCCTATTCAAGATTGAAAGATATGAATACAATAGGCTTACAAGAAGAAAGAAAGAAAGAAAATGTAGAAGAAGAAGAGCTAGGCTTTTTGATCACTTTGATTTGCAATGCTTGGCCTTGTTTTGTTTTCTCTTTTCTCTTTCTTTTTAATGAGTGCAGCCGTCCCCCTTGTAGTGCCTCCCCCTCTTGAAAATTATCTTTTAAGTCCTTGAGAGAGTGTAAGACATCATTGTGACAATGTCTTGCTTACTTGGCATCTTCTTATTGGATGATCATTTAAGCTTCGCTTACTTGGCACCTTCTTATTGGATGAATGTTGTCATCATTGGTGACCTGGAAAAATCTGAGAATTTCACTTAAACACGTGCCAAAAATCATCACAAAATAACTTCCATAAATCATAAGATATATCACATAAATTGCAAGACAAAAATCCTTCCCAACTTAAGGCAAAAATCGGCCATATAGTGATATTGCCATGCTGAAAATTAAGATGTGCATCATTCAATTTTATTCAAAATAATGCTCAATTTACTTTGATTTTTCTTTATAAAATGAATCACCAATTTTATGGTAAGTATTACTATCACATAAGAAATGAACTTGGACACTTTCAAGCTCACAAATTCGGCCACCATGTCTTCACACATGCTAAAACATTTTCAGCATGAGTGATATATAAAATATCACACTTTATTAATTTAAATAATATTCAAATCATTTCCATTTCTTCTTCCAATCAATCACACAATAAAAGATGATGAAATATGTCACAATAATGTCAAGAAATCGGCCAGCTTGTTGTAGCATGCTGAAATTTTCAGCATGTGATATAAGAGAGACAAATTTTGAATTCTTACCATTTGTAGCTTCTCTCTTCAATTCACCAACATTGTATGATTGATCCTTGACCAATCAATTATGCCAACAAGGCTCCAAATAAGCTCCATCTCAGCTGTAGGTGGCGTTTCAATGAGGATGTGGATGTGCTGAAATTTATTTTTGCTAACTTTGTAAAATAATGCACATTTAATAATACACACATGTAATATTCCAATCAGCCCTTGATTTAATTTTCTAGAACACTTTAAGATGTATATCATATGTAAAAAGTGTCTAGATACGTGTCACATGATGTACCAAAAACGTTCCATGTGTTGTGTGCGTAGAAAACCGAATTTTCGATATTTATCGATTACCCGATTTTTCTCTAATTTAAATTCCAAATTTTGCACATGCTATATATATTATGTTATACATAATATATATAATATATACTTTAAATCTCAGCAATTGGCTGGTCTAATGTGGTACCATTAACATGTGACAAAAATTAAATTTGGAATCTTCATATTTTGGCCTTAATGTGGAGTAATTTGTGTGTGCCAACATGGAAAGTATTTTTGGCTGAATTTTCTGTCATGTGCACGAAAGTTTCATCAATTTTTGAAGTATAGGGGCTGGCCATTTATTTATGGCAAGTACGTGACACGTTGGCGATGTTTCGGTATTCGCCCGATACGATAATTTTCGGTTTAGAACCTTTTATCGTGTCGTATTTAATTTGTCATCACCATATCTTATATCATATGATATAAGACCTGAATATACTCATAAATATGAGTTAAGTATAGTGGTGTGACGTTAACATACGTACGTAAAATATATAACATGTCGGTAGTACGTTGGAATACATGTGTATGTGCCTTTTTCAAAAATTCTGAAAATATATGTAATATATATGTATATAGGCGTGTATAATTAAGTATGGGAGGAGGAGAAAACTTTCCTTCCTTAGCTTTGTTGCCTTTGTGCCTTTTCCAAATGTGGCTTCCTTTAATGAACTACTTAGTTTAATAAACTAAGTACCTCACTTAATGAACTAGTCTAGTTCAATAATGGTGGCACCTGAAAATAGTATAAACACAACAAATGTTTGCCATATGATGTAAGCTTTAACGCTTCATGGCTCGTTAGTCCGGCAACATTATATATAAGCTAAATAAGGCAAGTACTGAGCAATATCATGCACACGTTTGTTTATATCATGCACGTTTTATCTTATGCTCGTTTTTGTGCACATTTTAATCATGTATTTGAAAATCACTCAAACCTCTTTTTCTCTATAGGTACGACGCTGGGATAAAGTATGATTGCCGTTGTGGCGCCCCGCACCCCGGCCCCGCCGAAGTCGGTGCACCCGCCGTACTTCACTAAGGAGAGTACTAGGCATCGTCCATACGCGTCGTGATCCATGATACTAATGCATGGATCTTTGTGCTTTCGCGCAATAATCATGCGAAACCGTGGCAGAATTTAAAACTTCGAATTAAAGCGTCATCACAAGCAGTTAAAGTTTACAACCCACATAAATCGTAGCAGAAAACGACAAAAGCAAATTGTTTTCCCATCACAATTACAAAACATCATCATCCCTTAACGCTGGTACGCTCGGTCTACTAATCCTGGCCATCCTCCAACGCACTCACGGGTAGGGAACCCTAGGCTCATCATCAATCCATTCAACTTTGTCTCCTGCCACCTCTGGAGAGAAAAATAGGGTGAATGACGATGTCACCAGCAAGTATACTATAATGGTCATGAGTTAAATGGAAAGTATGAGCAAGAACCGAACCCCAAATAATATTTGGTTTAGAAGCTTACCTGTCCTCCGATCAACATTCGATAAGGATCATCGCTTAATGTAAAAAGGTCATAACTTAAGAAATTACTAGTTAGAGTAGAATATAACATAAAGAGACTGTGACATGCATCGACAAATAACACCATAATCATCATCATCACTTAGGTTCTACAAGATCATGACAACTTAGCTTAAGTATCACGTGTCACTACACAATGATTCCATATGTGTCATGCATGCATATGCACATGTGATGCGTCATGATAAAATGAGAAAATGATTTTTCATGCTTTTCTTTCAAATCATCATCGTTGTAAAACAATGGAGTGTTCAGATCTATCTCCCCGGATCTGAGGCGGTAACTTCTCCCCTTCGAATCTATTACTCCCGGATTCGGAACGGTAACGTCATCATTCTTTCAGATCGCTTAACCCAGATCTGCTCAGGTTCATTCTTCTTTCAGATCGCTTAACCCGGATCTGCTCAGGTTCATTCTTCTTTCAGATCGCTTGACCTGGATCTGCTCAGGTTCATTCTTCTTTCAGATCACTTAACCCGGATCTGCTCAGGTTCATGCTTCTTTCAAATCACTTAACCCGGATCTGCTCAGGTTCATGCTTCTTTCAGATCGCTTAACCCGGATCTGCTCAGGTTCATACTGGCCAGTTCATACTCACACACGGTACCAGTGGGGAAGCGTTCTTTTAAAAACACAAAAATCATCTTTTTGAAAACGCTTTTCATCTTTCTTTCACGTAAAATCCATGCCATAAATTATGCATGTGACGATGAATGCAATATATGACATGTAACGTGCAAATGACGACATAATGCATGATAAAACGAATGGACACATTTTCGTTGTCATGCTGGAATTTTCCAGCTTCGTAACGTCTACTTCTTCTTAGGAATTTCCTACTAAAATACACGCTTTAGACTCATTTAACCACATGTATTTCTCCGTGACTGTCATAAGTGAATTCCATGCATGCGTTGCGAAATTACGGTATCAATAAGGGACTCAATTGCTCCTTGTCATAAAACAATGCAATCTGAATTCTGAAATGACCACATTTTACTATAAAATTTATTGTGACCAAACCGTTAATCTTTTTCTGGAAATTCCAACTCCCTAACTTAACAAACTCATTGGGCTAGCATCCTGCCATTGTTTAGCCCTCTAAGGCCCTTTTCCAGATCATGCAAAGTGTGACATAAATTCTGTCTATTCAGCATAATTCAGCTTGACCCGTTTTACTAAAAGATTTATTAAAAATAAACCACAACTTATTTTGATAAAATACCAACTGCCATATCTTCTTTATTCATGAGGCTAGTACCATGCTGAAAATTAATGGGTTTGCACACCCCTAAGGTCAATTTTTAAGCTACTAAACACATTACTTAAATTCTGTCCAGTACAACTTTTCCAGCAAGACCAATCTCAGTAGAAAATTTATTAAAAATAAACCGTGGCTCTTTTTAAGGTGATTCCAACTCTCACATCTAAAAAACACATAAAACTAATAGCATACCAAAAATCAGTGGATTTGAAGGTTCCTAAGGTCCCTTTTCTGGCTTCACAAAACAGCTAAAAGTTTGGTCCAGCTCCAGAATTTTCCAGTGATCATACATGCTTCCTAAATGTCCTTGGCTCACATTTTTGTCACTAACACTAGGCAACAACCTTGAGATGAACACACGCACCCTTCACATCAGCCTCATTATTTGGTGCATGAAAGAAAATGGTATAGTCAAGAGTATTTCAAGCCTAACATACACAAGATCAAATCTTACCCCCATTTCCTTGCTATGTCAACGTTTTGCATGAAACTTCCCCCATCCTTCCCTTAACCCTTCTACCGTGAGCATTTGGTCATGAAAGAAAGAATCTTTAACACATCCAAGCCTAGATTAACACCTTAATAGGCATAAGATCATCAAAGAACACATCTTTGGAGCAAAGTACCACTCCTACACATTTACATGCTTAGGGCCGAAAGCTTTGGACTTGCAACTTACCATTTTACAACTAAGATTAAATCTTAGGTATTTCTAGCCATTCATGCACACACTTTCACATTTAAACCATAAAAAGTATAGTGTACTTGCCTTGTTTTCTTACTCTTCTTGGATAGATGAAAAGTTGAAGTCTTTCTCTCCTCTAAACAAACATTCCCACGATGGTGGGGGAGAAAGAAAGAAACATAGTTAGTCTATATTTTTAACTCAACATTCTTTCAAAAGAAAGCTAGATGGCTTACCAAAAAGGAGTGTGAGTGGTGTCCAAGCTTCTCTAAGCTAGAGCTCTTGAAAGCTTGAGATCCTTGAGCCTAGAGACCATTAAGGTCACGGTTTTGGAGCAAAGAGAGGCACACCATGAGTTTCATCTTCATGAAAGTAGAAATGTCTTCTTAGGATGCTAAGAATACTTACCTAATGTCACCTAGCTTTGGAGGAATCCAATTCTTCTTGGTGGTCCTCTTGGCCGTGGGGTTGGAAGAGGAAACAGGAAGAGAAGAAGTTCTTTTGCTCTTGAGATGTTCAAGTGTATGTTGGGGGGAAAAATTCTTCTTCTCTTGGCTAGGTTAGCCGTTGTGTATAAGGGGTGGGGTTAGGGTTTTGCCTTAGTCCTTCAAGTTGGGTGGCTTAACCTTGGTTACCCTTGGCTAATCAAGGTTATTTACCACCAACTATGGTTACTTTAGGCCAACCATAGTTACTTTTTAACTAACCATAGTTCCTTTTAGGTTTGGTTAGGTTAGTTCTCATTAAGTAGCCACCTTTCTTCTTAATTAGCCTCCCCCATCTCCTTCCTAATGCAACTGGCGGTTGGGGTCTTTAATGACCCCAACTAGCCCTTGAAATTTTTTTTTTCTAAATAAGTGATACACATTTATGCCATTAGTTTACATTTAAATAAGAATTATGGGCCGAAATTCACAAGGACTTAGAGCAAATGGGATCATTTCTCGTAATGCACATAGTACTCTTCATAATATACTTATATTGATCATTGAAATTTCATGCGCAAGCGTAAATTGTCACATGTTTACTAACTCAACCTTGAGTACAAGAAAAATTCTATAATTGGGGTACAACATTCTCCCCCCATTATTATAAGTTTCGTCCTCGAAACTTGAAAGTGCTTATCGAAGAGGTGAGGGTACAAATTTTTCATATCCTCTTCTAGTTCCCAGGTAGACTCATCCACAGAATGGTTCTTCCATTGTACCTTAACCATTGGTATAGTTTGTTTCCTTAGCACCTTTTCCTTACGATCTATTATCTTTTCTGGTTCTTCCTCGTAGGTCGTGTCAGCTTCTAGCTTCAAAGGTTGATCTTTTATGACATGACTGGGATCGTGTACATATCGTCGCAGTTGAGAAACGTGAAACACGTCATGGATTTGAGATAGGGTGGGCGGTAAAGCGAGTCGATAGGCCACTTTTCCAATCCTTTCAAGAACCTCGTATGGCCCAATAAATCTTGGGCTCAACTTCCCTTTAATACCAAATCTTTTAACTCCCTTTGTTGGCGACACTTTGAGAAACACTTTTTCTCCATCTTGAAATTCTAAGGGTCGCCGCTTCTCGTCTGCCCAGACCTTGCTTCTATCTTGTGCCGCTTGTAGCCTTTGCTTTATAATTTTTATCTTCTCCCGAGCTTGCTCGACTAGGTCGGGTCCCGTGAGAATCTTGTCTCCTATTTCATCCCAGTAAAGAGGAGACCAGCACTTCCTTCCATAGAGTGCTTCGTACGGGGCCATTCCTATAGATCGATGGTAGCTGTTGTTATATGAAAATTCTACTAGTTTGAGATTCTAGTCCCAGCTTTTCCCAAAGTCGAGTGTGCAAGATCGCAGCATGTCTTCTAGTGTCTGGATAGTTCTTTCTGATTGACCATCCGTTTGGGGATGAAATGCCGAGCTCATGTGAATTTCAGTACCCATTGTTTTCTGAAAAGCTGTCCAGAATCGTGATGTGAAACGAGGGTCGCGATCACACACGATACTTAGGGGTACACCATGAAGACTTACAATTTGTTCTACGTACATCGTGGCCAACTTTTCCATTGGGGCCTTGATTGTCATAGCCATGAAATGGGCGGACTTGGTTAGACGATCAACAACCACTCAAATGGCATCGTAACCGTTTTTCGTTCTAGGCAAATCAGTCACAAAATCCATTTAAATGTGATCCCATTTCCATTAGGGAACCTCGAGAGGCTGCAGCAAACCTGCAGGTTTCTGGTGTTCTGCTTTCACCTTTTGGCACACGAGACATTTTTCCATAAATTCTGCAATCTGTCTTTTCATGCCGCGCCACCAGAATCATTGTTCCAAATCTTGGTACATCTTGTTAGCTCCAGGGTGGATGGATAATCGCGAGCTATGTGCTTCCTTGAGAACTTCGTTCAAAATGTCTTCGTTATTAGGTACGCACAATCTTTCTTGAAACCACAGACTGTTGTCGTCCCGAACCTTCAATTCGCCAATGGGTTTCGTCTGTACTCGATCCTTTATCTTTCTTAGGGTTTCGTCCTTTTCTTGCTCCTTTTTAATTCTATCTATTAACGAAGGAATTATCATCAATTTTGCGAGCATGCCCTCAATTGAGTCGACTTCTTCTAGATCAAATTCCTCCATGTCACGCTGCAAAGGAGGTTGGCGTGGATGACTTGTTTTTCTACTTAATGCGTCCGCCACCTTATTGGCTTTTCTCAGCTGGTATTGAATTGACAGGTCATAGTCCTTTATTAGCTCCAGCCATCTTCGTTGTCGCATGTTCAGCTCTTTTGGGTGAATAAGTATTTAAGACTTTTGTGATCCGTGAAAATTTCGCACTTTTCGCCGTACAAATAGTGTCTCCATATTTTTAGTGCGAAGACCACAGCTGCCAACTCAAAGTCGTGTACATGATAGTTTTGTTCAAAGGGTTTTAACTGTCGGGATGCGTATGCAATTACTCGATCTTTTTGCATTAGGACGCATCCTAACCCGTTCTTAGAGGCATCACTATATACCACAAAGTTTTCTCCGGGAATGGGCTGTGCCAGGACTGGGGCGGAAGTCAGTCTCTTCTTTAACTCAGTAAAGCTATTCTCGCAGTCTGAGGTCCATTCAAACTTGGTTTTCTTCTGGGTTAAGCGGGTCATGGGCAACGCAATCCGAGAGAATCCTTCTACAAACTTTCAATAGTAACCCGCGAGACCGAGAAAACTTCGTACCTCCGTAACATTTGTCGGTCTGGGCCACTCCGTGATTGCTTCGACTTTCTTGGGATCTACTGATATCCCTTCTTCGGATATCACATGCCCTAGGAAGGCTACACTTCGTAGCCAGAATTCGCACTTATTGAACTTCGCATACAGTTGCTCTCTTCGTAAAATGTCCAGAGCAATCCTTAGATGGGTTGCATGTGCTTCTTCGTCTGGTGAATATATCAGGATGTCGTCTATGAAGACTACGACGAATTTGTCTAATTGTTCTTGAAAAACTCGATTCATTAGATCCATGAATGCAGCAGGCGCATTGGTCAGTCCGAACGGCATTACTAAGAACTCGTAATGTCTGTAACGGGTTCTGAATGCAGTTTTGTGGACGTCTTCAGCCTTGATCTTCAACTAGAAGTATCCCGAGCGAAGATCAATCTTACTGAAAATTCTTGCCCCCCTGCATCATGATAACTTTAGGTAGGGTTCATAAGAAACTTTATTACTAAATAAAATGTTTCATTCGCTTACCCGAAGCTGATCGAACAAGTCGTCGGTCCTTGGCAAGGGGTACTTATTCTTTATGGTGATTTTATTGAGCTCTCTATAGTCGATACACAACCGCATACTCCCGTCCTTCTTCTTGACGAACAGTACCGGAGCTCCCCAAGGTGAAACACTTGGGCGTATCAGCTTGTTTTCCAATAACTCCCATAGCTGCTCCTTCAGGTCTTTCAGTTCTGCAGGGGCCATTCTGTATGGAGCCTTCGATATTGGTTCAGCTCCTGGAATCAGGTTGATCTCAAAAGCTATTTCCCGCTCTGGGGGAAGGCCTGTCAATTCTTCTGGAAAGACCTCCGGATATTCTCGGACTACTGGAACTTGAGTTAAGTCCGCGGGTGCCTGATCAGTGTTTATGGCATAGACCAGATACCCTTGATGTCCTTTCTTTAAAGCTTTACTGGCGCGAATTGCATTTACATAAATGTTCTTAGGGTTCTTTCGTAACTTTGATCCCCCTTGAAATGTTACGTCTTTATGTGTGAAGTCCTTAAAGGTAACTTGCTTTTCACTACAATCGATGTTGGCACAGTTCTTGGAGAGCCAGTCCATTCCAAGAATCACATCGAAGTCCGTCATGGGTATGGAAATCAAATCGGCGTCAAACCGATGGTTATTAAATTCAAGTTCACAATTTTTGAACACTTGATGAGCTACAAGCACCTGCTCCCCAGCTGCTTGGATTCTATAAGGTGCATCACTATAGGTTGGGCCTTTCTCAATATTCTTTGCGAATTTCTTGGATATGAAAGAGTGGCTAGCGCCACTGTCAAATAGTATGATGGCAGGTATTGAACATACTAGTATAACTCCTGAATCATACAATTCTTACTAAGCAACCATAAGGCAACAATGTTGTAAAAGAAAAGTAGTGCGGTTTCCGGAAAATACCTGTCACTACATTGTCGGCTTCCTCAGCAGCCGCGTCAGTCATAGCGTGGACTCGTGCGTTGGTACGCTGATGCTGAGGTTTTGGTGGCTGTTTCTGTTGCTGGGTTCCCTTCTCAGGACACTCTCTGGCTAGTGTCCCATTTTTCCGCATCCAAAGTAGGTGGTCCCATTGTTTGGACAGTCCCTTAGGATGTGACCAGTCTGACCACATCCGAAACATTTGCCAGCCTGGACATAGCATTCTCCTACATGGAACTTACCACAATGAGCGAATTGTGGAATGGCAAGTTGTTGTCCCTGATTCTGTGATTGGTTTTTCTGGGAGCGGCGTTGAAATCGGTTCTTCCCCTGACGCCCTGGCCCCCTTGTATTTTGCTTGGCGGTTTTACGGGACCCTCTGCTTCCAGTCGTCTCCCTTCCCCTCTTCTGATTAAACTCATCCCATGCGGATAATATCTCGTTCAATTCGATAACAGGCATCTAGAAAAGCACTAAAGTTGGCTGGGATGGCATTAACCAACCATGTTCGGATTCTAGGGTTCAGTCCTCTCTCAAATTTCAACATCTTTGTTTCCTCGTCATTCATAGTGGATGGTTGGAATCTTCCCAGAGCTATAAATTTGTTGGCGTAATCAGCAACCGTCATTCCCGACTCTTCTATTAAGGATTCAAATTCATGTCTTTTCTGTAGCTTGACTGAAGGGGGTATGTAGAACTTGTTGACATCCTGTAGAAACCTTTCCCAGGGAATTGGTCTTGGCAAAGCTTGGAGATTGGCCTTCCACCATTGGTTGGCCTAGCCTAACAGAAAGGGTCTGACTGCTTGAGCCTTCATTTCCTCAGGGGCTCTGATTAGTTCGAAGCAATTTTCTATCTCATCAAGCCATTTTTCAGCCATATCAGAATCTAACTTTCCTTCGAATGGCGGAACATTGGCTCTTTTCAACTTCTCAAAGTAATACTGAGCATCTCTAATCGGCTCGTGAGGTTGAGGGTTATTCTGCTGGAGCATCACTTGTCCAATTTGTGTAACCGCTTGGCAAAAGTTTTGAAAAGTATTCATGTCTGGCATCATAGGTGGAAAAGGTCCTTGCGGTGGAGGGACATTCTGAACTGGCGGTGGGTCTTGGCCTTGAGGTGGTGGAGGTGGAGGGGCCTGAGCGGGTGGAGGTGGAGCAGGCGCTTGCACCTCGGGCCTAGCTCTGGTCGGTCTCCCTCTGGGTCGCACCATCTGCAGCATGCAGTGTCGACTTTATTTAGTACAGAAACGTCACAACTAGTAACAAATGTAACTGAACATATCGGGAGAATATCTGCATACATACATTACTGTTCAGACTTATGATAGGTCATTAGGTGGGACCTACCACTGAGCCGTGCCATACTTGGTTGGTCAAAGTCGTTCCGTTCTAAGGTCAACTCTCATCTAAGATCAATTCTTAGGTCTAAGATAAAACTTAGTCGACTATAATCATCACTTAGTTCTACATTCTGCCCGGATCTGGAGCCTTGGCTCTGATACCACCTGTGGCGCCCCGCACCCCGGCCCCGCCGAAGTCGGTGCACCCGCTGTACTTCATTAAGGAGAGTACTAGGCGTCGTCCATACGCGTCGTGATCCATGATACTAATGTATGGATCTTTGTGCTTTCGTGCAATAATCATGCGAAACCGTGGCAGAATTTAAAACTTCGAATTAAAACCTCATCACAAGCAGTTAAAGTTTACAACCCACATAAATCGTAGCTGAAAACGACAAAAGCAAATTGTTTTCCCATCACAATTACAAAACATCATCATCCCTTAACGCTGGTACACTCGGTCTACTAATCCTGGCCATCCTCCAACGCACTCACGGGTAGGGAACCCTAGGCTCGTCATCAATCCATTCAACTTTGTCTCCTGCCACCTCTGGAGAGAAAAATAGGGTGAGTGACGATGTCACCAGCAAGTATACTATAATGGTCATGAGTTAAATGGAAAGTATGAGCAAGAACCGAACCCCAAATAATATTTGGTTTAGAAGCATACCTGTCCTCCGATCAACATTCGATAAGGATCATCGCTTAATGTAAAAAGGTTATAACTTAAGAAATTACTAGTTAGAGTAGAATATAACATAAAGAGACTGTGACATGCATTGACAAATAACACCATAATCATCACCATCACTTAGTTTCTACAAGATCATGACAACTTAGCTTAAGTATCACGTGTCGCTACACAATGATTCCATATGTGTCATGCATGCATATGCACATGTGATGCGTCATGATAAAATGAGAAAACGATTTTTCATGCTTTTCTTTCAAATCATCATCGTTGTAAAACAATAAAGTGTTCAGATCTATCTCCCCGGATCTGAGGCGGGTAACTTCTCCCCTTCGAATCTATTACTCCCGGATTCGGAACGGTAACGTCATCATTCCTTCAGATCGCTTAACCCGGATCTGCTCAGGTTCATTCTTCTTTCAGATCGCTTAACCCGGATCTGCTCAGGTTCATTCTTCTTTCAGATCGCTTAACCCGGATCTGCTCAGGTTCATTCTTCTTTTAGATCACTTAACCCGGATCTGCTCAGGTTCATGCTTCTTTCAGATCGCTTAACCCAGATCTGCTCAGGTTCATACTGGCCAGTTCATACTCACACACGGTACCGGTGGGGAGCGTTCTTTTAAAAACACAAAAATCATCTTTTTGAAAACGCTTTTCATCTTTCTTTCACGTAAAATCCATGCCATAAATCATGCATGTGACGATGAATGCAATATATGACATGTAACGTGCAAATGACGGCATAATGCATGATAAAACGAATGGACACATTTTCGCTGTCATGCTGAAATTTTCCAGCTTCGTAACGTCTACTTCTTCTTAGGAATTTCCTACTAAAATACACGCTTTAGACTCATTTAACCACATGTATTTCTCCGTGACTGTCATAAGTGAATGCCATGCATGCGTTGCGAAATTACGGTATCAATAAGGGACTCAAATGCTCCTTGTCATAAAACAATGAAATCTGAATTCTTAAATGACCACATTTTACTATAAAATTTATTGTGACCAAACCGTTAATCTTTTTCTGGAAATTCCAACTCCCTAACTTAACAAACTCATTGGGCTAGCATCCTGCCTATTTTTAGCCCAAATCCCATTCTCTAAGGCCCTTTTCCAGATCATGCAAAGTGTGACATAAATTCTGTCTATCCAGCATAATTCAGTTTGACCCGTTTTACTAAAAGATTTATTAAAATAAACCACAACTTATTTTGATAAAATTCCAACTGCCATCTCTTCTTTATTCATGAGGCTAGTACCATGCCGAAAATTAATGCGCTTTCACACCCCTAAAGTCTATTTTTAAGCTACTAAACACATTACTTAAATTCTGTCCAGTACAACTTTTCCAGCAAGACCAATCTCAGTAGAAAATTTATTAAAAATAAACCGTGGCTCTTTGTAAGGTGATTCCAACTCTCACATCTAACAAACACATAAAACTAATAGCATACCAAAAATCAGTGGATTTGAAGGTTCCTAAGGTCCCTTTTCTGGCTTCACAAAACAGCTAAAATTTTGGTCCAGCTCCAGAATTTTCCAGTGATCATACATGCTTCCTAAATGTCCTTGGCTCACATTTTTGTCACTAACACTAGGCAACAACCTTGAGATGAACACACGCACCCTTCACATCAGCCTCATTATTTGGTGCATGAAAGAAAATGGTATAGTCAAGAGTATTTCAAGCCTAACATACACAAGATCAAATCTTACCCCCATTTCCTTCCTATGTCAACGTTTTGCATGAAACTTCCCCCATCCTTCCCTTAACCCTTCTACCGTGAGCATTTGGTCATGAAAGAAAGAATCTTTAACACATCCAAGCCTAGATTAACACCTTAATAGGCATAAGATCATCAAAGAACACATCTTTGGAGCAAAGTACCACTCCTACACATTTACATGCTTAGGGCCGAAAGCTTTGGACTTGCAACTTACCATTTTGCAACTAAGATTAAATCTTAGGTATTTCTAGCCATTCATGCACACACTTTCACATTTAAACCATAAAAAGTATAGTGTACTTGCCTTGTTTTCTTACTCTTCTTGGATAGATGAAAAGTTGAAGTCTTTCTCTCCTCTAAACAAACATTCCCACGATGGTGGGGGAGAAAGAAAGAAACATAGTTAGTCTATGTTTTTAACTCAACATTCTTTCAAAAGAAAGCTAGATGGCTTACCAAAAAGGAGTGTGAGTGGTGTCCAAGCTTCTCTAAGCTAGAGCTCTTGAAAGCTTGAGATCCTTGAGCCTAGAGACCATTAAGGTCACGGTTTTGGAGCAAAGAGAGGCACACCATGAGTTTCATCTTCATGAAAGTAGAAATGTCTTCTTAGGAGGCTAAGAATACTTACCTAATGTCACCTAGCTTTGGAGGAATCCAATTCTTCTTGGTGGTCCTCTTGGCCGTGGGGTTAGAAGAGGAAAAAGGAAGAGAAGAAGTTCTTTTGCTCTTGAGATGTTCAAGTGTATGTTGGGGGGAAAAATTCTTCTTCTCTTGGATAGGTTAGCCATTGGGTATAAGGGGTGGGGTTAGGGTTTTGCCTTAGTCCTTCAAGTTGGGTGGCTTAACCTTGGTTACCCTTGGCTAATCAATGTTATTTTACCACCAACTATGGTTACTTTAGGCCAACCATAGTTACTTTTTAACTAACCATAGTTCCTTTTAGGTTTGGTTAGGTTAGTTCTCATTAAGTAGCCAACTTTCTTCTTAATTAGCCTCCCTCCCCCTCTCCTTCCTAATGCAACCGGCGGTTGGGGTCTTTAATGACCCCAACTAGCCCTTGAAATTTTTTTTCTAAATAAGTGATACATATTTATGCCATTAGTTTACATTTAAATAAGAATTTTAGAAATAGCCCTTCTTGGCTATGGGCCGAAATTCACAAGGCCTTGGAGCAAATGGGATCCTTTCTTGTAATGCACATACTACTCTTCATAATATACTTATATTGATCATTGAAATTTCATGCGCAAGCGTAAATTGTCACATGTTTACTAACTCAACCTTGAGTACAAGAAAAATTCTGTAATTGGGGTACAACAGCCGTAGACCACCGATAAGACAAAATGTTGTTGAAGTTGGCGAAATAAAAAAGTAAAGTGAACCACCTGACTTTAATCCTGCGAATCAACCAAATGACAATCCCTGTCACGCCAAAATAACCAAATACGCTCTGATTGAGAAAAGAAATGATTCAAAAAGCCAATATTCATAGCAAAACGATCTATGTGAGATGGTGAGTGCTTCAGTTCAATAAGTGCTACAATATTTAAATGATGTTCATGTATCAAGTTATGTAATCTAGGCATAGAGGCACGCATGCCTCTTATATTCCAGAATAATATATTCATTGAGATAGAGTGGTATCACTTCCCTGTATTGCATGTGACGCACTACGAGTTAAGATCGTGGAAGGTGGCAAAGGTGGGAGATCCTTTCTTGTACGATGCTTTCTGCGAGGAACAACGGGAATGAACTCTGCATTATCAGTAGAATCCTGCAGACGAGACAATAATACATCATCGTCTGGTGAAATGGGAATCATCTCCATACGGCGGACCACGTCTACAGAGACAGTATCTACCTCAGTTTGCTGATCACGCTCTAGCAACTCATTGTCAGAGCAGTGACCAAAATCATCAGGATCTGCATTCAGGGGTTCTGTATGGTCATCAGTCATCGGCAGCGCATCCTCCATTTGTGACGGCGGGTGGATAACAGGAGCATCGTGTACTGGATTATCCGTCGTCTAGGTTGGAGTATCATCAGAAGTGTTATGCAAAGGTGCAGCAGATGCATCTGGGTTGCTTTCCTTCCGTTTAACCGGGGTCCACCGTTGAGCCCGCGGACGAGGCGGTGGCGGTGGAGGCGGTATAGCGGCCTTCTCTTTGTAAGATCATTCGATTTTTCGCCTGCAAATATATTTTCTATGGCAATTCTTGAGAGATATCCACTTCCACACAGACGCGTGCGACAGACGGCCTTAATCCATCTATCGTCGCAACATCAAGCTTGATCGGTGTGCCTATTGTGCCATGAACCGGGACTATTGGTACATCTTCTCGGTGGTGAAGATGAATTGGTAAGCCAGGAAATCCAATCCAAACCGGGACTATTGGTACATCAGCAGTAGGATCAAAATCAATAGTCCATTTTGTAATACGCATGTGACAACCCGATATGTGCCATGAACGGCGATAAAAGCATCGTAAGTAGTCGGATTCATTCTGGAAATTCAAAAGGATATGTGTTTGATCTATTAGTGTGATGCGCAAATCATGATGAAATCCAATCTTTTCAAATACCTCACGGATCACCTTCAATGGAGGTCGGCCATTCCAGAAAGTGCCCACCAATGAATGTTTGAATGGCGCAACTAGAGCATCAATTTCCGAATCAAGAAATGAAATCATTGGGATGCCCTTGTATCGCGATACTGTTTTCGGCGATATAGCAATGCGTTGAGAGGATGTTTCGCCGGTCACCACTGCAGCGAAGGAGGGCTGTGGTGTCGAAGCCATTGTAGGACGTCAAAAGATCGATTCTTTGAGGAAAAAACAGAAGGATGGCGTGATAAGAAATGATGGAAGAAAGAAAATTGCTGCAACGGCGGTGGCAGAGCCACAGGGCCGGCGGCGTTCGTCAGGGGTCCGAAATCGCCGGAGCAGAAAAGTTTTTTTATATGTGTATATATATATATATATATATATATATATATATATTTGAATAAAGGCGAGATTTTTATTAATGCTCAAAACCCTCACTTATGGTGGAGGTAACCATATTACAACAATGTATATCATACGCGAAGAAGAAGTGTAAAGCCGAGAGAATATGCAATCTCCAATCATATATGATATGCCGCATTAAAACCTTGCCAAGTAAAACCACCCTTGTGGATAAGACCTTGGCGAAGGAAAAAACGTACATATTTATATCATTGGAGTGATGATGCATGAATACAATCACGAGATAATATAATGTGGAATACATCAAGTCTTCGCTGATATGATATGTAGTCAGACGATCGTTGTATAAGCGGTTGATGAAGCATTAAAGCAAGCTGCAGTGATTCGGGCGAACAGAAGCATAAAATATCATTCGCCACCATTTTGTAGCCGCATAACCCAGTTCAACCGTTTCCCAGTGAGCATCAATATGCATTAGCGTCCACAAATAAAAATATGGGGGACAAGTAATCTGATAATCATGCCAGTAACATACCAATGTTGCATGAAGTCCAAGGACTGCGGGCAACAAAACAAATGTATGAAATCTGCTAATGTAGGACGAAAATAGTTTACGATAGTAAAGACGAATGTCAAGGCGTACCAGGGTTGCCTGCATCACAAGAATACAGGCAACAAAATAGATTTTTCAGCCATGGAATTTATGCTCGGAGAGCATGTATAACACCATCGGTATAATAAAACCCACGCGCCGTGGGAGGCAGCTGAGTTGCTAATGCAAAAATCGTTGTAGCTGATGACATGCATGCAATTTGGCTTAAGTAGTGGGCAACCATGTTGATCTCCCTTGGGATGAAAATGAGTTGACTGTCTGTGAGTCTCAGAAATAGCCGTAACCGCGTGTATTCTGGAAGTGGTGCAAGCTGAGCGTTGGACTGTTGAGTGATTTGCTTGCAGTCTGTCTCAATTATTAGTTGGCGATGTTGTTGCCCAAAGAACAGAAGAATGTAAAGAATAGCTTGTATTTTCGCGCGAAATGGCGATAGATAAGGAAGTCTGAATGAAAGAGAAGCAATCATTCGTCCATGCGAGTCCATCAAAATTGCTCCGGCCGAAGCATAAGATTGGTTGGCCGACGCATCAACATTGAGTTTTAATTTCCCCGATGGGGGAAGTTCCCATTTTAGTGGCAAGTTGATTTTGGGACGTAGTCTAGGGGACAAACCTCCATCAATGAGAGATGGCACACATTGAGGCAGGGACGTACCAGTAAGGGAGGAAGCCCAGTCATAGCATGATTGACGAGTAAGATGATAAATATTTGCAACTGGCAGATCAGCATCTCCATATGTATGATTCGTATATGCCCGCTAAATAGACCATCACAGCATTAGAGGGCCAACAACACGGAAGTTGCCTTTGAGAGTTTTAGCGGATGATGACAGCCACCATTGCAGTAAATAAGGACGAAGGTGTGTATCCTGATACAGTGGCCTATCTAGTAACCAAGATAATTTCAACCATGCATGTTTGACATAAGGACATAGTAGGAACAGATGCATGAGATTGGTAGATGCGCTACGGCAAAATGGGCACATAATAGGACAAATGGTAGAAGGTCGTCTCAGATTATCTTCAATAGGCAATGGAGAGTGTAATAATCTCCAAGCAAAAATGTTTATTCTTTTTGATATACCTCGCCTCCATATAAATTTAAGTGAAAATAAGTGTGCTCGAGATGGTCGGATATCATCATACGCCTGTTGAATAGAAAAAATACCGGATTCACTAGAAAGCCACAATGGATTTGGGAGACCAGATGATAGCTGAAGGCAAAGAGGATGAATAGAGCAGATTCTCTTCCATCCAAGAGAATCATATAAGCGTGGTACATAATCCGCTCGAACCCCATAACGGTGATGCATGTATGTCGTCCATAATGATGTATTATTATGGTAAGACCACCATAGCTTACAATCATAGGCGCGTTGAATATGAAACAAATTACGCACTCCTAATCCTCCTTCTATTTTCGGATAACATACTTCCTCGAAGGATATCCAGTGATGTTTGTCACCCCATAAAAAGGAGGCAATTTTCCGGTTTAGTGTGCGAATGACACTTTTGGGCAGACGGGATGCTGCCAAGATGTGCAGTGGCATAGATGTCAGCACCGATTTTAATAAGACCAGGCGACTACCTGTAGAAAGGAGACGGCTAGCCCATCCAGTGAGTGTTGCATCAAAGTGTTGCATTAAGGAAGTACAGTAAGAAGCTCTATTTATACCACGGTAAATACACGAGCCCAGGTACTTAATCGGCAGTGAGGACTGCTGCATGGATAGGATTTGTGAAACATTCCACAATTGTTGTGATGTGATATAAGAGCTGACAACAAACTGGCTTTTGGCGTAATTGACCAGCTGTCCAGATGTCTGTTGATATTCTTGAAGGAAAGCATGGAACCTGCACGAATTCTGTGCTGATGCGTTTAAAAAGAGCAACAAATCATCCGCGTATGCTAAGTGTGAGACTGGTGGAACCTGGCGCAACGCAAAACCTCGTAGTGAACCAGTGGTAAATAGACGATTAACCGCGGCTGAAGACCTCAGAACAAAGGATAAAGAGTAGAGGAGACAGTGGGTCTCCTTGTTTAACTCCAGGTGTTGGTGAGAAACAGCCATAAGATGAACCATTAATGGCTATGGAAAGCTTCGGAAGACTCATATTATTCATTATGATGCGAATGAACCGAGGATTGAAACCAAACTTAAGAATTATGGCTTCTAAATAAGACCAACTGACTCGATCAAAAGCTTTTGCCATGTCCAGCTTGATCATGACATTGCCTCCATGAACTTTTCTATCCATTAAATGTACCATCTCATTTGCCATCAGTACATGTTCGCTAATATCATGCCCCTTTAAGAAGCCAATTTGCTCTGCAGAAATTATTCTTGGTAGCAAAGTGTTCATACATGAAGCAATGATTCTAGTAGTGATCTTGTTGATAAAATTTGAGAGGCATATGGGACGAAAATCTGCATACGTTGCTGGACATGGTTTTTTGGGGATTAAAGTTATCAGTGATGAAATCATTACTTGCGGTGGAGGGACGCCCAGAAAAAATTCTTGAATGGCAAGGGTGACGTCCAGGTGCAATATATCCCAGCAAGTCCTAAAAAAATGGTCGTTAAATCTATCGGGCCCGGCGGCGCTGCTTGGACTGAGGTTCCAAACAGCAGTTCTTATTTCATTGACATTCAGCATGGAAATGAGCATTTCATTGTCTTCCTGGGTTAGTAATTCTGGTATATGCTAAAGAAAGACATCTACACCACTCACTGCCTCTTGCGTAAAGAGGTGTTTATAAAAAGAAACTGCTGCATCCCCTAAAGTTTGATTATCTTGAAGTGTTTCCCCAGAAGAGTTTTGTAGGTCACAGATTAGTTGGCGTCGATGTCTATCTTTAACAATGGCATGAGAGTAAGCTGTGTTGGCTTCCCCCTCTGCTACCCAATGAGTTCTAGATTTCTGTGCCCAATATGATGTTTGGGCTTTTGTCGCTTAAAGAAGATGAGCTTGAGCCAAGGAAAGTGCCATTCTATTTGCAGACGTAGGGTCACCGTCAAATTGAGATTCCAATCGTTTGTAATTTTCTTCAGCCATATCAAGTTGCTAAAGATATTTCCATAAATTTCACAAATCCAACTTCGGAGATCTTTCTTAAGACGATTAAGCTTGGAATAAAGACCTCGGATGCCACCAGTCATAGGGTATTGTTGCCACTTTTCTTTTACAAAAGCCAAGAAATCCGAATGTAAGGCCCATGCATTGATATATCAAAAAGGAATACGGGGTCTGGCTTGAGATAATGTGCATTTTATCAATAATAGGGCATGATCATAAGTTGCCCTTGATAAATGGTGAACCACAACGTCAGCAAACAAGTTTGGGAATGATACTATGCACAAATATCTATCCAGACGACGCATAATTCTGCCATGTCCAGTCCCACGGACCCAAGTAAAAAGAGAACCCTTAAAAGGAAGATCTTGTAAACCACAAATATCAACACATTCTTTGAAATCCTCCAATATGCGAAGAGGTGGCGTAGAACGGCCTTTATGCTTGTCTAAGGAAAGAAAAGAATTAAAGTCACCACCTATTATCCACGGCACTGATATGTTGCATGACAATTCAACAAGGGAAGCCCAAAAAGGTCGCCTATCATATATAGTATGTCGGCCATATATGAATGACCAGGCAAAAGGTTGCTGAGTTTGTTGGTAGATAAAAGAGAAGAGAGTGGTTTCGTCACCATGACTCACATCAAGTAACTGTAAGGATGATGAATTCCAGAAGAACCAAATATTACCTTGGCAGGTTTCAACAGCATTTGAGAAGCCCAGCTCTAAGCGAAAAGAAATAAGCTTAGAAGAATGTTGTTTAGGCTCAATAATTACCAAGATGTCCAACTTGGTGGTTACGTAGGAGGGTGATCAAACGATCTAGAGAGGTACGAATACCCCCAACATTCCATGTAATTGCATTCATGATGAAGTTTGTGGTGGTGTCGAGCCCAAACGTGTGGCACTTCGAGTTACTACGGTCGATGGGGGTCTTGGCGGCAATTCGTGCTGAAGCCGTTTTCTACGTCTAGATGCTGCCAGAATAAATCTATATATATATATATATATATATATATATATATATATATATATATATATATATGTTTATATATAAGTTGGATCATCATGAAGTATGTTCAAGATTCTTTACAAGAATATGAAAAATACATGTTTTAGGCAATATACATGTTCTATACCTATACTTGATCGTGTGAGTTGGGACTATTTGGAGAAATTGCTGCGCCAGTTTGGGTTTTCTGATTTCTTTAATCGGATCATTATCAATCATCTCCGAGCAACAACATTCTCTGTCTTGATCAATGGAGAGCCATCTCCTAAATTTCGGCCGGGAAGAGGAGTGAAACAAGGGGATCCTTTATCCCCACTTCTATTTATATTGGCTTCGGAGGGATTCAGTCGAGGACTAAATTCTTTAGTTACATCGGGACATATATTACCTTTCCGCCTAGGTCGTATTCCATTTACGATCACGCATCTGGCCTATGCGGATGACCTCCTTATATTTCTGCAGGGGACACGACGCAACCTAGTGCGCTTTCGCGCTTTCTTAACAGATTATGAAACAGCTTCGGGTCAGAAATCAACTATCAGAAGAGTAACATCATTCCATCGTCAAACCTAGCGACTAGTCGCTGTCGCTCCCTCCAAGACCTGATGGGCATGCGGCTCACTGGTCTACCTTTTCGATATCTGGGCTCTCATCTTCACCGAGGAATTAATCGATCTCGATACTGTACTACGTTAATACAACATATTGATGACCGACTGCAAGGTTGGCACTCTAGACTTCTTTCCATGGCCGGCAGGTTGGTTTTATTACGTTCAGTCATTTCTGCGCTACCCCTCCATATTCTTGCAGCTGGAGGCTTACCTAAGTCCATCATTCGAATGATACATAGAAAGATGGCATCGTTTTATTGGGGCAAACGACATCATTGGGTAGCTTGGTCTAAATTAACAACTCCTATCGATGAGGGTGGCCTAGGTCTAAGGGATTTGAATTTTCTCCAACAAGCCTACAATTGCCGAATTTGGTGGCTTTATCATAAGCAGGATACATTATGGAGTCGGTATATGCGTTTTAAATATGGACGCAGAGGGGATTATCGTCCACGGTTGCCGGATTCTCCCATTTGGAAACTTATTTGTCGCACCCATACATTTTGTTCGGCTCAAACATTGGATTTGGGTACTCATCTCTTCTGGAAACCATCGACAACGGGAGAATTCACTTTAAAATCCGCTTATGATATTTGTCGGCCTCCTGCTACGACGGTGCTTTCGTCTAAGTTTATATGGTTTAAATATCATTCACCTGTTACAAAGCTTCTTCTATGGCGTATTTTTCATGCAGCTCTTCCCCTGGAAGACTACATTGGTTGTTACTCGGCTGCTCGTCCTACACGATGTCCCTTTTGCAAACTGCATTCAGCCACGGTTGATCATATCTTTCTCTATTGTCCTCCAGTACGTCGTCTATGGGTCTTTTTTGCAGCAGAATTGAATCTCATCTCCCCAACAACGCTGACTCTCCGGCAATATTTGCTGGCATGGTGGTATCGTTCACCTACCTCTTCAATCCTTGGAGTTTTGAAAACAGTGGTCCCGGGTATATTGGTTCACAATATTTGGCGCAGTTATACTAGCCTAGTGTATGGCGAGATGACAAGTTTCTCGCATACATCTCTCCGAAATGCGACATATTTTGATATTCAAATGTGGTTTCAAACATTGCATGGATCCAAGCTAGCAGCAGGGCCTTCCCCTTCTCTACCCTGGATTCCCTATTTATGTCCGCCCCGGCTTAAAATCGTCAGATGGCTCACTCCACCGCCTGGGAAATTTAAAATGAATGTTGATGCAGCAGTTGGCCGCCATTTTTCGGCAGGTGGTGTTATACTACGGGATCAATCGGGCACCTGTGTCAGCGCGCTCTCATTCCGGTTACCAACCTGCACACCATTGATGGCGGAAATCCAAGCTTCTTTGTTTGGTCTACTCTATTTCCTTCCATTATATCGTACACTTGTCCTGGAGACGGACTGTGCTCAAATCACGCTTCGATTACGTCAGCCACAAACAGTCTATGGCAACTATCATTTATGCCTGCTACAGACTTTAGTTAATACTCATCGATTGGAGATTACACGTCTATAGAGAGGCTAACATGGCGGCCCATTATCTAGCCCAGCATGCTATGACATCGCCGACTACGAGCTATTTTACGGCTCGTAGTCTGCCTCCAATGGTTCGGGCGGCAGTCATCTTGGATCTATCGATTCCAAACATACGCTTTCATTAAATTTGAGCTTCCATATGGATTGGCAAGTTACTATATTTTCTGCCTGTATTATGTTCAATACAGGCAGCCCCGGTACGTTTTTTCTCCTATATTCTTGCATGGTGTATTATTTACCAAGCTCTGACAAGATGGTTGTTTTCAACGCTGCATGGCAAACATCCAAAACTGTTTTACTCATGATGGCGTCGTTTCGCTTCACTGACGTCTTCCACAAGGATTGGCAGTCTTACAATATCTCTGCCTGTACCCTCCCAGGTATAGGCAGGCTCGGTGAGTCCCAGTTTCCTCATCTTACATGTTCACTATCTCTCCAGGCGGTCTTATATACATATTGCGTCTTCCATATGGATTGGCTTACTTATCTTCACTCTGCCTGTATCCTGCTGGGTACATGCAGGGTTGGTATGTTCATTTTTCCTTTAATAGCCACCCGATTGTTACATATGGTTTGTGGGTTTAATACTCTCTTCTTTTTTGGTGATGCATGGACGAAGCCATATTTTGCTCAGCACAATCACGGACGGTTTTTTTCCCCGGACACTACTACCTCACCCATGTTGGCGGCCACAAGTCGAATTACATTGAGTTTTTTGGTCACTGCTGCGGTTTCTGCCTATCGGAGAATTCAACAACCACATACTGTTTTTTGGATGTACACTCTATTTCTATGTAATATTAGTATCATGTTAAGTTTCTTTATCGGTAGCGCCTATCAGCATTCCAATGATATAAATATGTACGCTTTTTCCTTCGTCAAGGTTTTATCCACAAGGGTGGTTTTACTTGACAAGGTTTTAATGCGGCATATCATATACTCACTGGATGTTGATAATCATTTAATGCTACTATACTCTTTTATGTACTATGGTTTTCCTCCGCCATAAGTGAGGCTTATCCTTAATAAAAATTTTGTTTTCAAAAAAAAAAAATATATATATATATATATATATATATAGAGAGAGAGAGAGAGGATGTACGGCCATAAGGCCTTTTGAAGTATAAATGGTATATTGTTATGTATAAGGTATATGTATAAATTTGAAATAATATTAAGTTGTCATGTATATGTATAAATACATATATATATACACGCTATATATATACCTACGATATACACACATGGCTCACACACATAAACAGAGTTTAAAGACAAGAAAAAGAATATATTTTTTTGAAAGCAAATTTTATTAAAATTCATCACTTATGGTGTGAGAAAACCATATTACATCAATGGAAATGTCATCATAAGCAGATAACGCATGAAGTGAAGAAAGTATATGTAACCTCCATTCATATATGATATTGCCGCATTAAAACCTTGTCAAGTAAAACCACCCTTGTGGATAAAACCTTGACGAAGGAAAAAGCATACAGATTTATATGACTAGATGGTTGAAGAGATGTCGAATACAAAGAAATAATGAAATGGAACAGCACAATCCAAAACAATGTAGGTGGCAACGTGTTGTGGAAGTCAGATGGATCAGCAAACTGACGTAGACCTTCACGCATCCTTCCTTGCATCTCCAAGGCAGTACCTCGCACATGAATTAGATTATTATCCGAGCAACCTTTATTGACCCTAAGGATAGCTTTAAGAAAAGAGAACCATACCCAAGTTGCCCATAGCCAAACGACTATGAGCAACAACCAAGTGAACTTGCGGCAATGATGAGCTCTAAAAGGCAGCAACATATCTCTTGGTCATTCCTCAGCAAGCGTGAATAAAATAAAGCCGTTATCCACATGCACAGCGAACAAATAATGAGAGCAATGCAGAAACACATAAAGCATGAAGAAACGGAAACATACCAAGGATGCCTACACCAAATGCTTGCATAGGCACCCACAAATGTGCACACCATTCCATCAGAGTCTGAACTTTGGTAAAGAAGCATCCAGAAACAAGGAGCCTCATACCTCGCAGGATAACGAAGCTTCTGTTGAATAGAGTTGGACGCCTGTAGCGTGAAATCCATGTCGGGCTAAAGCATGTGCAGCTGTGTTTGCTTTGTGTGGACAATAACAAATAGTAGAAGCGTTGAGAGTCAATATCATTTTAGCTCTATGGATATTCAAGAGTAATGAACCCATGCAATTTGAATGATGACGGACCAAATGCAGCAGCTGACGACAATCCGTTTCTACATAGAGCTCATCATAAGTCATAGCATAGTAAGTAAGGGAGAACAACAAAGCCATCAATTCAGCTCGAACCGGAGAAACACATGGCAATACATAACAAATAGCCGAAATAAAATGTCCGAATTCATCACGCAAAATAGCACTCGCAGCAGCTTTGCTTCGGCCTACAGTAGCATCCACATTCAATTTCATTCTACCAGAAGGGGGCAGCGTCCATTTAACCAATCTATAGCTGTGTAATTTTAACCGCGGAGAGAATCCTTGAGCAATTAGATGAGGTAGAGACTGAGCGAATTTATGACCCTGTACAGATGCACACCATGTGTATATACGCGTACGGATCTGATGAAACAATCGGCTAGCCGAAAAGATGTTTTCTCCAAACTTGATGGAGGTATACTCTTTCCAAATAACCCAAGTAACTAATGCCAAGACCAACGCCCGCAATTGACCCTGCATTGTAGCAGCCAAAACTTGACTCCACCAACAATATAGATAAACTTGGATAGTCGCGTGACGAGGCATAGGACCCGAAAACAAAGATGCTACTTGGATCCACATTGACTGGACTGCTGGGCAGTGCAAAAAGATATGGTCTCTAGTATCCGACTGTGTTAAACAGAAAACACATTGTGACGGATAGATTACCTGCCATGTTCGAAGATTATTTGTTAGCGGAAGAGAATGACTCCATAAACGCCACAAGAACACCTTCACCACCGGGGGTGATGCGGGCCACCAAATATATTTAGAGAGTGCAAATAAAGCGGATTGCGAATGCAATAACGAATAAGCGGACTGAATAGTATATTGACCAGATGGGTCAGGAACCCAGTGAAAGCCATCCTGTGAAGAATCAACATAATCCTGCATGTAGTTATGTATATCACAAATGCGCTTCCAAACAGATGAGTCATAAATATGTGCATACATGTCATTCCTTCGGCCATATTTTGCTCGGCTGAATATGGCCCATAGCGTATCAGACGCCTGGTATTTCCACCATAATTGGCCGTCATAGACTTTTTGAATCAACTCTAAATTGCGTATACCCAAACCTCCATTCTCAATGGGTTGACAGACTTGAGGCCAATACATCCAATGATGACGTTCATTCCATAAAAAAGAAGACGTTTTCTTATTCAAGATGGTTATGACACTTTTAGGCAATCTTGAACTGGCTATAATGTGTATTGGCATAGTAGCCAAAACATGCCTGATAAGGACCACTCTACCTACCATGGAAAGCAACTTCGACAACCAAGAATTCAGGCGCTTGTCGAAATGTTCTAAGAGAGCTATACAATAAGCTGATCGATTAATACCCTTGTATAAAAATGATCCAAGATACTTAATAGGTAGAGTCGCCAATCGCATACCAAGCTGATGTGCCACTCTTGGTCCTGCTACAGTTTTCCCTACCACCAATTGACTCTTATGAAAGTTTACTAATTGCCCTGAAGCAGGCTGATAGATATCCAAAAACTGACAAAACTTTTGAATGTTAGATGTACTTCCATTCAGAAAGACCACCAAATCATCAGCAAAGGCCAGATAAGATACCTGTGGCACACGGCCGACTTGAAAGCCCCGTAATTCACCCGAACTCATTAAGGCATTAATTCCACTAGAAAAACCTTCTGAGGCCAAGATAAATAACAATGGCGACAAAGGATCTCCCTGCTTGACCCCTCGTGTGACTGGGAAAAAACCCACAGGCTTACCATTGATGAGCACCAAACAACGAGTAGCCGATAAATTGTTCAAGATTATCCGCACAAGCTTGGCATCAAATCCAAATTTCAGTAAAAGTAAACGAAGATATGTCCAATCCACTCTATCAAAAGCCTTAGCCATATCTAGCTTAACTATAACATGACCTCCATGAACATGTTTATCTAGCATATGAACCATTTCTTGAGCTAACAAAATATGATCAGTAATACCACGACCCTTGAGAAATCCGGGCAGATATAAGTCGCGGGAAAAGTTCCGCTAGACGCGTTGCTAAAAGACGAGTGATAACCTTGGCCAAAAATTAGTCAAGCAAATAGGACGAAAATCATTAAACGATTGTGGATTTGATACCTTTGGGATGAAATTAATGAGTGACGCTACGAGTTGATTAGGCGGCTGCACTCCAATAAAGAATTCTTGAACCGCTTTATGCACATCAGTCTTAATGACAGGCCAGAATGTACGATAGAATGAGCCAGGGAATCCATCTGGGCCAGCCGCACTGGTTGGACTGAGATCCCAAACTGCACTCTGTACTTCCTGGAGATCCGGCATAGCCATCAACATGTCATTATTTGCCTGCGTCAAGACAGTGGGAATATACCGAAGCAACGATGATGGGCCTGTTAATGGTTCTGCTGAGAATAAGGTTTGGTAATACTGGATGACCTGATTCTCAATGTCAATGGATGTTGATTTTACACACCACTGGAGTCAACTATTCTGCTAATTGTCTGACGACGACGTTTGTCCTTGATTATTTGATGATAATACCGTGTATTTGCATCGCGCTCCTGCATCCATTTTACATTGGCTTTTTGCTTCCAGAATAGCGCAGCTCGATGTTGCTGTTTCAATAAAGAGGCCATACTGCGATGATACAACTCACGGGATGCTTCAGTTGGATGATTATCATATTCTCTCTCGCAGCGAAGAGTCTCCGTTTCGGCCTGCTCAATTGCATTAAAAATATTGCCAAAAACATCCTTATTCCATTGTTTTAAATGTTGCTTGAGCTGCTGAAGTTTGGCATAGAACCCCTTCATACCACCTACTGTGTCAAAAGATTGTCATTGATGCGTGACAAACTGATGAAAGTCTGAATGAGTTGTCCATACGTTCAGATACCGAAAAGAAGATGCATGATTAGGTCTGTCGGCTATATATTCAAGATAAATGGGACAATGGTCCGATGTTGTGCGACTAAGATGCTGAAAGGAGACAGTCGTAAAGAGATCAAAAAAACTAGACGTACAAAGGTATCTATCCAATTTCCACCAAACGCATCCAAGACCTCTTCCATCACTCCAAGTGAAAGTCGTACCTTGATAATTAATTGGTTGAAGCAAACATGAAGAAACACAATCATTAAAATTCTGCAATGTTCGGAGAGGAGGAGAAGACCGACCCTTATGCTCGTCTAATGATAGAAAAGTATTAAAATCTGCCCCTAAAAGCCAAGGGATATCAATCTCAGAATGTATTGCCATAATATCTTCCTAAAGAGGACGACGTGCTGCAATAGTGTGTAATCCATAAACAAAAGTACTGTAAAAACGATCGCCTGTGGGGATCCACTGAAATTGGATCGAATGATTTTAAACCCCAACCGTTCCGCCTCTAAACGTATAAAAGCTGAACTCCAAAAAATCCAAATTTTATCATGACAAACAGAAACTGCCTGCGTGAAACCGAGTTGTAGACGGTAATACACCAACGAAGATGGTCGCAATTTAGGTTCAATTAGAACTAAGATATGCAAATGATAGAGACGTAATAATGATAAGAGACGTTGTAGGGAAGTGCGAATACCGCGGACATTCCAGATCATAATCTTCATTGAGTTGATAGACAATCAAAAGAGTTAGAGAGTGTAGCCCTTGATCTTGTGAGTGGTGGAGAAGAAGGCTCTAAATTACAACTGTGACGACGAAGAAGACGAGGTGGCTCTTGGAAAGGTATGCCTGGTTGACTTTCTGTGGGCGTTGTTGGCTGGTCACCGCCAACAGGGCTATTATCAGAGGAAATTACGGCATGCATAATTTCAGTAAGGATTTCTGATACAACTTCCTTAGTCGTATTCTCTGCAATCTGAATGTCTGGCTGTTCCTGTTGATCCGGCATTATTTCACTGTCAGATACAGAAAATGACTGCTGAGGGTGAGAGATATCCGCAATGAAACTGTCATCAACTCCCTGAAGTCTGGCCAGACCCTGAACATATGAGACCATATTTGTCGTTGTTAAGTCTGGAGAAGCTGACAAGGGAATAGGCGCAGTGTTCTGCTGCTGGACCGAGGCTGTAAGCTTCTTAGGAGTCCATTGTTGCTCCTTAGCAGTAGCAGAATCTTTTGTTTTCTGCGTATTATCTTTGGGTTGCTGCTGAATTTCTTTATGTAGTTGTAATTCCGCGATTTTGCCTTCCTGAAGTTTTTTGCAGTCTGCCGCCTTATGACCTAATCTGAAACACTTCAAACAGTATGAGGGCAAATCCTCATATACCACCTGTTGTTGAATCACCCTGTTTAACGCATGAATAAATATTCTTGTTGGAAGTTCTTTCGAAACATCAATTTCAACACACAGACGAGCAACGGATGGCCGAAGCGCTTCTGCTATTGCCGTGTCTAACTTCATTGGATTGCCCAACATCTTACCAATCTGCATCAGCGCAGATTTTTGGTGATAATGCAACGGGAGCCTTGGGAAAGACACCCAAACCGGTACTATCGAGACATCTACAGTAGGATCATATGTTGGTGTCCATTTAGTGACCCTCATATACTTTCCTGCAATCATCCAACTCTGCCTTGCAAAACACCTCAAGTAATCTTGCTCATGCTTAAAATGCAATATCACATGCATAGAGTCTAAAAGACCAACCTGTACTGGACCAGTGAAGCCTATCCGATCCATTGTAGATCGTATTGTGTCGATCGGGGGCTTGCCATACCAAAACGTTCCAACCAGTGAGAATTTGTATGGCTCCGCTAGAGAAGCGATTTCATCATCTGTAAATGATATCATTGGACTCTCTTTGTAATTCTGTATCGTTTTTTGATGGGATAATGGTGGAAGTCGACGTGTGGAATAATGAAGAAAAGGTTTTTTTCTGCGTCAACCCCGTAGGGTTTTCAGCCGCCTCCGCCATTATTAACAGCAAAGGTTTGATTTTTGCAGTGAAGAGAGAAAGAGAATGGGCAAGAACGATTGCAAAGCAACGGGGGAAGGAAGAAAACGCAATGTCGGCCAAGGCTACCGCCGCCGGCTGACCTAAACTCCAGGATCGCCACTCAGCATTCTCTCTCGATATATTTATTTTATATATATATATATATATATATATATATATATATATATATATCAATGAATATATATATATATATATATATATATATATATTGATAAAAGGTGAGATTTTATTGAATTAAAAAGCCTCAGTTATGGTTGAGGCGACCATATTACAAAAATGTATGTCAAACGAAAAACGAAAATGTAAAGCGGCTATGATATGCAGTCTCCAGTCATATATGATATGCCGCATTAAAACCTTGCCAAGTAAAACCACCCTTGTGGATAAAACCTTGGCGAATGGAAAAGCGTACATATTTATATGATTGGAGTGAATCTGCTGAGGTGTTAGCCTTACAGAAACTAATGTACAGCATAATATCACAATAGGGTTCAGATAACCAAAGTAAACGTGTGAGCAGCAAAATCGAATGCGTTGCAAGGTGCGTTGCGCAGCAGATGTGATTATCCAGCCCTTTAAGCAATGATATGCATTGACCCAGCATTGTGAAATGAGCGACATAGAGTAGTTTCCTCGCATGAAAAAAGAAAAGAATGCAGCATTATCAGAATATCCAAAGGTTATACGTCTAAGAGTCAGACATATAGCACAGCAACATACCCATGCTGCCCGTAGTCTTAAGACTGCGGGCAACAAAGCAAAGAATGCATGAACAAAATGACGATCCAAGGAAATGTTAAAACACATACCCGTGTTGCCTGTAACTTTAGATTACAGGAAACAATATTATGTGTGAAGGCGTAGTATTTAGGTTCGAATGGCGTGCAACAATCCATCTGTATAGTAAAATCCGCGCACCATTGATGGCAATTGAGCATGAGACGTGAAAATCCGTGTGTCAGGCATTAACCGTGCAAACTGGCTTAAATGATGTGCTACCATGTTGATCTCGCGAGGTGTATATATATATATATATATATATATATATATATATATATATATATATATATATATATATATATATATGGAACGAACAAGTGAGATGGCGGCGCCGAGGTGATTTTTCATGCGATGGGTGACGGCACTGGGTTGCTGATCGCCGTTCCAATTGCGGTTCTCTTTGCTGTCTATTTTGCCATTGATCAATATATTGTTCTCTTCATTGTTTTCGGTTTCTCTTTTGTGCCATCCACTGGCGGCGGCAATTACCTGGAGCAATGGATCAAACACGATCCTACGCTTCCCTATTTAAAACCGCTGCATCAACGATCAAGCCTCGCGAGATCAACAGATTTAAGGGGAGCTCCAGCGATAAAGTTCACTCGGGAGGAGGTACCAGCATTGGCTGAATCATTCAAATATTGCTTGGTAGGAACCTTTTGGTATGGCCGCCCAAAGCTTGATGCTATACGTAAGTGTTTTGATCGAATTGGATTCTCTGCTACGGTTAAAATTACATTGCTGGATTCCATGCACATTCTTTTGCAATTTGATACGGAAGCAGGTTACTACCGCTGTTTCTCATGTCGCACATGGACAGTCTTGGGTTACCATATGCGCGTCACAAAATGGACTTATGATTTTGATCCTAAGGTTGATATGCCCATTGTTCCAGTCTGGATCTCATTGCCAGGTCTCCCAGTTTATCTACATAAGGCAGAGGCACTCTTTGAAATAGCAAGAATGATCGATACACCTCTAAAAGCAGATTCTGCAACTATACAATTGCTGCGACCATCTGTAGCGCGTATTTGTATTGAAATTGATGTTTCCAAAGAGCTTCCACAGCGTTTATACATACAAAGCGATGATTATTCTTTCTTTCAATCTGTTGAGTATGAGAATTTACCAATGTACTATGCAACGTGTCGCATTCTTGGACATTCAGCTTCATCCTGCAGACGAGATCAACAATCGGAGTCACTGTTGCCTACCACCAATACTGCTATACCTCAAACCACTTCTGCCCCTCAACCGGCACAACGATGGACACCAAAAAAGACAGCCATTAATGCTCAAACTGACATGGTCCATCCTAATACTCAAACTACAATAGAGCCCCAGAATGTTACAATGCCACAACAACTTCAACTGGCAGAAGATGTGCCTGCTGGGCCAATTGAGAAGCAAGATCATACACAGGTAATCCAAGATGAATCCCCATTTACGCCAGTGGGACGGCTACCAGAAGACAACGAGGTTCAACAACAGCTTGTAAATAACATCTCCAATTTTCAAGACTTGCAGCGCTTGAATTGCTCTTCCGTGACATTAGCAGCTACACAGAGACACGATTCTGATCCAGCTCTGTTGCCAACGTCAGACTCTGAAATACATGATGATGTTTAGGTTGATGAGTTGGAGTTGAGATCTGCGGTGTTAGAAGCTGCTAGGGTGTTATCAGCTACACCACCTGCAGAAGATAGAACTCCAAATGTTACACACCCAGAGGTTACACTAGCAATAGATAACTTATTGAAGGTCCGTAAGCGTCGTCCGCGCCGCAAGAAAGGCGATATGCCTACTGGTCCTTCCACATCAATTGTTACACGCGCAGCATCGCAGCGTTCCTCAAACTCTGCTTTACAATCTGATCAATGAATGTTCTACTGTGGAATTTAAGAGGTATACAAACCTCTATAGTAAGATTGCATTCATTAATTCGGCAGCATAGGATACATGTTTTGGTGATCATTGAACCTAAGCTCAGACAATTGCGATTGGAACATTACCGCTTGCAATTAGGTTTCTTCAACTCTTATTCATCAGATGATTCTACAATCTGGGTGTTGTGGAGATCGTCTTTCCTACAATTATTAGCTGTCAGACAAGGGGTGCAGAATATATCTCTCCAATACAGATGGTTAATTACACATAGTGATTTTTGTGTTACGGCAGTCTATGGCCGTCATACAGTTGCAGCAAGAAAACCTTTATGGCAAGATCTTTTAGGCTTTCGACTACATATGACGCAGCCTTGGCTTATTGGAGGTGACTTTAACACATTTTTAACCTTGGATGAACATAAAGGGAGATCTACACCATCGATTCGAACACTTCAGGACTTTAAGCAGTTTGTGGAGACTTGTGAGTTATTAGATATACCATATCAAGGTTCTCGCTTTACATGGTCGGATGGACGTAGTCTCGGTAGAGTATGGCTCATACTAGATCGTTTCTTGGTTACAGCAGATTTTTTGGATATCTTTGCGAAATGTCAAGTCCAGCATCTGCATAGGGTTACTTCCGATCATGCACCATTACTCTTAAACTGTCAGTTAGAATCTCCCAGAGGTCCTTCATCATTTCGTTATTTAGAGGCTTGGACTACTCATGGTGATTTTGACTCTTATGTCAGAGCACAATGGAAATCTTACCCAACAGTGGGGGGAATGTATGGCTGCTACGATAAGCTCTACCGTCTAAAATTAGATCTTAGAACATGGAATCGAAGTATCTTTGGAAACATCTTCATGGATCTGCAAGCAGCTGAAGAGGAAACTGTTGGCACGGAAAAAACATATGAAGCAACTCCATCGGATGCCACAAGGGAAGCATACCATCGAGCCAAAGCTAATCTTACCAGGTTGCAACATCGAGCACATCATTACTGGAAACAAAAGGCTAATGTTAAGTGGCTTAAAGAGGGAGATTCTAATACAGCTTATTATCATCGCTTAGTTCAGATTAGGCGCCAACGTCAATCTATATTATCCATACGAAAGGCTGACGGAACAATGTGTGCTGATGAATCGGCCATACAAGAGGAGGCAGTACATTTCTTTCAGCGCCTTTTTACAGAGGAAGATACTGCGGATCACGATTTATTGTTGCAATATATTCCCTAAATTTTAACGTCCGCCGAGAATGATTTCTTGTTAGAGATGCCGCAGATGACTGAAGTGAAAGACGCAGTTTGGCAACTAAGTCCATCCAGTGCCCCGGGCCCAGATGGCTTTCCTGGTTCATTCTACAGACGTTTTTGGGATTTACTACAACTAGATGTTCTATTAGCAGCCCAAGAATTCTTCCTGGGTATTAAAATACCCAAATCGATGGCTGCCTCCTTAATATGCTTAATACCGAAGAATGAGAATCCAGATACCTTTGCGGATTATCGTCCCATTTGTTTGACAAATTTTCTGTCCAAAGTGATCACGCGTATTATCGCCAGTCGCTTAAGTACTCTATTGCCTAGGCTCATATCTTTGGAACAAGCAGGATTTATGACTGGCAGGGGAATTTCGGAGCAAGTATTATTGGCAAAAGAAATGGTTCATATACTACATCGAAAGAGTCGAGGCGGACAGGTTATGATCAAATTGGACATGGCCAAGGCATTTGATCGAGTCTCATGGCAATATTTGGAAAAGCTCCTTTGAGCTTTTGGTTTTCATTCTAGATTTATTCGTCTCATTATGAATAATCTGTCAGCTACTCATTGCTCAGTTCTGATAAATGGACGACCGTGTGGATTTTTTGCTCCGACAAGAGGGGTCAAACAAGGTGATCTGTTATCGCCTTTGCTATTTATATTGGCCTCGGAGGGGTTTTCACGAGGTATTAACGCTTTGTTTCACTCCGGATTCTTAAGGGGCTTTCAAGGTGGAAGAACACAGGTGGTATCTCATCTTGGTTTCGCAGATGATTTGCTAGTATTCTTAAACGGTTCAATTGATAATTTGCGGCGTTTCAAATTATTTCTGGAACAATACCAAAGAGCATCAGGCCAACTAGTCAATTATAATAAAAGTCTTTTGGTGCCAAGTGATGGTGTATCTTTGACTAGCATTGAATCCCTCTTACATATGAGAATTGCAGCGTTGCCTATTAAGTACTTGGGTTCTTATCTATTCAAAGGGATCAATCGATCGCAATATTGCTCTTCCCTCTTGGCTCATTTTGATTCTCGCCTAGGAGGATGGTCACAAAAGTTATTAAGCATGGCAGGCAGACTGTCTCTCGTTCGATCGGTCTTGTCTACAATGCCGCTTCATATCATGGCAGCAGCAAAACTGCCAACAAGTGTTATTACTGAGTTAAATAGGAAAATGTCTAATTTTCTGTGGGGCAACGGGTATCATTGGAGGGCTTGGACATCAGTCTGCACTCCAAAGGAAGAAGGTGGATTAGGCATTCGAAATTTATCCGCTTTGCAAAAGGCATATGAGTGCAAACCATGGTGGCAGTATCAAACAACATCATTATGGACAGAATTTATGCGGAGTAAGTATGGGCATCGCACAGATATGACGTACACCATATATGATTCAGCGAATTGGAAGCGGTTATGTCGTATTCATTCTTTTTGTACCATGCACTCAACCCCAACTGTTGATGGTTTGCTATGGACCAATTCTCCCATGGGGCAATTCAATCTCCGTACAGCTTATGAAACATGCAGAACACAAGGGGCAGACTTCTTATATGCACAGTACATCTGGTGGCCTGGTATTGTATCGGCAGCAAACCTTTTTCTCTAGCGCCTATGGTTTAATGCTTTCCACAGAATCTGAGAACATGGAGTGTTTCTTTTCCCACCTGCTGTGCGTTTTGTAGAGCAGCGGCAGTAGACATCACACATACATTTTATCATTGTCCTGTCATCATGCAAGTTTGGGTACAATTGGCAACTATTTTCCGTGGTCCTATGCCTAATGCCAGAACATTTAAGCTTTACTTATGTCGATGGTGGACACGTGCAAACAGAGATACTATGTTTGGTCACCTTGCGGTAGCTGTTCCACTGATTGCATCATGGATAATATGGAAAGAGTATGCGGCGATTTACTTTGGTGAGTGCAGTTTTTCTCTTAATAGATTACAAGAAGGGATCCGGCAGGGTATTTACACTTGGTGTATGGCTGCCTCGGGTGCCAAGAACGCCCAGTCAATACCATACTTGATTGCACTAAATTATTCTCCCCCTCTGCTAACCAAAAGACTCAGAGTGTTGAGATGGCAGCTTCCACCGTCAGGTAAGCTCAAATTGAATGTTGATGCAGCAGTTGGAAGAAAATCGTCGGCAGCGGGAGCAATATTACGTGATGACGCTGGGCAACTAGTGCAAGCCATCTGCTTTATGATGCCTCTCTTGCCTCCTATGCACGCAAAACTACAGGCTGTATTATTTTCCCTAATATTTTTTGTCACGCAAGGGTATGTACACCTGGATGTCGAAGTAGACTGCAAAGAGTTGGTGTACTCAATATATAGCACAAATACTGTTTCCAGCCGACTCCGCTCAGATTTACTACGGCTGAGCATACTCCTCTCTGCCGTGCATGCAACATTATCCTTCGGACCAAGGGAGATAAATTCTGCAGCACACTATTTATCACAATATGGTATCATGCATGGCCAAAAATATGTCTTCACTCGGCAAGATTCTCTTCCGACACTTGTGCGTGGCAGCATACAGACGGACATACATACTGCATATGTTCGTATATAAGACTCAATGCTGGAGCGTTTCCCTTTTGCCGCCTGCATCATACAGATGTGGGCGGTTGGGTACGTTTATATCATTATTATAGTTGAATTTTTTCAACATCTTGCTAGGGTACTAATGTTTGCTGCTCTTAAAATGCTGAGGCACATATCAGCTATATCTGCATCCGTCACCGGTGCACTGGCGGCCCAGAATCTGCATCTACTTCTGTTGCCTGATACCAGCTTGGTTTCGGGCAACCTAGGTAACATTTCCACACTCTTGTTAAGGCTGCCTTTTCTATCATATATCATCAATTCAGATATAACACAATGTCTGCTGTGTGCTACTCTTACAATGCTGAGGTGTCTATTTGCTCCAATTGCGCCACTCATTACTATGCTGGCTGATCAGAACCTCTCTGTACTTCTGTTGCCTGATGCCTTACTGGTTTCGGGCAACCTAGGTAAACTTTCTCTCCAATTTTTCATGCTAACATTTCCACATCCTGTATGCAAGATACAAATAACACAAAATAGGATTCTATTCTTCTGTTGCGAGGCTATTTGGTGGATGGTCAACGACAGCAGTCCTCTTTCATCTACAAGATATATCAAATACCATGCAGAACATCCGTATTATTTATATAGTCTAGCGTTAGATAAACATTTGGTTATATCGTTGTCGCAAATTTTACTTGTATTTATATTATTGTTTTGCATAGTTTGGGAGAGTCTCCTGCCATAGAAATATGACTCATGTAACCACGGTATTCCTCCGCCACAAGTGAGGGTATCTAATTAATAAAATACCTGGACGGTACCGCCCGTCCTTCACCAATATATATATATATATATATATATATATATATATATATTTAAGCAATATGAAGTTTATTTATGAAACCTTAACTTATGGCGGAGGAATACCATATTACAAGTTACAAGATACTGTCATCATATGCAAAATGAGAATATAAGGCTATAATAATCTGTATTCTCTAATCATATATGATATGTCGCATTAAAATCTTGCCAAGTAAAACCACCCTTGTAGATAAAACCTTGGCGAAGGAAAAAAGCGTGCATATTTATATTTTTGGAAGACGTATCTAGCTTATGTGTACAGTGAATAAAAGTTGTAAATGTCCACCCACAAATAAAGAGATGTGAAGAAGCTAATGGATATCTCCCAAGAAACCTGTCTCCCCCAGCAATTGATTCAAACCATCCTGCAATTATAGTCCTGTGAGCATTGTTTTTTTGGCAAGCCGAAGCAGCCTGGTTAGTCAGCCTTCCTGAATGTCTGAAGTGCAGCAGCGCAAATCCAATAAATATGTGTGTCATCCTCCAAGCCATTGTAATATATGAGAATGTTTGCCAATTGACACCAATGCGCATCCATTATAGATAAGAATTCGTCACAGAAATGGAAAATGAATTAGAGAACAATATTATAGTTGATATGCTAGTAAATGCCAACATGAAACAAATTGTGTGTGCTGTAGTAATACCCGTTCTGCCCGCATCCTTAGATACGGAGAGTGCACATAGAATCTCATGATATAATAAGAGTATGTTGCAACACAAGAACAATATTACCCGCGCTGCCTGTGTCAGCAGGCGACACAGGCATGCAGAATGACGAAGTTGGCGTAATCTTCCCATGTTAAAGGCGTAGATAAGGAAGAGATACCTCTGTACGCAAAGCTCCTTTAGCTAGCGGAAGTAATGAAGAAATTGTACAGAATTGATGATACTGTTGATGTAATTTTCCATGCTGTGCCAAAAAATATGCCACCATGTTTGCCTGGCGTGGTATGTATGCTATGTAAACATCTCCATATCTAATTAAATCACGAAGGATAGAAGGACATGCTGTATACCAAATATGCTTAACCACTCCTTGCGAATCCACCTCCATATCTATATGTTTATAACGCTGCAGAAAATATAAGAGTGCAATCTGGGACGCCTGAAGCTCCGCTTGGAATGGCGTGGATAATGGAAGATAGAACACTATTGCTTCCTTCAAATTGCCATTTGAGTCTCTCAATATTGCTCCGCCAGAGGCAGAAAATGAACCATAGGCCGCATCAACATTGAGTTTGAATCTCCCAGAGGGTGGTGTATACCATCTAACAACTTGTGGGCGATTAAGTCAAAGTTTGGGAGTCAAGCCAACAGCAATTAAAATTGGATCATTGCTGGCATATTTTTTGCCATGTTGTGCACTACTCCATATGTAAATGTGATGCCTAATTCAATCATGCAGTTGAAACGATGTACAACCTTCATCACCAAATATTGCAGATGAATATGCCTTCCATACATTCCATATCATGATGCCTGGAAAAATAATGCATAATACGCCACGAAATGATTTCTCAGTTGTTGAAGTCCACCATAACATTAGATATTGGTACACTATAAAATTTTGCGGCTGGGGGCCATCCAATAATGCAACATATTGAGCCTAGATATGGCGGATGTGCAAACAGTGAAAGAATATGTGATTTTGTGTTGCAAAAAACGATCGACAGAAAGGGCAGCAGGTTGGACGAGCTGTTAAGAACAGTTGCAGATTATCCTCAATAGGTAACGCCCGATGGTATAATTTCCATAACATGACTTGTATACTAGGTTGTTGATATCTATGCCAAATGAAACGATGCGAAAAACTTTTTATTCCTGGATCACGCAGCTTATCATACGCTGAGCATATTGTGAACTTTCCGTGTGTTTCCAATGTCCATATCTATGAATGTCTCGGACCCATCACATGGGAAGAGCAAAAATTATGAATATCACAAATTCGGTTCCAAGTCCTTGTATCTGTAATATGAGGATGAAAGTGTTGTCGGCCACCATATTTCGATTGCATGAAATTTGACCAAAGACTATCCTTCATATGATATAACCACCACAAGCGACTTGAGTATGCCTTATATAAAATATCCAACCGGCGTAATCCTAATCCTCCCTCATCCTTAGGTTTGAATAGATTTTCCCATCTCACCCAATGATGCCGTGGAGCATTACCATGACTAGCCCATAGAAAATTACAATTTCGTTGTTAGATAGCTTGTGTAATACTTTTAGGAAGTTGATGCGCTGCTATAACATGAACTGGTATGGCACTTAATACATGTTTGATGAAGATTAGCCTTGCCGCTGTGGAAAGATAACTATTTTGCCAACCCAATAATCTGCGATCCAGTTGGGCAAGGAATTCCATGCAATGCCGCAGTCTAAGGAGACCTCGTATAAGAGATACTCCCAAATATTTCATTGGCAAATTGGTGGCTAAAATTTGAAGATGACGTTCCATTATTTGTATTTGGCGGGAATGAGCATGTGAAGAGGGTATAAACCGACTTTTATTGAGGTTAACACATTGTACCGAAACTGCCTAGTATTCATCCAAGAACCATTTAAATTGATGTAAATTATGAGAAGCCCCATTGAGGAAGACTAAAAGATCATCCGCAAAGGCAAGATGAGAAATAATTGGTCGCGCTCTGGCCACTGAAAATGGCTGTAAGGTTCCATCCGCTATCAATGCATTAAGACCACGAGAGAATGCTTCAGAAGCCAAGATGAATAATATTGGTGAGAGTGGATCACCTTGCTTAACACCTCTTGTGGGTTTGAAAAAGTCGCATGGTTTTCCATTGATGATTATAGATAGATAGGTGCTTTCCAAGTGATTAAATATGAGTTTAATAAAATGTATGGAGAATCCTAGCTTGTGAAGGAATGCGCGCAAAAATATCCAATCCACTCTATCAAATGCTTGCATCATGCCCAGCTTAATCATAAGATTATGACCCCGTATCTTCTTGTCCAGCATATGAGTCATTTCCTGAGCAATCAATACATGCTCCGTAATATCCCGCCCTTTCATGAATCCAGCCTGCTCTGTTGAAATTATTTGCAGTAACATCACTGAAAGTCTTGTGGTTAATATGCGTGTTCAAATCTTTGCCATAAAATTCGATAAAGAGATAGCACGGAAATCCGCAAATGTGGTAGGAGATTGGGTCTTCGGTATAAGTGTTATAAGAGTACTTCCCATGGCTTTTGGAATACGAAATCCCATGAAAAATTCCCGGATTGCTTTGTGGACATCATAACAAACTACATCGCAACAAAGTCGAAAGAAATAACCATTATAACCATCCGGTTCTGCTGCACTATGAGGATCAAGTGACCAGACCACTGATTTAACCTCCTCCGTTGAGGGAAATTGCATTAGTGAATTGTTCATAACTTGATTGACCAAAAGTGGTATATGCTGCAATAAAGCAGTAGGCTCCTCAACTGCATCTGCCTTAAATAATTGTGAGTAAAAAGAAACTGCTTCAGTTTGGACGGCATCCTGTGTTTGACATAAATCTCCATTAGCAGTCTTTATTTGTTGGATTGATTGCCGTTGTTGCTTCTCTTTAACAAGATTATTAAAATAAGCAGTATTGGCATCTCCATGTGCAATCCATTTGCAGCGCGCTTTTTGTTCCCAGAAGAGCAATTCATATTTTGAAGCCTTAAGATATTCTGCCTTCCGATGCTGATATTGCATTCTATTTTCTAAAGTTGGATGTTGCTCATATAGTGCTTCTAGTCATTTAACATTTCTTTTGGCTGTTTCTAATAGATCAAAGATATTCCCAAAGATATGTTTATTCCAATGCTGTAAGTCCCGTTTTAAACGCTGCAGTTTATCATACATGCCTCGCATGCCTCCAATTGTTGGATAACTAGCCCATTGCGTCGTAACATACGGCAAGAAATCTGCGTGTTCTGCCCAGGCGTTGAGGAAATGAAAGGATCGAGGTGTTACATCAGTCTTCCTATAATTCGAGAGGAGTAGTGGTACATGGTCTCAAGTAATTCTTGATAGATGCTTAACCTTTAATGTGGGAAATTGACTGTAAAAGGACTGAGAACACAAAATACGATCTAGTTGCCGTTTAACAATTCCCAAGCCACGTCCACCAACCCACGAAGATGGCGCACCCTTCGTAAGGTAAATAAACTAAAGAACATTGTCTGACACAATCCACAAATTCATCTAAAGAGTTTAAATTTGGCATAGAATTACCATAGTGTTCCTCAACAGACATATATGTGTTAAAGTCTCCACCAATCATCCATAGTGGATGTTCCCATTGGGTATATCTTTGTATTTGAAGCCACATACGTCGTCGATCCGTCATTGTATGTGAACCATATACTGGACTAACAGAGATATGTTGTCCTGTGGTAGCGTAATGAAATTGTAATAGACTGACGTGCTTCCCATGACAAACATCTTCCAATTTTAGGATTGAGTTATCCCAAAATACTTAAATCTTATCCCGGCATGTTGCTAAAGACTGTGGGAAAGCTAGCTTCAGTTGTTAGCGCAAGAGCTTTGTTGCTGGCTGTTTGGGTTCAATTACCACCAATAGCTGAATCTTATGCTTTTTAACCAAACGCTTGAGACGAAGCAAGGAATCCTGAGACCTCCAACATTCCAGCATAAACAATTCATTGAGCAACTTGAGGATTAGAGCTTGAAGCTTCATGAGAACTTGAGCGCGTAATAATTGACAATGGAGGCGATGGAGGCAACGCATGCTTTGGTCGACCCTATCGTCAAACTATAACAGGTTGTGTATCAAGCTGCTCTATGAGTTCTGTCTCTTGGTCATTGTCATGTGGTGCATCCTGCCAATTGTGATCCACATCTGTTGATGACTTAGGTAGATCTTGCTGCCAAGCATTATGTACCGTCATGTAGATATGGACCTTTACTGTTTGCACATATAGCTTATCATCTGGCAAAAGCTCTGCCATGAAGCTATTAAATAGATCTAATCTATCCTTCTGTGCGGCTTCAGAATCTGAAACATTGGCTACTAGAATATCATCATGCTCTACTGTCACAGTTTCCTTAGAACGACCCAACTTGGATAAATCCTGAGTGGTCGAAATATTAATTGGATCAGTCAATGTATCATCAGTTGGGTCTACTATATCTTGTGAATCATCAGGAGTGAGAACTTCTAATGCAGTTTGTGTGATCGTAGGGACAGCAGAAGTCCCTGTTACCAGCAGTGGTAGATTATCTGTTGAAGTGGGTTGAGCAGCATTACGATTCAATATTTGGACTGTTGGCTGAGGAAGCTTCTTTGGTGTCCATCTTTGATTTTTGTGGTGTTTAGGAGCATCCTCTGTGGGAACTTTCTTATTGACTTCTGTAACATGTTTAGCTGTTTCTATCCCCTTGCAGTTTGACGATATATGTCCCAACATCCTGCAATCTGTACAAAACTCTGGCACATCCTCATATTCAACTGTTCGATAAAACTCATATTGTCCACCTTGGATATGTAATCTGGTTGGGCGTGATTTAGAGATATCAACCTCTATACAGAGGCGAACCACGGACGACCTAATTCCTTGTAATGTTGTTGAATCCATACGTAGTGGCATTCCAATCATATGTGCTACATCCCATAAGGCCGTTCGGTTATGTAAAAATAGAGGTAATCCTTTGATAGTTACCCAGACTGGAACAATGGGCGTATCAAAGCTTGGATCAAAATCCGGCGTCCACTTCATAACCCTCATGTGAAATCCATGCAGCATCCATGATACGTGCAAGAATGGACCTTTCTTTAACTCTAAAACTCCTCCTCCAAATATGGTTTAGGCACAATGAAGATAGCTTCACCTTGCTTCCAAATAAGTTGAAGAAAACCTTTTGAACATAAGTCCTCCAATGAGTTTCACATAACCCAAGCAAGATACCTCCCTCTTGGATGTTTCCCTCCCCGGAATTGGACAACTCTCACAAGGATGTTCAAGCCTTGAAAGATTCTAGCCTTGATTTTGAATATGAACCAAGAAAACACACAAGAATTGCTCTTGAAGAAGAAGAAATTTTCATTAAAGGTGTGTGATTACAAAGCTTCTCTTATGTGCCTTTTATAGGCAAAAAATATCACAAGACAACAAACTATCTTACAAATTGAAATAATGATTGAAAAGACTACACACTTCTAAAAACTATTCATGTAGGCTCCATAAAGACTAGTCTTGCAAGTCTTGAATGATGATTTTCAAAGTAGGTCCCTCAAGTACTATTCATGGAAGACTTTAAGCATTTGTCTTCATCTTGAAATCATTACTGGTTTGTGACTGATTTTTGAACATCTTCCAATCCGAATTAGGCCTTGATCTTTCTTAGAGAATTGTAGCCAATTGAGTGTAGAAAATAAGCATATAAAGTTCTTTGCATTTGGCCCAACCATTGAGGAGATACATCCAAATTACTGAAGGTATGTCACAGAATTCGGTAGAAACAGTACTTCCATTTGCATTGTCTTTTTGAATGCCAAGACGACCGATTTTGGAAAAGTACAAAACATGAACGTTGTAGATCTTTGTCTTAGATTTCGAATGCATCCTGAAACTCTTAATTTTGACTTGTGGTTGGAGAGATACGTCAATTCTACCAAAACGGGTCCTGCAGAAACTCACAATCCGAGATGGGCCTAAACTAATACAACATAAACATTTAAAAAAAACAAAATAAAGAACACATTCTATACTAATGATATTTTACAATGGTTGTAAAATTTCTTACAAATCATGTTGTAGGTTCAATAAGGTGAACCCAATGTATAAGTTCCCTTGGTTCATCTTGCACATGTTTAAATAGGAAGGCCCCCACCTTATGCATTAGTTTCTTAGTTTTACTTCTTGTTAAGGGTCCTTGATCTTGCATTTTTGTAAAATTATGTGCATTCTCATTATCTTGGCATGTATCAGGGTTATGGACCTCATCATTCCCCCCTTCTTCAAAAGGATTCGACCTCGAATCTAAATCATCACCAAAAGGAGTAAGATCAGCAACTTTAAAAGTATGAGAAATTGAACCATACTTACTCTCAGGAAGGTCAAGAATGTAAGCATTATCTCCAACCTTTTGAAGTACTTTGAAAGGGCCATCTCCTCTTGGCATGAGTTTAGATTTCCTTTCTCTGGGAAACCTTTCTTTCCTTAAATGCAGCCAAACAAGATCACCTGGTTCAAATAAAACTTCCTTGCGTCCTTTGTTAGCTTGTTTTGCATACTGTTTATTTTTCTTCTCAAGTTGTAGCTTAACCTTAGCATGCAATTTCTTAATCAGTTCAGCCTTATTCTTACCATCAATACTTGCACGTTCATGAACAGGAATAGGCACAAGATCAAGTGGGGACAAAGGATTGAAACCATATACAACTTCAAATGGTGAATGAGTGGTGCCACTGTGAACACTTCTATTATAAGCAAATTCAATATATGGCAAGCAATCTTCCCAATTCTTAAGGTTCTCCTGAATTATAGCACGCAATAGTTGAGACAAAGTTCTATTCACAACTTCAGTTTGACCATCTGTTTGAGGGTGAACAGTAGTAGAAAATAAGAGTTTTGTTCCAAGTTTACCCCACAACACACGCCAAAAGTGACTTAAGAACTTAGCATCTCTATCACTAACAATGGTTCTAGGCATGCCATGTAGACGTACAACTTCCTGAAAGAACAAGTTTGCAATGTGAGATGCATCATCAACCTTTTTACAAGCTATGAAGTGTGCCATTTTAGAAAATCTGTCAACGACGACAAACACACTATCACTTCCATTTTTTGATCTAGGTAATCCCAAAACAAAGTCCATAGATATATCAATCCAAGGTGACATAGGGACAGGTAATGGGGTGTACAAACTATGTTGATGTGATGTAGATTTAGCTTTCTTGCAAGTTATACAACTTCCACAAATCTTCTCTACATCAACTCTCATATGAGGCCAAAAGAAACGTTCCTTTAACATCTCTAATGTTTTAAAGATGCCAAAATGGCCCATTAAACCTCCACCATGTGCTTCTTTGACAAGTATCTCTCTGACAGAACACTTAGGTATGCACAATTTTCTTTCTTTAAACAAATATCCATCATGTAAATAATACTTACCAAATGGAGAATCGGCACATGCATCAAATATTGACTGAAAGTCAGGATCAGATGTATACAATTCCTTGATGTACTCAAATCCAAGCAAATGAGATGACAATGTAGTAATCAAAGAATATCTCCTAGATAATGCATCAGCTACAATGTTATCTTTTCCTTGCTTATATTTTATCACATAAGGAAATTGTTCAATGAATTCAACCCATTTTGCATGCCTCTTATTTAGATTTCCTTGGCTTTTAAGGAACTTAAGACTTTCGTGATCAGTATGAACCACAAACTCCTTATGTTGCAAATAATGTTGCCAAGTCTGTAATGATCTAACAAGTGCATACAACTCTTTGTCATAGGTTGAATAATTCAATTGCGCTCCTTTAAGCTTTTCACTAAAATAAGCAATCGGTTGTTTAGATTGAGATAGTACAGCTCCTATACCAACACCACTAGCATCACATTCAATTTCAAATGTTTCATCAAAGCTAGGTAGTCTTAGAATAGGTGCAGAAGTTAACCTTGCTTTAAGTTCATCAAAGGCTTTCTGTTGTGACTCTCCCCACTGAAATCCTACGTCTTTTTTAACAATTTCATTCAAAGGTGCAGCAATAGTGGAAAAGTCCTTAACAAATCTTCTATAGAAACTAGCCAACCCATGAAAGCTTCTCACCTCTCCAACAGTTGTGGGAATTGGCCATTCTAAAATTGAGTTCACTTTATCTTGGTCCATTTCAATTCCATTTGCACTAACCACAAATCCTAGAAACACAACTTTTTCCATACAAAAAGAACATTTCTTGAAATTTGCATATAATTGTTCTTTCTTCAATGCTTCAAAAACGCTTCTTAGATGGCCTATGTGTTCATGCAAAGTCTTAGAGTAAATCAAGATATTGTCAAAGTACACAACAACAAATTTTCCAATGAATGCACGTAAGACTTTATTCATTAATCTCATGAAAGTACTAGGTGCATTAGTTAAGCCAAATGGCATGACTAACCATTCATACAATCCAAACTTACTCTTAAATGCAGTTTTCCATTCATCACCTTCTTTAATGCATACTTGAAAGTAACCACTTTTAAGATCAATCTTAGTAAAATACTTAGCACCGTACAATTCATCAAGCATATCATCAAGTCTCGGAATGGGGTACCTGTATTTTACAGTTATCTTCTTGATGGCTCTACAATCAGTACACATCCTCCATGTACCATCTTTCTTTGGTACAACGATCACAGGAACATCACAAGGACTCATGCTTTCCCTCACCTTTCCTTTGGCCAAGAGTTCTTCTACTTGGCGTTGAATTTCCTTCGTTTCAGCAGGGTTTGCTCTGTAGGCTGGCCTATTAGGCAGGATAGCACCAGGTATGAAGTCTATTTGGTGCTCAATTCCTCTTAAAGGCGGCAAACCAGAAGGTTCTTCTTCAGGAAATAACCCTGAAAACTCATCAAGCAAAGATACAACTCCACTAGGCAAAGTGGAGGGTAAGTCACTCATAGAAAACAGAGACTCCTTAAACATCAAAACGTAGACAGTTTTCTTTGAGTTTAAGGCATGTGACACTTCACTTGGTTTGACAAAGAAAGCAAATTTCTTTTGAGATTTGTCTTCATCAATGTTTACTATCTCTTTGCCTTTAGACTCATTTTTCTTTCTTTCACTCTTAATACACTCCAGAAATTTCTTTTCTGGCTCTTTCTCCTTAGGTTCATTTCTATTCTTACACATTCTCTTTTGATCTTCAAATACCTTGTGTGGGGGTAATGCATGTAGCTTAAACAACTTATTGTTAAACCTGAACGAATACCTATTCAAGTATCCATCATAAGTAACTTTCTTATCAAACTGCCATGGTCTACCTAGCAGGATATGACTTGCATGCATAGGAGCTACATCACATAAGATATCATCTTTATACCCACCAATAGACAATGAGATCAAAACTTGTTTGCTAACACTCACTTCTCCACAATCATTCAACCAAGATAGTTTATAAGGGTGTGGATGGTTAAGTAATGGCAAATCAAGTTTTCTAACGAGTTCAACACTTGCCACATTAGTACAAGATCCAGAGTCAATAATCAAAGTACAAACTTTCCCTTTAACCATGCAATGGATATGAAAAATGTTGTCTCTATGTTGATCTTGCTCATCAATCTTAACATGTGCATTAAGAGCTCTTCTAACAACCAAGAATTCTTTTGATGCAAGTTCTTCATCCTCACTCACACTTTCTTCATTTTCATCTTGATTTTCCTCAGCATTAACATGTTCCACTTCCTCATCCTCAGAATAATATTTATTAGATTCTTCAATGAACATGATACGTTTAGGGTTAGGACATTGATTTGCAAAATGACCTTTACCTAAGCATTTATAGCATTGAATGTCTCTAAATCTAGTAGTGGAATTAGAAATGTTACCTTCAACCTTGTTTTTCCCTTTATCCAAGTTTTGTTGAGGTAGTTGAGGTGGTCTTTGATTTGGTTGAGTCTTGCCTTGGAATCCACGGCCTTGAGGTGCAGTTGGCCTGAAACTTGTGCCTTGATTTGTCCTAGGCGGCATTCTTGGATAGGATGAAGAATTAGCTCGAAAAGATAAACTAGATGCAAAGGGTTTTACCTTGAGTTGTCTCTCAATCTTTTCAGCTTTATGAACCATGGAAGTCATATCAATATATGTGGTAAGTTCAACTCTGTTTGCAATTTCCTTGTTCAATCCAGCTAGAAATCTAGCCATGGTAGCTTCTTCTGGTTCTTCAATGTTAGCTCTTATCAATAAGATCTCTAACTCTTTGAAATACTCATCTACACTACGGCTTCCTTGAGTGAGTTTTTGCAAGTTTTGGTAGATGGTTCTTTCATAGTCTGAAGGAATGAATTTTTTTCTCATCTCAATTTTCATTTCTTCTCAAGTAGAGATTGGTGCTTGTCTAGTTCTTCTCCTTACATTGTGTAGTTGATCCCACCAAATTAAGGCATAATCTGCAAACTCTATAGCTGCATACCGCACTTTAGTCAAATCAGTATAATTTGTACAAGAGTATATGAGATCTACCTTTTTTTCCCATTCAAAATATGTCTCAGCATCGCTCTTTCCATGGAATGTGGGGATGTTCACTTTTGTTTTGATGAATTCATCTTCTTGTGAGTTATTCTTTTGATTCCCACGGTTTCGAAATTGGTTGTACTCTTCCTCAATGTTATAGTCATCAAACATTTGGTGTGGTTCTTCTTCTCTTTCATCAAAGGTCCTCATAGGTATGAAATCTCTATTAAGCCCTCTTCCTCTGTTTCTGCCTCTACCTCTTCCTCTTTCCGGAGCAAAAGACCCATGCCTTTCAAGCCTATGTTCCGGTATATGTGATGTTTGTCCTTCATGTAAAGGATTTTGTAGATGAGATTGTGACTGTTTTTCTAGGCCCTCTACACGGCTACTCATCAATTTCATTTCCCATAACATCTTTTGCATTAGTTGTGCTATATCATCTGCGTTTGTGGAAAATCTTTCTCCTTCTTTGTTAAGACCCACGGTACTCTCAGGTGTCTTATCCATGGTACAATTACCTGAAATTGAAAAAAAATAACAAAGAAAAAAAAGGAAAACTAACACAAAGACAAAAGAAACTTGATTATGTTAGTGGAAAACAAAAAAAACAAGTGTTTGTCTCTCTCTCTCTCTTTTTGTAGTTCACACAATCTTGTGTCTTCTTGAAGAATCTGAGGCTAGAACAATTCAAAACAAACTTGCCAAATGAGTATCCATTCCGATAACTTCAATCATGTAAAGTAAACCTTCTTCACAAGTCTCCCACCAATTCACTCACAATTCTAATGTTATAAACAACAAACTTGGACTGTACTAAGATTCAAAGAGAATTGAAACCAAATTTGATGTAATAAGCTGAGCCAAAGAAATGCTAAGGGGTTACCCTGGGCAATCCTTAACTTAATCTTAGGCTTTATGCAAGCTAGATGCAAGTATGAATGAACTAGAAGCACTCAAGTGTTCAAAAGTGAAAACAAATGGGTACTTCGGGTTTATGAAGGAAACAAGACCAACTCTTTTGCTCTTTGCACTCTTAATTGTTTTGTGCAAACTTCTCTTGAAATAAGCTTCTCTTTTTTTTCCTTGTTCAAAGGTAAACAAGGTGTATATATCTCAGTAAAATTGATTGGTAAGACTTCGTGTATTTGTTTTGGATGGATATCTTGATTTTTTTTGTAGTAGGCTGTCAAGTTGTTCAAGAAGAACAAATTGATTTTCTTTCTTGACGAGGCTGTCAAATCAAATATTGAACACAAGAAAATGCAACTAAGCTCACCACACAATACAACTAAACAAACACAAAGTCTAAAAGAAGTTAAGAGCTTCGATAACAACAAGAATATAGGATAGACCAAGGTAGATATATAAGCAATGGACTGAATATAGGTAATGCAGAAAAGCTTCTAAACAAAGAACTTAAAGTCCAAGAAAGTGTCTAAACATAAAGAAATTGAAATCCAACCAAATAAAATAAACAAACCATAAATCATCACAAAGAAATAATCTTTAAGTGTTTTATGATATGTTTGTCCTTAGTCCTTTCCAATTTCATATTGGTCCAGCGTCACGGTAAGTTCTCAGAGTCCAATCCAACCTTATATCACCAATGTCATGTAGGTCCAGCGTTACGGTAATTGTCCAAAGTCCAATCCAACCTTATATCACTAATTTCATGTAGGTCATTTCATGTAGGTCCAGTGTTACGGTAATTGTCCAGAGTCCAATCCAACCTTATATCACCAATTGATACGGTAAGCTTGTATATCGGTTTTTTTTGAGTTTTTTTCTTGTTGAACAGAAAGAGACAAAGAAACTTGATAAAAAGAAAGATGACACTTTTTTTTTGTTGAGCAACAAGATGTAACAGAAAAAGAAGTGAATTTAATAGACAAAACTAAAAAACACACGGATAAACTGTTTTGGTTTTGGTTTCTTTTTGTTTCTGAATTGTACAATTCAAAACAAGAAGAAGACACTAAACCAAATAGAATTCAACCTTCTAAGAAGATGGTTGAATGATGGATGAAGAGAAGAACGAAAGAAAAGAAAAAATTGACACAAAGAAATGATAAGTTGAGTTAAAGAAAAACATTCTCTCTGATACCACTTTGATACGTGCAAGAATGGACCTTTCTTTAACTCTAAAACTCCTCCTCCAAATATGGTTTAGGCACAATGAAGATAGCTTCACCTTGCTTCCAAATAAGTTGAAGAAAACCTTTTGAACATAAGTCCTCCAATGAGTTTCACATAACCCAAGCAAGATACCTCCCTCTTGGATGTTTCCCTCCCCGGAATTGGACAACTCTCACAAGGATGTTCAAGCCTTGAAAGATTCTAGCCTTGATTTTGAATATGAACCAAGAAAACACACAAGAATTGCTCTTGAAGAAGAAGAAATTTTCATTAAAGGTGTGTGATTACAAAGCTTCTCTTATGTGCCTTTTATAGGCAAAAAATATCACAAGACAACAAACTATCTTACAAATTGAAATAATGATTGAAAAGACTACACACTTCTAAAAACTATTCATGTAGGCTCCATAAAGACTAATCTTGCAAGTCTTGAATGATGATTTTCAAAGTAGGTCCCTCAAGTACTATTCATGGAAGACTTTAAGCATTTGTCTTCATCTTGAAATCATTGCTGGTTTGTGACTGATTTTTGAACATCTTCCAATCCGAATTAGGCCTTGATCTTTCTTAGAGAATTGTATCCAATTGAGTGTAGAAAATAAGCATATAAAGTTCTTTGCATTTGGCCCAACCATTGAGGAGATACATCCAAATTACTAAAGGTATGTCACAGAATTCGGTAGAAACAGTACTTCCATTTTCATTGTCTTTTTGAATGCCAAGACGACCGATTTTGGAAAAGTACAAAACATGAAAGTTGTAGATCTTTGTCTTAGCTTTCGAATGCATCCTGAAACTCTTAATTTAGACTTGTGGTTGGAGAGATACGTCAATTCTACCAAAACGGGTCCTGCAGAAACTCACAATCCGAGATGGACCTAAACTAATACAACATAAACATTTAAAAAAACAAAATAAAGAACACATTCTATACTAATGATATTTTACAATGGTTCTAAAATTTCTTACAAATCATGTTGTAGGTTCAATAAGGTGAACGCAATGTATAAGTTCCCTTGGTTCATCTTGCACATGTTTAAATAGGAAGGCCCCCACCTTATGCATTAGTTTCTTAGTTTTACTTCTTGTTAAGGGTCCTTGATCTTGCATTTTTGTAAAATTATGTGCATTCTCATTATCTTGGCATGTATCAGGGTTATGGACCTCATCAATCCATGTACGTCACAAAAAGCACCGTTGATAATCCTCCTCATTATGATATGTGATGAGAATATGTTACGCATCCAAATAACCGATCTTTGGCATTGTTTTAAAACCAATGCGCTCTAAAGAAACATTCAATTGCTTCATGGTAGGGCGGCCATTCCAAAAGGAACCAATTAAAGAAAAACGATAGGGTTGCGAGAAAGTTAATACCTCATCCGCTGTAAATGTAATAGATGGCAATCCTTTTTACCTTTGTATCTGTGGCGCCCCGCACCCCGGCCCCGCCGAAGTCGGTGCACCCGCTGTACTTTACTAAGGAGAGTACTAGGCGTCATCCATACGCGTCGTGATCCATGATAAAATTTCATGGATTTTCGTGCTTACGCGCAAACAAATAAGCGAAACCGTGGCAGAATTTAAAACTTCAAATTAAAAGCATCACCACAACCGTTTAAAGTTTACAACCCACATCAAATGTATCATAAAGTGACAAAAGCCAATTGTTTTTCCATCTCAATTACATAACTCAGTCATCCCTTAAAGCTGGCAAGTTCGGTCTCCTAGATATGGTCGTCCTTCAGTGCACTCACGGATAGGGAACCCTAGGTTCGTCATCGATCCACTCTACTTTGTCTCCTGCCACCTCTGGAGGGAAAAATAGGGTGAGTGACAATGTCACCAGCAAGTGTACTATAATGATCATGGGTTAAATGGAAAGTGCGAACAAGAACCGAACCCCAAATATTTTGGTTTAGAAGCATACCTGTCCTCCGACCATTATTCGATAGGGATCATCACTTAATGCGACAACATCATAACTTAATTAAAATCACCACTCAAAGTAGAATAAAACATTAAGAGACTGTAACTCGTATGGATGAATAACACAATAAGAATCATCCCTTAGGGTCTACAAAGCCATCACAACTTAAATCTCATATGTTGCCACATGAATGTAATATGCATGCATATGTACGTGGGATGCATCCAGATAAAATGGAATATGATCTTTCATGCTTTCTTTAAAATCATCATCATCGTAAAACAATAGAGTGTTCAGATCTATCTTCCCAGATCTGAGGCGGTAACTTCTCCCCTTCGAATCTATTATTCCCGGATTCGGAACGGTAACGTCATCATACTTGCCGGGTCTATTCTTTTGTGGACCCGCACGGTCATCATCATCATCATCATCATCAGGCCTATTATTTTCTGGGCCTACACGGTCATACTGTCAGATCGCTTAACCCGGATCTGAGCGGCTTCATATTGGCCAAGTTCATTCTCACACATGGTACCGGTGGGGAATCATTCTTTGCAAAACAAATCATCTTTGAAAACATTTTTCATCATTCTTTCTTGGAAAGGGAGGTGAGTATTGATTTCAAGGAAGAACACTTGTTTTGTGCATATATGACACTTGCTTGGTTTACTATCTACAAACTGTTTGGTACGATGCAAAGGTGACTTTATAATAAGTATGGAATCTGGATGTTCATGTTACAAAGGAGTGTATGTGTTAACCAATAAGCTATTTCATAAGAACAAGGGAAATAGTGGACATTTGACTTAAAGGAATGACCAAACATCAAACTACTGGATCTGGGCAGAATTGGGTAACGTTTTTGATAGCCTAAAAATGGGACATGAAGACCTTCAATCAAGCTAATTTTTGGTACAAAGTTAACCCTATGTGTGCAGCAAATATGAGAGTTGGATGTATGATAAAATAACTTACAGATTATTTTTAATAAAATATTTGGTGGAACTGCTCAGATTGGAAATTCTGGATCTTGGCAGAATGGTGTAACGTTTTGAATGACCTTAAAATGAATCTTGTAGATGTTCAATAAAGCTGATTTTCGGTGTGGTGATAGCCTTGTGGGTGTAGGAAATAGGCAAGTTAGAAGTTTGTGTAAAATGAGTTGTGGATTATTTTTAATAAAAGATTTGGTAAAGCTGCTCAGACTGAAAAGTCTGGAACTGAGCAGAACAGTACATCTTTTTGATTGGCTTAAAAAGGGACCTTGTAGATGCTCAATAAAGTTGATTTTTGGCATGATAACAACTCTAGGCGTGTACTGAGTACTCAAGATGGAATTTTGGCAAAAAAAAGTTGTGGATTATTGTTAATGATTTAATTAGTAATACTGCTCAATTGAAATTATTGGAACAGAGCAGAAATTAAGTAACGAGTTAATGGACTCAAAAATGAATCTTAGGAACATGTAAATGGGCTAATTTTCGGTAGGATGCTAGTATTAGATGTTTATGACTTGCGTGAGTTGGAATTTCAGAAAAAGAAATTATGGTTTTGCCACAATTGAATTTTTAGTAAAATGGGTCAGTCCAGTTTCAGCATATGACCCATTTCAGAAAAATGATTAAATGAACCCTTTAAGGTCGTTAGATTGATCCAGAAATTTTGTCTTAATCTCTTAAGACATAAAGGAGTAAGACCATGTAAATTAATCCAGGTTGTCTTAACATTTTGATGGGTAATTACGAGCATAAAGTGGAGGTACTAAAACTGAAAATGGAATGAACAGGGGATTAACTATAAAAGGCCCAATTTGATGGATGTGGATCTATAAACACGGTTTGGCTAATGAACAATAATCCTTAGGGAGTTTATTATACTTTCCAGGTTAGGGTTCAAATAATTAAGGTTTTGAGGTCTCAAAAGATAAGGTAATGTGGTGATTATACTACAGAATTCAGCATGCACACTCGATAATAGTTGGATGACTTAAGGACTATATTCGTCTTAGGAAGTTACGAAAATTTTACGACATGTACATAAGACCCCACCTAACGCATGTATGACAAAAGATTATGGTAACGGACCCGTTTGGTTAGCTTGACCGCCCCATGAACATGAAGTAAAAATCGGGAAATATTTAGTTTCCGAAATCATGCTTATTGACATGTTATAAGAATGTTTACGATTATTCACGTCATGACTTGCATTACATATCACTACATGTATCATGCATGATCATATGCCACATGAACCTGATTTTATGAAGTTTTATGCAAGCAAGTCTTTTCAAGTGAAAATGTTTTCCGTTACGCATGAAAAGTTTTTTTTTAATGGTCCCATGTTTTAAAGAAAGCTTCATGATTCCTTGCTGGCCAAGCATGCGACTAACCCGACTCCAGACCTGGGGTTAATTGGTCTGTTGACATGATATGTTCTGGACCCGTTCAGATACAGGGTTAATTGATCTGATACATGTTCTGGACCCGCTCAGATCTGGGGTTAATTGATCTGATACATGTTCTAGACCCGCTCAGATCCGGGGTTAATTGATCTGATACATGTTCTAGACCCACTCAAATCCGGGGTTAATTGATCTGACACTCTGTTTTATGACACGTTATTTTATGGGACTAAAATAATGTTTTGACATGACATGACATCATGCATTGCATTTTGCATAGCTCACGAGCATGGAGACTGTTGGACCTGTATAGCACCACTAGAAGGGGGGTTGAATAGTGAGTGCGGAAAAAATTGGTTTATAAAAATTTTAAGGACCAATTACTCACTTCTGAAAATAGAGACTGCTTTGAGGACCCGTTTTTAAACACTTGGTTGACTGGGTTGTAGACCTCCAAAAATAGTGAAATCTTGACACAATGTACTCTCAGGTGTTATGAAGGTGTCATAAAACTTAAATGTGGTACGTGATCTGACTGTGTCAGTTTGGACAGAACCTGTACCTTAAAATGAAAATCTTATTCCTATTTGGTGACAACTCCAAATGACCTGAAACTTTTATGAGATGACCCTTAGGATGTTTAGTATACTCAGTTAAAACAGTTTTGAAAAATTCCTTTGGGAAGTATGTCAACCAAGTTTATGTTCTGAACCTCTGCCAATCTGAAAAACAGATTTGCACTAGTCTCAGAACTATGAACGTTTGGATGATTTATACTTATCCAAATTTGATAAAATCAGTGGGAAATGAATCCTAAGACGCAAGGCTATGTTTCTGCAAATTTTTATGATTTTTGAAAATTATTTTCTATTTTTACCGAGATCATAAAGATGATGCAAAAACAGAAACTGAGAGTAAAAATGCTGAAAGTAAGAACACCAAGAATTTTATACTGGTTCGGCCAACGTGACCTACTCCAGTCTTCAAGGACACCTTCCTTGGTTTTCACTAGTCACCAAAGTCACCTTAGAATAAGGGTGGATAGAGTTATACACCAACTCCTTCAATCCAAACCCTTTTACAATGTTCTACACAAAGAACAACACCAAAGAATCACCAATCAGCACCACCTCACCAAATGAAGGTTTGATCACACCTTGATCAATCTTGTACACCAATGAATCTTATTTGGGTGATGTGTATGAAGCCTATACTGAATATGACATGTAAGTATGATAGGCTTTAGGTATATACAAGAGATGAATATGGAAAATGAAGTGAAGTCTTGCAAACACTAAACAGAATTTTTCACTTGTTGTTCTTGTATTGTGTTGATCATCTCTTGCCCTTTTTATAGTCATTTGGGGCGCCTAGAAGGTTGAGAAGAGCCTCCCAAATCTGATTTGAATTGTCTTGTAATGCCTTTGAATAAATTTGAATGCTTTAGGTCATTAATTCCCCCCAAAACTTCAGCCACCAATCTGAAATTTCAAATTCAAAAACAGAATTTTCAGCTTTGTTTGGTCTTGTCTTTGACTCCTTAATTTGTGTAGCTTTGTCTTCCATCATTGTTTGGTCTTTCTTCATCAATTATATTATATTATGAATGTTACACCCCGTGATTTTTTAAGCGCAACTTTCGATACTTGGGTCAACCTTGAATGCAACCTAATTAATTATGTAGGTAATGTAACTTAGTTACACAAAACATAGAAGAACAAAAGAAATGGGTTAGAAGTAGAATTAAAAGAAAGTATGGGAAATTACTTAAGAGGTCCCTACTAGGAGTTAAGGGGAGTTATAGCAAGTTAGTATAACTCCCCATCTCAGCCTTATGGGACGGTTATACCATCAAAAGAAGGGGGGAAAAACCGCAGGAGCAAAGAGAAGGAGAAAGGAGAGGAAGAAGAAGAAGAGAGGAAGGAAAAAGGAAGGAAGAAGGCCAACCTAGGTGCAATCTTCACTGAAATTCTGCAGTAAATCTGTAAGATTAACTAGCAACCAAGGCAAGTAATCTATACGCTTTATGTAAATTTTGATACTTTAGGCCCTATGTTCTTACAAAGAGAAAACATGAATCACACATTAGTATTCTTGTCTTGCCTATCTTAAATGCTTTGTTATATGTATGTCTTGTTGCTAATTGTGTAAAGTCTTGTTCTTTGGGCCATATTTCTGAAATAGTTGTGCAGTAATTGTTGTTAGTCAACCATGCCCATGAGAGTATATATGTTGATGTGTTCCTTGTCTTGCTCTACTCTTGTGTTGATTGTATACACTTAGATGTTGAGAGTAAGTGCAGGAAATTGAGGGATGAGTGATGACATTGTTGTAGTTTTGTTGGTTGGGTATTGTTGATGATAACTCTTGAAGGTGGTGAATGATTGAAGATTTAGAGTGGATCTTGTTAGACATTCACTAAGCATCAATTCATGATTAGATGTATGTTAAGTATGATGAATCTAGTTGTTAAGATGGATCTTTAAGTGTTGAACCTGGAAGGGTTGAAGAAGAAAGGAGTTGGGTAGAAGTTACTGCAGAAAAACTACAGTTTGGCACCGTCCGAACACTTCGAACGCCTACATGAGGCGCTTCAAGTCACATTAGGCGCCTAATGTAGCGTTCCATGTGTCCTGGAACTTTCCCGTACAGAAAAACTGCAGTTTAGAACCGTCCGAACACTTCGAACACCTATTTGAAGCGCTTCATGTCACATTAGGCGCTTCATGTAGGCGTTCAATGTCTACGGAACATCCCCGAACACTTCGAACACCTAGTATAGGCGCTTGAAGTCACTATAGGCGCTTCATGTAGCGTTCCAACTGTACTGGAAGTCTTTTTGACCCTTTAAGCGCCCTATGTAAGTGTAGTAACTTTATGCACTCCTTTTGAACATAAAATGCAAGGGTAGTTGAGGTATATTTGAGGTGTAGATGGTAAGTTTGATTAAGTAAGCATAAGATTGAATTCTAGTGAATAAGTGAGACAAATGGACTTGGTAAAACACGTTTAGGGAGTGTTTGAGGTGCAAGACCATATCCTTGATAGACAAGATGTATGTGTGTGTGTGTTACATGTTGATATGAAGCTATTTGTGCATCCTGCATCATGACATGGGCACTTGCATATGATTTGAGATATGTTTTGCAAAAGAACAAGAAAGGTAAAGTTTGCGAAAGACAAAATGGCTGCTGGTTGATCACAGGGTATAAAAGTCACGTCTGCGAAGGCAGGGTATAAAGAGCGTGATCTGTGAATCAACAGCAGGGTATAAAGTATGTTATGGGGCCGTGGACCTATCCGCACGGAAAACGAAGTATTTTATGGGGCCGTGGACCTATCAGCACGGATATATGATATATGTAATGGGGCCGTGGACCTTTCAGCACGGATATATGATATATGTAATGGGGCCGTGGACCTTTCAGCACGGGGTATAAAGTTATGATGGCTGTGGACTGATCATTCACAGGGTATAAAGTTCTGCTACGCGAAGAATATGATATGTAAAGTGATGAAATGTTTGTGAAATGACATGCATGACATGTTTATGAAAGAAGGCATATGCATGGGTGTTGTGTGTGATTTTAAAGAAGTACATGCATCATGATACACGAAGCATAAGACTTGACATGCAAGAAACGTGGTTAGTCTATGACTTGCTTATGTGATTAGTTGTTTTAATACATGTTGGTTCTCGTAACTGTGTTCACATATGTGCTTTATCTGTTTTGAGTAAATCTTATTAAGATGCTATTTGTTAACCCGAGCACCTTATTTTTGGGCAATGTTTTATACACTGGTGACTCGACGTGTGTGATTCCATAGGGTGTATAGACGGGTTACTTGCTGGCGAAGTTTTCGCTAAGAACAATCATTCTGTCTCCTTTTCAGGTGAGCCTGATTATGAGTTGATATTTATCGAAGACGACGGCGAGTGGGCTCAATGGGATGATGGACAAGGGAATTGATAGATGCTGGACTATTTTGTTTGAGTTTGGAATTCTTTGTTATTATGTTGTTCTAAAACTTATGTCGGCTAGATGAACAAACAGTTTTATTTCCGCTGCAGTTTTCTGGTTGTAATATTGACAACGAAGGTTTAGATTTTATGACGTTTCCGCTGGTTTTAACTTACATTATGAAGGATGTATGCTTGATCTGCTTGACGCTTCGTAGTTCTCATAGTAGGCTACGGCGGGTGCACTAGTTCCGATAACGGTATCGGGCTGGGGCGCTACAGGTGGTATCAGAGACTAGGCTTTAGATCTATCTCGGAAACTTAGGTTCATGATTTTTAGACTCTTAAGCTATGATTCACCCTTAAGGTTGATCCTTAGTTATAAGTACTGATCTCTTTAGTGGTTAAGTATGATATGGATTGGGTGTGTGCGAGCGCGTTTATCATCTAATTTTGTATTAATAGTTATTCTACACACCTCACCTATTAGTACGCATTTGAGCCTTCAGTAACTTTTTTTATATTTACTGAATGCTAATGAAATGTTAACCTTTCAGCGAAATATGCCTCCAAGAAGAGATAACACAGGCAACTCTGGCAATGGACAGGAGAACCAGCCACCACAAGTGGTTTTACCCCAAGTACTCACTGATGCGCTGACGGTCATTGCACAAGGGTATGTGCAGCAGCATCAGCCTCCGCCTCCACCACCGCCACAGCATAACATCAGGTTCTTTTATGGAGAGATGAGGAAGATGAGGGTGCCGGAGTTCGGTGGATGTACGGATCCTGAAGAGGCTCAGCATTGGTTGGCTGAGGTTGAGAAATGTTTCCGGCTGGTGCAAGTTCCGAATGAGATAAAATTTGAGGTGGCCACACCCCTTCTAAGTGGCAAGGCCGGCGAATGGTGGGAAGGAATGGTGTTAAGAATGACCCCACCGATATCGTGGACTCAGTTTTGTGATGTGTTCCTTAAGTACTATGTACCGTAGACTGCAATATTGGACAAGATAAGAGCATTTGACAGATTGGAGCAAGGAAGGATGACGGTGTCGGAGTATGCAGATCGTTTCCATACCCTGGGTAAGTTTGCCCCTGCGATTATGTCTGATAATCGTCTTAAGATGACGAAGTTTGAGAGGGGCTTGGACTCGAGGATACAATCTGCGATAGTGAATGCGGGGATGAAAACTTATGAGGATATGCTAGATGCGTGTTACCGTGTTGAGAGTGATTTTCGCCGAGTGGCGGCAAGAGCAGCTAGCATAGGAGGGGCTGATAGAGGCAAGAGGCCAAGGGAGGATGTGAGAGTTGGTGGAAGACCCGGACGTTGGGTCAAGATTCCGAAGAGAGGCCCAGTTGGGAATTTTCAGAGACTGCCACCCCAGAATCAAGTAGCTCAGCAGGCGGTAGGAGTTTGTCCACATTGCAATAGGAATCACGTTGGAGAGTGTAGGAAAGTGGCTGGAGCATGTTTCCGATGCGGTCAAGTGGGTCACATGATTAGGGACTGCCCGGAGATGAAGAAAAATAATCCTGAAGAGGTGGCTCAGCAGCCGAGAGCGAAGCCTAGAGCTAATGCCCGTGTACATCTCATGAGGGATACGGATGTGCAGGAGGCTACCGACGTAGTAGCAGGTACCATTTAAACTAAGTTTAAATCTTTAATGAATTGAGTATTATGTGCTTAATTTTCCGTGCATAACTTGATATGGCTTTAGGTGCGATATTAGTAAATAAGGTACCTGCCAACGTGCTCTTTGATAGCGGCGCAAGCCACTCCTTCGTAGCAAAGAGATTCACTAAACATCTGAGTAGTCTGCCTGAGTGGTTAGAAACTCCGTATCGTGTTCAAGCAGCCGGAGATCAAATTATGGTTTCGTATCATCGGTACCGGGATTGTGAATTGGAGTTTGAAGGACAAACATTCCCCGCCACACTGATCCCTATTCAGATGTATGACTTTGACGTCATATTAGGAATGGACTGGCTAGCCAAGAATCACGCTAATATTGATTGTCGGTTGAAGCAAGTGACAATCAAGAATGCTAAGATGGAGGAGGTAATATTTCAAGGAGATGCGGAACGAAAGAAGGTACCCAAAAAGGTGTACGTGTCGGTTGCACAAGCGCACAAGGCATTAAGGAAAGGTGCAGAGGGATTTCTAGTGTATGCCATGGATGTTACCAAGGAGGTATCGCCTATTGAGCAAATTCCAGTAGTCAACGAATTTCCTGATGTGTTTCCAGAAGATTTACCAGGAGTACCACCCCCGAGAGAAGTCGAATTTGAGATCAACATGACTCCAGGGACAACCTATTTCTAAAGCTCCTTATAGAATGGCTCCGGCAGAATTGAGAGAGTTGAAGGAGCAACTGCAGGAGTTATTGGACAAGAAGTTTATCCGCCCTAGTGTATCGCCATGGGGAGCACCCGTTTTGTTTGTAAAGAAAAAGGATGGCAGCATGAGGCTTTGTATTGATTATAGAGAGCTGAACAAAGTTACTATCAAGAATAAGTATCCCCTTCCACGAATCGAGGATTTATTTGACAAGCTCAAAGGTGCCAAGATCTTTTCGAAAATTGATCTTCGATCAGGATATCATCAGCTGCGAGTGAAGGCCGAGGACATCGCAAAGACAGCCTTCCGCACAAGGTATGGCCACTATGAGTTTTTGGTGATGCCATTTGGATTAACCAATGCCCCCGCAGCTTTTATGGATCTTATGAATACCGTCTTTCGAGAGCAGTTGGATAAGTTTGTAGTGGTATTCATAGATGATATCCTTGTGTATTCTCCTGACGAGCAAACTCACACTGAGCATTTGAGAACTGTACTAGGCATTTTGAGGCAGAAACAACTTTATGCAAAGTTTAGCAAGTGTGAGTTTTGGTTAAGAAGTGTGGCGTTCCTAGGCCACGTGATATCAGAAGAGGGGATTGCTGTGGACCCGAAGAAGGTGGAAGCTATAACTGAATGGCCTAGACCTACAAATGTCACCGAAGTGCGAAGTTTCTTGGGTCTAGCGGGTTATTACCGAAAATTTGTTGAGGGATTCTCGAGGATTGCCGTACCTCTCAGTCGCCTTACTCAAAAGAAGTCCAAGTTTGAGTTGACGGCGGAATGCGAGCGAAGTTTCGCGGAGCTTAAGAAGAGATTAACGACAGCTCCAGTATTGGCTCAACCCTCTGGAACGGATGGATTTGTGATTTATAGTGATGCGTCAAAGAACGGGTTAGGTACGTAAATTATAGTATAAGATTATGATCTTGTATACCCATTAAGTTTAGACTAACGCCTTGTTTGTAGGTTGTGTCTTAATGCAAAACGAACGAGTCGTCGCGTATGCCTCAAGACAGTTAAAGCCTTATGAGCAAAACTACCCCACACATGATCTTGAACTCGCCGCGGTTGTGTTTGCCTTGAAGATCTGGCGGCATTATTTGTATGGAGAGAAGTGCACGGTATTCACAGATCATAAGAGCCTAAAGTATTTGTTTTCGCAGAAGGAATTGAATATGAGGCAGCGGAGATGGTTGGAATTGCTAAAATACTATGACCTAACTATTCATTATCACCCGGGAAAGGCTAATAAGGTAGCCGACGCCTTAAGTAGGAAGTCCAGCCATGCACGACAATCACCATTGGAAAGAGAGATGGAGGAGTTTGGTTTGGATTTGATTGAATCCATGGTGAACGTTTTGACAGCATTGACTATCACCCCGAGTTTGATTGATCGGATAAAGGAGGCACAGAAGAGAGATAAGGCTTTAAGTGAGATAATGGAAAGGGTGAAACATAGTCCAGTTGAAGGATTTCGGACTAAGGATGATGGGAGCTTATGGTTTAGGGAAAGATTATGCGTGCCGGACGTTGACGAACTTAGGAAAGAAGTTTTGCAAGAAGCTCATAATTCGAGGTTATCATACACCCCGGTAGCACCAAGATGTATAGAGATCTCAAGCGATACTATTGGTGGTCCGGGATGAAAAGACTTATTGCGGAATTCATAGAGAGGTGTTTGGTGTGTCAACAAGTCAAAGCGGAACACCAGCGGCCCGGTGGATTGTTGATGCCGTTGGAAATTCCAGAATGGAAATGGGAACATGTCACAATGGATTTTGTAGCCGGATTACCAAAGACAAGAAGTGGATGTGACATGATTTGGGTTATCGTGGATCGTTTAACAAAGTCTGCCCATTTCTTACCCGTTTCAAGTGAAACACCTCTGGACAAGCTAGTGAATGTGTATATGGAGAACATTGTGAGCTTACATGGTGTTCCGGTAAGTATAGTGTCCGACCGAGATTCACGGTTCACATCTAAGTTTTGGACAGCATTCCAAGAAGCCATGGGTACAGAATTAAGGTTGAGTACGGCGTATCATCCCCAAACTGATGGACAGTCCGAGCGGACAATTCAAACCTTGGAAGATATGCTAAGAGCTTGCGTGCTGGATTTCAAAGGGAGTTGGGACGGAATGGTAAAGCTGATGGAGTTTTCTTATAACAATAGTTACCACAGCGCAATTGATATGGCTCCTTTTGAGGCTTTGTATGGAAGGAAATGTAGGTCTCCGATTTATTGGGATGAAGTGGGCGTGAGGACCATTACTGGACCTGAGCTATTAGAGAAAACGTTAGAGAAGGTGAGGATCATTCGGGAAAGACTCAAGACGGCTCAGGACCGTAGCAAGAGTTGGGCAGATTCCAAACGACGACCATTGGATTTTGACGTGGGGGAAAAAGTTTATTTGAAGGTATCACCTACGAAGGGCGTCATGAGGTTTGGAGTAAAAGGCAAGCTAAGCCCTCGATTCATTGGTCCTTATGAAATACTTGAGAAGGTAGGAGCCTTGGCATATAGGTTGGCATTACCTCCGGTGTTGGCGCAAGTTCACAATGTATTCCACGTGTCACAATTAAGAAAGTACGTGGCAGATCCAAGTCATGTACTTGAAGCTCAACCTTTGGAACTCAAGGACGATGTTACATATGAGGAAGTACCCGTGAAAATTGTGGACCGAAAGGATCAAGTGTTGAGGAAGCGAGTGATTCCTTATGTAAAGGTTCAATGGAGCAATCACACGGAACGGGAAGCCACTTGGGAGCTCGAAGAACAAATGCGGGAGAAGTATCCTCAGCTCTTTGACTAAGGTACGTAAGTTTCGAGGATGAAACTTTTTGTAAGGGGGGTGGAATGTTACACCCCGTGATTTTTTAAGCGCAACTTTCGATACTTGGGTCAACCTTGAATGCAACCTAATTAATTATGTAGGTAATGTAACTTAGTTACACAAAACATAGAAGAACAAAAGAAAGGGGTTAGAAGTAGAATTAAAAGAAAGTATGGGAAATTACTTAAGAGGTCCCTACTAGGAGTTAAGGGGAGTTATAGCAAGTTAGTATAACTCCCCATCTCAGCCTTATGGGACGGTTATACCATCAAAAGAAGGGGGGAAAAACCGCAGGAGCAAAGAGAAGGAGAAAGGAGAGGAAGAAGAAGAAGAGAGGAAGGAAAAAGGAAGGAAGAAGGCCAACCTAGGTGCAATCTTCACTGAAATTCTGCAGTAAATCTGTAAGATTAACTAGCAACCAAGGCAAGTAATCTATACGCTTTATGTAAATTTTGATACTTTAGGCCCTATGTTCTTACAAAGAGAAAACATGAATCACACATTAGTATTCTTGTCTTGCCTATCTTAAATGCTTTGTTATATGTATGTCTTGTTGCTAATTGTGTAAAGTCTTGTTCTTTGGGCCATATTTCTGAAATAGTTGTGCAGTAATTGTTGTTAGTCAACCATGCCCATGAGAGTATATATGTTGATGTGTTCCTTGTCTTGCTCTACTCTTGTGTTGATTGTATACACTTAGATGTTGAGAGTAAGTGCAGGAAATTGAGGGATGAGTGATGACATTGTTGTAGTTTTGTTGGTTGGGTATTGTTGATGATAACTCTTGAAGGTGGTGAATGATTGAAGATTTAGAGTGGATCTTGTTAGACATTCACTAAGCATCAATTCATGATTAGATGTATGTTAAGTATGATGAATCTAGTTGTTAAGATGGATCTTTAAGTGTTGAACCTGGAAGGGTTGAAGAAGAAAGGAGTTGGGTAGAAGTTACTGCAGAAAAACTGCAGTTTGGCACCGTCCGAACACTTCGAACGCCTACATGAGGCGCTTCAAGTCACATTAGGCGCCTAATGTAGCGTTCCATGTGTCCTGGAACTTTCCCGTACAGAAAAACTGCAGTTTAGAACCGTCCGAACACTTCGAACACCTATTTGAAGCGCTTCATGTCACATTAGGCGCTTCATGTAGGCGTTCAATGTCTATGGAACATCCCCGAACACTTCGAACACCTAGTATAGGCGCTTGAAGTCACTATAGGCGCTTCATGTAGCGTTCCAACTGTACTGGAAGTCTTTTTGACCCTTTAAGCGCCCTATGTAAGTGTAGTAACTTTATGCACTCCTTTTGAACATAAAATGCAAGGGTAGTTGAGGTATATTTGAGGTGTAGATGGTAAGTTTGATTAAGTAAGCATAACATTGAATTCTAGTGAATAAGTGAGACAAATGGACTTGGTAAAACACGGTTAGGGAGTGTTTGAGGTGCAAGACCATATCCTTGATAGACAAGATGTATGTGTGTGTGTGTTACATGTTGATATGAAGCTATTTGTGCATCCTGCATCATGACATGGGCACTTGCATATGATTTGAGATATGTTTTGCAAAAGAACAAGAAAGGTAAAGTTTGCGAAAGACAAAATGGCTGCTGGTTGATCACAGGGTATAAAAGTCACGTCTGCGAAGGCAGGGTATAAAGAGCGTGATCTGTGAATCAACAGCAGGGTATAAAGTATGTTATGGGGCCGTGGACCTATCCGCACGGAAAACGAAGTATTTTATGGGGCCGTGGACCTATCAGCACGGATATATGATATATGTAATGGGGCCGTGGACCTTTCAGCACGGATATATGATATATGTAATGGGGCCGTGGACCTTTCAGCACGGGGTATAAAGTTATGATGGCTGTGGACTGATCATTCACAGGGTATAAAGTTCTGCTACGCGAAGAATATGATATGTAAAGTGATGAAATGTTTGTGAAATGACATGCATGACATGTTTATGAAAGAAGGCATATGCATGGGTGTTGTGTGTGATTTTAAAGAAGTACATGCATCATGATACACGAAGCATAAGACTTGACATGCAAGAAACGTGGTTAGTCTATGACTTGCTTATGTGATTCGTTGTTTTAATACATGTTGGTTCTCGTAACTGTGTTCACATATGTGCTTTATCTGTTTTGAGTAAATCTTATTAAGATGCTATTTGTTAACCCGAGCACCTTATTTTTGGGCAATGTTTTATACACTGGTGACTCGACGTGTGTGATTCCATAGGGTGTATAGACGGGTTACTTGCTGGCGAAGTTTTCGCTAAGAACAATCATTCTGTCTCCTTTTCAGGTGAGCCTGATTATGAGTTGATATTTATCGAAGACGACGGCGAGTGGGCTCAATGGGATGATGGACAAGGGAATTGATAGATGCTGGACTATTTTGTTTGAGTTTGGAACTCTTTGTTATTATGTTGTTCTAAAACTTATGTCGGCTAGATGAACAAACAGTTTTATTTCCGCTGCAGTTTTCTGGTTGTAATATTGACAACGAAGGTTTAGATTTTATGACGTTTCCGCTGGTTTTAACTTACATTATGAAGGATGTATGCTTGATCTGCTTGACGCTTCGTAGTTCTCATAGTAGGCTACGGCGGGTGCACTGGTTCCGATAACGGTATCGGGCTGGGGCGCTACAATGAACTCCTCCAAGGCTCCCAACATGCTGTCCCAGCTGCCCCATCTGGTCAGCCAATGTGCTGAATTCAAATCTGAATTTTGCATGGTAACAATGTAGAATTCTTCATGAACATGGTAAATTTCTTTTACCATTTTACCTTGCCTTCTAGAACCTTTCAAGATATGTCTTTGGCTGTGTAATTTATGTATAATACATGAATAAGTTATTGGATTGTTATAAAAATTTTATGTTAATCACCTAAGACATAGAGGAGCATGACCATGTAAAATAAACAATTTGGTACTATCGTTTTGATGGGTAATTATGGATTTTAAGTTAATGCACTAAAACTGGAAAAATTGGGCAGAACAGGGGAAATAAGTTAGAAGGCCTAATTTTGTGGATTTTGACCTATATAAATGGTTCGGGCCATGAATGTTAGTCCTTAGGGATTTTCCTATGACTTCCAGGCTTTGGCCCAAACTAATTAAGGTTTTAAGGTCATGAAAATTAAGATAAAAAGGGCCGTTATACTGCTGAATTCAGCAGTATGCTTTTTTAACAACTTAATGATTTAAGGGCCTTATTCGTCTTGGAACATCACGAAAATTTTATGACATGTAAATAAAACCCCATTAAACAAGTGTAGGACAAAAGATTATGAAAATTGGGCCTGTTTGGTTAATCTAGCTGCCCCATGAACATGAAGTACTAATCTGGAAATTTTAGCTCATGAGACCATGCTTGTTGTCATAATCCATGCCATGACTTGCATTACATAACATTTCATGTATCATGCATGATCAAGTGTACCATGAATCTGATTTTTATGAATTTTCCGTATGCAAGAAAGTCTTTTCAAGCAAGCAAGTTTTTTTCGTTATGCATATAAGTTATTTACGGTCCCATGTTTTAAAGAAAGCTTTATGATTCCCTTGCCGGCTAGCATGCGAATAACCCGACCCCAGACCCGGGGTTAATAGGTCTGATGACATGATAAGTTCTAGACCCGTTCCGGACCCGGGGTTAATTGGTCCGATGATATGTTCTGGACCCGATCCAGACCCGGGGTTAATCGGCCTGATATTATGTTCTGGACCTGTCCCAGACCCAGGGTTAATTGGTCTGATGACATGTTTTGGACCCGTTCATATCCGGGGTTAATTGATCTGATACTCCGTTTTTCTGACACGTTATTTTATGGGACCAAAATGATGTTTTTTTAACATGACATGATATCATGCATTGCATCTTGCATAATTCATGGGCATTATGGCGTGATGTATGTTTCAGTTAGTTGGTAATATGATATTGTTGGTATAGTATTACTTAAAATTATGAATAGGCTAAATCGTCAAGCAAATCACGGATTAAAGATCAGGTATAAATTAACATTTGTGTTTCTTGGGGTTTCACATTCATGTTATGATTCTTTATTTTTTTCATGGTAGTTTATTGTATGCTTGCTGGGTGATTTTCATCACTCACACCTTTATTTTTCCCTCCAGAGCCAGTAAATGCTAAAGTTAAATGGATCGAGGATGAACTGAAAGTACTGTACCCGTAGTCGAGGTGTCAGGAGAATATCGCGCTTAAGGACTTTTGTGCTGCTATGATGATTGTATTATGAACTATGTTGAACTCTTTGGGATTTCGGTTATGATGTTTTGTGGATTACTACTTTTGGGGACTTAGTATTTTGTTATGCATGTTTATTTAAAAAGTTTTAATTCTGCCTAAATTTTACTACCATGTTAAATGTTGGCATGGGAGTCTATGGCTTAAGTTATGAATTTTCGCATGTTATGCATGACGCTTTGTACTCTCCTTAGTGAAGTACGGCAGATGCACCGTATTCGAACAAGGTCCAGGTGCGGGGCGCTACATCAACCCTGTGTGGTAAGGTGTTGTTTGTGTTTTGTGATTAGTGATAACCGAGGAAGGTGTCCTCGAAGACTGGAGTAGGTTGATTTAACCGAACCAGTATAAAATTCCTTGTGTTCTTTACTTTTCAGCACTTACTTTCAGTTTCCATCACAGTGCATCATTTTTATCACGTTCTTAAAAATAGTAAACGAACTTCAAAACTCACGAAACTTTTAGGAGACATAGACACACGTCTTAAGGTTCATTTGGCGTGAGTTTCAACCCTTTTGGACAAGTATATATCATCCAAACGTCAAAAGTTCTGAGACTAGTGCAGTTTGATTTTCAGGGTTGCAAAGGTTGAGACTTTGAATGTATTTGACTAACTTCCCAAAAGAATGTTTCAAAACTGTTTCAACCCAATTAGATACACCTAATAAAGGGTTAGTCATTAAATTTTCAGAGAATTTGGAGTCACGGTTTAATTGGAATTATTTTTTCAAATCAGAATACCGTTTCTGGCAGATTTGCGCAATCTGACCATAAACAATTTTTAAAGGGGTTAAAGGTTAAATTTTAATCTGAAATTTTTAGAAGATACTCAAAACATCTGAGACTAAGATCTCTCAACATTTCAGAATTTTTGAAGACCTGTAACCTAGTTTTCAAAACATTTCAGAACAGGTCCTGAAAACAGAAACTGTTTTCAGAAGTTGGGTTTTTGGTCTAAAACAATTTTAAAAAACCAAATTTTCCGCACCCACTATTCAACCCCCCTTCTAGTGGTGCCTTACATATCTTACATGTCATACATGTTATGTCAGATATAATTTACATAAAATTAGGTAGATATTCAGCTCATATGACTGATGGTGAAGGCACCGCATGTGCTTAAAAGAATTTGAATTTGAAATTTCCATAATTTGGTCTAAATTGTTGGTGATTTGTGTGTGCCAACATAGAATGATTTAGTGGCTGATTTCAACATGTGAGCCACGAAATGTTTGTCAATTTTTTAAGTATATGGGCTGGCCATCTTTATATGACAAGTACGTGATACGTCGGCGAAGTTTCGGTAGTCAGCCGATACGACAATTTTCGGTTTATAACCTTGTAACATGTCGTTATAATTTTTTTCATAACTATGACTTATATCATATGATATAAGACCTGAATATACTCATAAATATGAAGTGTATATAGTGGTGTGATGTCAACGTACATTTATAATACATGTAACGTGTCAGCAGTACATCGGAATATATGTGTATTGTGCCTTTTTAATAAAAATATGAATATATGTATAATATATATATTATGTCGTGTGAAGAAGAATAGGGAGGAGACTTTCCATTTCCAAATTTGTTTCCATAAAGCTTTCTCCAAGTATGTCTTCATTTAATGAACTAGTTAGTTCATTAACTTAAGCATTCTACTTAATGAACTAGTTTAGTTCATTAATTGTGGCACCTGAAAATAGTACAAAAGGCAACAAATGTTTGCCATATGATGTAAACTTTAACGCTTCATGGCTTGTTAGTGCGACAACAATATATATAAGCATATGAAGAATGTATATCACATAAACGTGTCAAGTAATAAATTATTTATGCATTTCGTAAACTCGTAGCATTTAAATCATGCATTTGTAAATCACTCAAATCTTTTTTCTCAACAATCTTCCCCTTTTGATGATTTACAAAATAACATTGTTTCATGATTTAAATATGGTCGCTCCCGCTACAATTATGCATAAATATAAAATTTGAATTACGAAAATTTGAATTTCCGTGCTCCCCCTTAAATCATGCTTCTCTCTTCCCCTTAAATCATGATTTTCTCTCCCCCTTTATTTTGTAAATGTAATCAAAAGTACATGTAATAATGAAAAGAAATAGCATTTCAGAAATCATGCATTTCGAGTATGTTCTTAAGGGTTATTTATTCAACCCTTTTCAAATGTACCTTTTGGTACCCAAACATGGGTGACCTTCCTAGATCTTCCAAAAGGTGAGAAAAGAGATGAAGATGCAATATAATAAATGTTAGAGGCATTTCTATATGGCCTATAGCCGAAATCATCATGGTGTGCATAATATGGTTTTTGTTTTTGATATGCATTTCGGTTTACATGAATAGTGCATGATCTAGATGCATTAGTATGATACAAGTGTCGTACATGCATCAATGGTTTTCTTTCATATCTATATGGTATATGATGATACTTTCCACTTGATGAAAAAGAAGTAGTATGATGAAATGCAACGTGGGGCTCGTTAGATTGTATTGTTACCTTCTTAGGCTTTACGATCGTTTTAAATATACGTTGTTGCGTAGATGAAGATAAAACAAAATTTGCCGACTTGCTTTGTACTTTATAATCTTCAACGTATCCTAATCCGGTTTTATCATTTTCATGCTTTTACGAAGAAATGAGACGATCTAACATGCACGTTCATCTATCGAATTGTTTTACCGTCTTTTCTAGATCTTCGTTTCTTGATCTCAAATTTGATATCTCATCTTTCATTACCATGATTTCGGATGTCAAGGATTGAATTTCAGATCTCAATGAAAGAATCAAATTAGACGACTCCTCTTTTAAATCGTTTAATTGAGATACAAGATTGGTGTTAGAGGATTCTAACAATTTCTTGTCTTCAATTAAGCGTTTCTTTTCTTTTGCAAGAGTCTTAGTAAACTTATGTAATTCAAGATATTCAACATACAAAATATTATAAGATAGTTCAGAATCATAATTTACCTCATTATCAAAAGGTCCTTTGGCTTTACATACCTTCTTATTCGGTTTTCTGACTAGTGGATGCTATCTCACAAATATTGTTATATCTTCTAGTTGTGAGTGTGCCTGCACTCTGATACTACTTGTAGGACCTGTATAGCACCACTAGAAGGGGGGTTAAATAGTGGGTGCAGAAAATTTGGTTTTTAAAAACTTTGTAACCAAAAACCTCACTTCTGAAAATGGTTTCCTGTTTTTAGATCCTGATTTGAAATAATTAAATGACCTAGTTAGAGACCTCCAGAAATTATGAAATTCTGTGGGAATCTACTCATATCCTTCTATTGAGCCCAAGTCATTGAATAAAAATCGAAATAACAGAAAAACACAACATGGTTCATTATCTTCTAAACCAAGACATGTACCACTTGTTTTCATTGCAAAAAAACAGGACATGTAAAGAGTGCATGTAGAGTTGAATTTGGTAGCATGTATATTGGAAGCCTAAGGGTCGACAAGGTAACCCTAAAGGACCCAACTATCAAAGAGTACCAATGTATAAACCTCTTGGTTTTGTAGGCTCTCAAGATAAATGGAGTAGCCAAAGAAGAAGGAACAAATTGACTTATGGAAAGCGGGTGTTCAACACATATGACCAGAGACAAAATCTTATTCACCAAGATCAAGCTCCAAGATGGTGGAATTGTACATTTTAGAAATGGAAGAGCCAAAATCTTTGGACATGGAGAAATTGGTAACCCTCTTTCACTATTAATAATGTGTTATATGTAGAAGGTCTTAAGTATAATTTGATAAGTGTTAGCCAACTATGTGATGCTAATTTTCAAGTTGAATTTTTAAAAAGAAAATGCATTGTCAAAAAGAATTATCAAATCGTTTTAGAGGCTATAAGGAAAAATGATGTTTATAAATTTAGCACACATGATTTGATATCACAAAAGGTTTCATGTCTAGTTGCCAAAAATGATTTGACACAACTATGTCATACACGACTTGGACATATTAGTTTCAAAAATTTCAAAGAGATTTGCAAAAATGAAAAGGTCCAAGGTCTTCCAAAATTGAATTTCGAAAACCATGGCTTATGTGACACTTGTCAAAAACCAAAACTTGTTAAAGCAAGCTTCAAGCTCAAAAGTGAAATCTCCACCACAAAAACTCGACAATTGCTTCATATGGATTTGTATGGGGATATTGGTATGGCAAGCTTAAGTGGACAACATTACACTTTTGTACTGGTAGATGACTTCTCTAGGTACACTTAGGTCATGTTTTTAGCCAAAAAGAATGATGCATGCCAAGAGTTTGTAAAATTGTGTAGAAGATTAGAAAACCAAAAAGAAGACACAATTAAGGAAATTAGAAGTGATAGTGGTGAGTTTGATGGTGAGTTCCAAGAATTTTGTGTATCCAAGGGGTATGGACACAATTTCTCGGCTTCTAGAACTCCTCAACAAAATGGTGTTGCGGAAAGGAAGAATAGAGCATTTCAAGAAATGAGTAGAGGTCATGCTAAATGAATTTGAGCTACCCCAGTATTTTTGGACCGAAGCGGTAAATACCGCTTGTCATATAATAAATAGAGTTTATTTGAGACTATCTCTCAAAAAGACTCCTTATGAGCTTTGGAAAGGAAGAGTACCTAACATTGATTATTTCGAGGTATTTGGTTGTAAGTGTTTTATACTTAACACCAAAGGTAACTTTAATAAACTTGATTTCAAAGTGGATGAAGGAATCTTTATGGGATATGCTCAAAATATCAAGGCATTTAGGGTATATAATAAAATGAGTATGAAGTTGAAAAATCAATTCATGTTAAGTTTAGTGAACTCCTTAATAATGAACAATGCATAAATGATGATGACGAAGAAATATTGAAGTAAGCCATATAGAAAAATTTGAGAATCCAAAAGGAAATATTGTCATTGATTTTAGGATAGATCCACTTGAAAATGGACCTAAGGTTGAAGAAGAAGAAGAAGAAGAAGAAGTGAGAGGAGAACTTCAAATTTACCAGATTCATATAAATATAAGAAAGACTACCCAAGAGAGTTAATTTTAGGTGAAACCAGTCAAGGCATATTGACTAAGAGAAAATTTAATGAAATTGATTTTATTTCACAAGTTGAGCCTAAAAATATTAAAGAGGCCGTAAATGATGAAGATTGGGTATTAGCTATGCAAGAAGAGCTAAATCAATTCGAAAGAAGTGATGTTTGAGAATTAGTGGCTAAACCTAGTAATCACCCTATAATTGGCACTAAATGGGTATCTAAAAATAAAATGGATGATTAAGGAGATATCACTAGAAACAAAGCTAAGTTAGTAGCTCAAGGATATAGACAAGAAGAAGGTATAGACTATGATGAGACTTTTTCCCCCGTAGCTAGATTAAAGCTATTAGAATGCTACTAGCATATGCATGCTATAAGTATATCAAACTATACGAAATGGATGTGAAATCTACCTTCTTGAATGGAATAATTCAAGAAGAAGTGTATATAGCTCAACCACCGGGGTTTGAAAATCATGATTATCCAAATCATGTATTTAAATTCAAAAAGGCCCTTTACGAACTTAAACAAGCTCCTAAGGCATGGTATGACAGATTAAGTAACTTCCTTCTTGAAAACGTTTTTTCAAGAGGAAAAGTCGACACTACTCTTTTTATTCAAGAACGGGGAAATAATCAATTACTTGTTCAAATTTATGTTGATGATATTATATTTGGTACCACTAATGATTCTCTTTATGAGCATTTTGCTAAGTTGATGGAAGGAGAATTTGATATTAGCATGATAGGTGAACTCAATTACTTCCTTGGACTTCAAATCAAGCAAACTCAAGATGGAGTATACATATCTAAAATGAAGTACACCGAGAATCTCCTCAAGAAATACAAGTTTCAGGATGTAAGGAGTGTGAGCACACCAATTAGCATAAGTACAAAGCTCGAAAAATATGAAAAAGAAAAGCCAGTCGAGGTGACCAAATATAGGGGTATGATTGGTAGTCTACTCTATTTAACCGCTAGTAGAACAAATATTTTGCATGTTGTTTGGTTATATGCTAGATTTCAAAGTATACCTAAGGAATCGCATCTAGTTGCCATAAAGCGTAATTTTAGGTATTTAAAAGGTACTCTGAACTTTGGGTTATTTTATCCCAAGAATGAGTGTTTTGACTTAAGAGGGTATAGTGACTCCGACTATGGCCGAAACTTAGTTGATAGAAAAAGCACCTCAGGAGCATGTCAATTCCTTAGAGATTGCTTAGTTTCTTGGTTCTCTAAGAAACAAAATAGTGTGTCACTTTCAACGGCGGAATCCGAGTACATATCGGCCGCTTCATGTTGTGCCCAACTACTTTGGATGATAAACACCTTAAATGATTATAATGTCAAGTTGACAAAGTTCCTATTTTATGTGATAACACTTCAGCCATAAGTATGGCACAAAACCCGATACACCATAGTGGAACCAAGCATATTGAAGAAATCACTTTATAAGGGATTGTGTCAAAAAAGGATTGGTATGTGTTGAGTTTGTTCCAACGGATGACCAACTAGCTGATATTTTCACCAAACTCTTTCCAACCAAGACATTCGAATCCATTAGAATGAGATTAGGAACGATAAACAATGTTTAGAGGATCAAAATTACCAAAAAGACAAATATCAGCATACATCGATTGATATATGTAGTCGTTTTAAAGACTAATGTAAATAAGGCAATCGATTGATCGAAGTTACTGACATTGATCGATCGAAGTCCCAGACGTCGATCAATCGAACAGCTGCAAAAATCAGAAAATTCCTCACTTTCTCTTCTCCAAACACGAATCCTAAACCTCAGTCACTCCTCTCTCCAAAATCCGACCCTCAAACCACAAATTTCTTGCACCAAACTTCACTTTTCTTCAATTCAATCTATTTTTGCATCAATTTCTTGATTTTCATTAACCCTCTTGCAAATTTCGTTCCCTATCTTCCAAATGGCTCGAAAAACAAAAAATACCTCAAAAAGGTCAAGAACCTCTTATGAAGAAGAACAGGTACCTCAACCATCTCATCCACAAGTCCCTACGGCCCCAAGAACCAAAGGGAAATAGCAAAGTGCAAATCTTTCTCAAGAGATGATGTTAGCTGAGGTTAGGGGAAGGCTTTTACTCAACAATTTTCTATGGCTCAAGTCCGGAGAATATGAAAATGCTTTACAAGAGCCAATGGGTACATGAAAATTTGCCTATATTTCACTTAGGGCTCAATTGTTATTCAATGAATGGGAAAATAAGAAGAGGTCTACCATTCCATTGAAATCGCTTACAATTCAAGATATTTTGGGTAATGAGGTATTAAGTCCGATCATCACTTGGTTGGATGATCAAAAATGGAGACCTATTTGGGAGGTTTCGTAAATGGATTACATGTCTACCCGTTACACCCGATTGTTTTATGCTAACCTATGGGCAGAATATTTAAATGGAAAGCCATTTTCATTGAATTCGGTTATAGACGGTCAACTTGTTGAGTTTGATATGAAAAAAATAAATGACCTTCCTGGTGTCCCTGATGAGGGTGTGGATGATTTTGATCCTTGGAAATGGGATAACAATAAGCACAAGGTAACTGAAGACGAGATCAAAACCTTCCTTGGCTTTTATCCCACCCGAAACACCAATGATATGTCATTTGTTTATCGTGTTTTGCTTGCCATTGTCACTTTTTGTGTCAATGGTAAATTGGCCAAACTACCGAACAACTTAGATTTTTTACATAGCCTATCATATAGCAATGAGGGAATAATTAAATATCGGGGAAATCTTCTTTGTGAATGTGTTGGAAGCAGTCACTAAAAAGTCCAAAGCGCTTCCATAGAGCAATCTAATTTATAGGTTGCTCAAAAAGGCAAATGTGGTGTTGGATGAGGATAATAAAGATAAAATAGCCACTAAGGACTATTATACCAGCCAACATCCAACAAATTCACAATCTAGAAAGGGAGCTCAAAGAAGGGGTGTTCAGAATGAACCAGAAGAAGAAGAGGCCGAAAACATCCCCACCGAAGAACCAGGCCCGCAACACATCCCACTGAACCTCAAACTCAAACTCAACAAAGCCCTACCTCCCGAATATATAAAGGAAAAGCCACAATGGAAGAGGACAATAGCTTAGAGTATAAGTTTGATGCCGAAGTTAAAGTTGACGAGCTACATTGATACTTAAATTAGTTCGGAGAAGACCTCACAAAGGAACAAGTTCGGATTGGCGACCTTGAGAAGGAAAGCAAGTTTCCACAATTGACAAAAACTACCACAAGCTCAAGGCAAAACCCAAGGTATGCATTCCGCGATTGGCGTTCTATTCGGATGAAGAATAGAGCTTAGTTTCCCCATTCATCCCCATTTCCCTCTTTAGCTATAAGGTCTAGCTTAGCTTATCACATATTTTTTTTTGTATTTGCTAAACTTATCGATGTTAATGAAATCTAATGTTCCTCTTCTTATATTGGTTTTGAAGTTTTCAAAAAGGGGGAGAAGTTTGGTTGTTTTGTTCATTATGTGATATGTGCTAAAAATGTTTATATTGGTGTTGAAGTTCATAATGTGCTTCGTTGGTTGTTTTGTTCACTGTGTTCTAAGTGCTTAAAATGTTAATGTTGGTTCATAATGTGCTTAGAACGTTTATATTGGTAATGAAATGGTTTATTTGCTTGCTTGTGGGGTATGAACATGGTAAATATGATATGTTTGCTTTCTTGAGGTAAAAATGAAAATCTTGGCATATTTGGCACACATGTTGAATACTTAATGTAAATGGAAAATTATGGCATGATGTATGCATTACACATGTATTTGATGCACGCTTGGGGTTAAGGGAGAGTTTTAAAAAAAATCATCATATCTATTGATTCTGGGAACATTACTTATTGTGGGGGAGCTTTGGACATGTTAACACATTTCATGGGGGAGCATGGAATGCATGGACTAAGGGGGAGATGTAAAATGTCAAGTTTGAAACTTTTAGCTAGCTCAATTGAAAATTTTCAAACAAAAACATCTATTAAATCTTGGTTTTGAAATCATCAAAAAGGGAGAGATTGTTGGGATATGAAATGTTTTGATGATGTAAAAAGATGTTTTGAATGAGTTAAATTCACACTTGGGATTTGATGCAAAATGACAAAAACATACTATGTTAGAAAGGTTTGAGGTTGGAACATTACTGTCCAACATCAATCTCTCAAAGTCTGAGACATCGATCGATCAAAGTGACTTCAGTCTCCAAGGGTGCGACTTCGATCGATCGATGTGGAAGAGGTTCAAAGTGAGAACCTCTCGGGCAGACATCGAACCCTCAAGTTTGGGGACATCGATCGATCGATGTCACATTAGTCTCTCCAATTCGATCGATCGATGTCAGGCAGGTTCAAACTGGAACCTTTTTGGAGGACATCGATCTCTCAGTCCAGGAGACATAAATCGACCGATGTCACATCAATCCTCTAGAAGAGACTTCGATCGATCGATGTCTGGCAGGTTCAAAACTGGAACCTCTCTGGAGGACATCGATCTCTCAAGGTAGACACTTCGATCGATCGATGTCCTCCAGAATTCAAATTTTTATGACCGTTGGAACAAAATCCAAGATAGATTCATGGTGTTTTCTCCTTCCAATATTGCTCAAATTTCTTGTGGACTTTTCTCTAACATTACACATACTTTCTTGACTATTATATCCATATATAAGATATTCTAGGTTGGCTATTGAGGATCAAATCACTCCATAGGGTGGCTAAAGACTAATTGGATATTGCCTTGAGATTTGATGGAGTTGAAGACATGGGGGAGACTTCAAAAACGTGGTTAACATCTCCCATAAATAGAGGAAGATCGGATGAGACAAGAACACACTTTTACCATCATCAAGCTTTATTCTTCATTTTTGTATATTTCTCTCATTTGTGTAAAATTGCTTAAAGCTTGTTCATCCTTTATTTATTCTTCATTGTTGTATATTGAGAGATAACAATCTAACACAACAAGAACCATAAATATTTGATCTCTTTCTTGTAATTAGACTAGTGAGAAAGTGTAAACCTCACTATTTCCTTAAACCTATTATGAGAAAGTTCTTTGACAGAACTTGGTTGAATTTGTGATATAGCAAGAAGTTGTTCTTGCTCAGAGTTGAAGCTGTTGTAGTTGCACAAATTTGTTTTATGCAAGAAGTTGTTGTAGTGGTTGCTTACACTAAGTTATTAGTGTAAGTATTATTGTCGTTGTTCTTATAATAAGAAGAGTTGTTGAAAATTCATTTTGGCAACAAAGTGATAGTGGAGTAGAATCATTTACGATTCAAACCACTCTATGTTGTACCCCAACCGTACTGTACTTTAAACGATGATGAAGTGGCGTAATGAAATATTAATTCTTCCAAGTACATTTTATTAAGTTATATTAGTGCTTATTTACTTAAATTCCTTTAAGATAGATACTATATAATTATACAAGTGGATGTCATGGAGTGTGTAAAATGACTATTTCGCCCCTCCAAGACCTTGGAATTTCGGCCACCAAGTCTTAGTGGACCTTAGAGTAATTCTTATAAGAAGACTAACCTAAATGGTTTTCATATAAGAAAACCTAAAATTATAGACAAGAAATCAGATAATATAAATAATGGTATAATTATATAAGTATGTGTTATGAAAAATGTAAAATGACAAAAATATCCTCCCCAAGGCCTCCAAGAATTCGGCCAACCCAAAGAGATCTCTAGAACCCTCTTCACTTTTCTAGTCTATTCCTAATATTTAAAATATCTAATTAGATTATAATTAAATAATAAAATAAGCAAAGCATGGAAGGCAAAAGCTTGCAATTTACAAGACCAAGATTGCCTTTTTCTTACTTTTCATGCACCCTTGTCTCCCTCCTTCCCCCATGCGCCGGTTCCCCCTCTCTCCCTTACACCATTGAGCTTTCTTTATAATACCTGGAAGCTTCTCCCTCCATCTACAAACTTAAACACCCTCAAGAAGTTCACAAGCAAGAACACTTAGGCTATTTTCATCACCATCATCCTCCTACCACACGGCCCCTTTGGAGCTAGGAGATTCAAGACTATTCTCATTTTCAAGCTCAAAGAATCATCTAGGTAAGTCACATTCCAAGCTTCTTAAGTGAATTTCTCTATTTCAAAGAATGAAGCTCACATGGTTTCCTTTTTCCTACCCAAACTCGTGACCTCCTTGGTCACTAGGTACAAGCTTTTCAAACTTCTAAGTGGTGCTAGCCTCTTGATAGTTTGAATTCCTTTCAAACTGCATTCAAAGCGTCATTTTGGTAAGTAAATCAAGCATCAATTTAGCTCTATTGTTCATTTAAATGGTAGCTAAACATTCCTCCTTTTTCCTCCCTCAAAACCGTATGCTACATGGAAGTAGGGGAGGAATCTTCAACCTGTTTCATCCAAGATCCAAGCTTAAAGAAGGTTCTAGCTTGGAGAGGCAAGTATACTCTAGACTTTTATGATTTATTTAAGGAGTTAATGACTTGAATGACTAGCTATTTTTAAGATATGAATTTTAGTTGAAGATACTAAGTGTTAAGCATGAGATCTTAGTGGTTCTTTAAGAAAAGTGGCTTGCATGTGAATAATTCTTCTAAAGATGAGTTCTTTGCCTACATGCAATATGATATGAGGGCTGTTTTAGGATGGTGAATGGATTAGCAAAGTGATTCTTGGCAAGAATAGATTTTGTGTAGCACCAAGATGTCGTGCGTGTGCTATATGTAATTTTTACAAGTTGTTTTGACATGATTGGAGTGAATTAGCATACAAATGAGTTACATGCATAGATAAACATAGTAGGAGATGTCTATTTCATCATAAAAAGCGACGGCTAAGGGGAATTAGTAGGAGAGAACATTGAACCTAAGGAAGAACATATCTTGTGAGCCCAAAGATATATATGAAATTTGCATGCTTAATGATTTATTACATGGGTATATTTTGTAGCGCCCCGCCCAAAACCAGGGTTCTGGCTCAGTGCACCCGCCGTACTCTACTCCATAGAGTACAAAGCGTCGATACTATACATGTACATGTCGACATGAATAATGAATCGATAAGCGGAAGCAACATAACATAAACAAATCTTCATCGACATGCACTGTACTACATCATAAACTGTACAATCATCATATACAGAATACTGAAATCATATATCATACATCATAATCCGAAACTTAATGCCATCGAAATAATCTCTCAGTATGCTCTTCGTTATCAATGGTCTATCTAGCATGTCTTCAACGAGCTTGTATATTGATACCTGTTATCTGGAAAATTATAAATGAGGCAAGTATGAGCGATAGCCACCGACTTTTAATCGCTCAGTAAGTAGTCTTACCAAATACGACATGTGGATCATACATGGGGAGACGGGGTGACAAATCATAATAACCATAAATTTTGAATATAATAAGCACGTCTCCTTTCTAACAAGTAAAGTATCATATCATATCTGTAAACTGCTGTAAACTGAAAGCAGATAAATTAGGAAGATTTCAAAGCATACATAGCCTAACAGCATCTCATTCTGCTTAATCCAAAACATCATACGATATCCATACTTAACTTCTAATCCATAACTTATACCATCTTTGCATATCCTACATGTACTACATTCTCATGCTTAACACTACATTGTCCACTGTAGTGTTATCATATACTTAAAGAATTCTTAATCATAACCCCAAGGTAACATGGTCATGACGTGATGCATAAAACATGACTTTTCATAATCATGACATGATTTTCATAACTTGCATAACATGACATATTCATAACTTGCATAACATGGCTTTTTCATAACATGAAGACATAACATTTACATCATTGGCTATAGCACTTTTCATAAGAATAATAACGCACGACATACCGAATGATTCCCCATATAATACATGTGCGACATAACATCATGAATCATATGCACATGTGCTAACGGTGACGCATTATGACTGAGATCCCGTGTCCCAGACCCGGTGTTACACTCAGCCATAACGTAAACATGGGCCCCTGACACCTACCACTCCGGTCCCGATGTCAGGACAGCGCTTCAACATAACATAACATAATCATGATCATGAACATAACATAACATATCGTGTCTCATCGGAATCATTCGTCTCGTGTTTATTATTCCTATACATATGAACATTTAAAAACATGAGATGTGACAACATAACTTTGCAAATCTTGTTTTCATGCAACGTGAGACTTGGTCAAATACGGGTATCTTACCATACTACCACTAGTAACATCACTCACTTAATTTCCTTCTACACATCACAACTTAAACAAAATACCATTTTCACCTACAAATAAGTACCATCCAGCCATCATACTAAAACAACCCCTTTTTTCTATTATCATCACACAATAATTTGGTAGCATCTATTCCATACATGCATATCATAATTCATAACTTAAATGCCTACATCATGAAATTCTAATTACCTTAACATTTCATCTTAGATTTCATAACTTACATCTTATCATATCCTATTATGTTAGTATATATAACATGTAACATATCATATACATACACTATAAAAGTTAGTAATCTTATACTTATGCACACATAAATATGAACTATTTATGTTTCCTACTTTTCATAACATAATACATAAATTACATACTTAGCCTACTTTCATAACTTAACATATTCATGATATATACATATATACTTATAAAAATATGATGAAATCATCTTTGTTAATAAGGCCTAAGGGCCGAACATATATATACATAATATATACATATATAAATCATTTTGTGATATATTATGTAATATCCAAAACTTATTCATTTTCATATCTTAACATATTTATCATATATACGTATATATATACTTGTATACAATGAAATTAATATTTTTGTCATTTAGGCCTATGGCCGAATATATATAGAGTATGTATATATATGTAAATCATTTTATGATATATTGTATAGTATCTAAAACATATTCATTTTCATAGCTCAACATATTCATCATATATACATATATATACTTGTACAAAATATAATGAAATCATTTTGTCATCAAGGCCCTAAAGGCCGAACATGTGTATATACTATATATACATTTATAAAATCTTTTTACTATATAGTATGTAATACACAAATACTTATTCATTTTCTCTCTTTAAAATATATATTACACATATGCATATATACATATAGATCCGTATATGCACATACATAGATCTATACACCTATATATATATATATATATATATATATATATATATATATATATATATATAAACCGTATGTATATATATACATCAAAACCGTATATATATATATCCATATATATATAGATCTATACATACATACATACATATATATCAAAAATCTGTATTTATATATATATACACTTTTATACAAAACCATGTGTTTATATATATGCATCTACACATCCATACATACATATATATATATATATATATATATATTTACCCATATATATGTAGATCCGTATATACATAAGTAGATCTATACACTTATACATATATATATATCAACATATCTATTTTATAGTAAGTATATATGTGCGTGTTTATATATGATGTATATATATGTACATAGCTTGCGTATGTATATGTATATAGTGTATATACGTAAATACCTATTACTCAAATATAGATCTATACTTTCTTGAGAAGAAATCTTGAACATACTACATGATGATCCAACTTTGATATGAACATAAATACTTAGTATTTGTAAAACCATGTAGGATCTAGGAAGAATACTTGCCTTAACCACTTTTGTTACAAAGTAGAGTTCTTCACTTGGCTTGAAGAAAATCTTCTCCTCCTCACCTTAGCAAACCCACGGTTTTGAAAGGTCAAAATGGAGTTTAGTGTGCAACCATAAAGATAAAGAAATGGACAAAAATAATCTAATATAATTAGTGTTCTTACCTTTAGTATTCTTGGTTCTTAACTCCAAACGACCTTGTATTCTTTAGGTTTGGTTGTATGAAGATGTTGTAGTAAATGGTTTTGTGAAGAATGAGATGAAGTGAAAAGAAAACAATTTTTCCTCTTGCTTGTAGAATTCGGCCATGAGAAGTGAAGGAGATGATGAACATCTTATCTATTGTAAAGGAAAGAGAAGAAATTGAGTTGAAATGTAAGATGTAGTAAAATGAAACAATAGCAAGAAGAGAGAGGGTCCTTCTCTTGAAACTTTCGGCCACAATAAGGCCAAGAAGAAGAAGGTAACATGAGTTGAAGGAGCAAGAATAATGGAGTGTAGTGGTAGAAAAAGGTAAAAGAAATAATAGGGTTTGAAAGATGGAGTGGGTAGAATGATTAAACTAAGGGAATAATTCTCTCTTTCTTGGGTGTCATACGAAAATCTCAAGGAAAAGAGGAAAGAGAATGTGGTCATGTGGGCATGTGAAGAAAGGTAGGGCATGTTGGAGTAAAATAATGAATTGAGTATTTTAAATGGACAAAAAGCAATATTCCCCTTTCTTTTCTTGGAGCATGCCGAAAGTTTAGAGAAAAAGGGTGAGATTTTATCTATTATGCCATGTAGGATAAGGTAGGAGAAAATGTGATAAAAGTGTGTATTGAAGTTATCGTAACGGGTATTTTTATTTGGTTTATTTATATTTATCGACTTATGTAGTTAACGACTAATTTATTTAAATACTTTGTATGTCTGATACAGTCATTAGCTAATCTCATCCAGTCTCGTTATACCCGTTAACTTATCTTACGGTTATTTTTCCGAGTGTTTCTAACCCTGATATTTAATATTGACGTCTTTATTGATTCTAAATAAAATTTAAATTCTACCGAAATTTCATCAACATCGCATTTGTGTTCTATTTTCATCATTTCCACTAGCCCGGAATCTCGGGTCGTAACATATTTGTACTCAATTTGATATGTGACATGAGCCCTCTTAGTACAAGAAAACGGGCTGTTATGGTGGTTAGGTGATGCAAAACATATTTGCACCAAGATAGACTCTATAAAGTGCGAAATGAGCAAATGTGATAAGTGATATGAGCATGATGCAAACTGTTTTGGATTAATTCATAAGTGGATTAATGAATGCTATGAAACCTGGATATGTTTATGATAAAGGGGGTATTTAATGGTTAATAAATTGTTTATTAAGAATAAGGCTAGTTGGTGACCACTTGATATGAAAAAGGGACAAAAGACCAAATTACTGGAACAGGACAATTTTATGCGGTGTGTAGTGTGACCTAGAAATGGACCTTAGGAACGTGCAACCGTGCTGATTTTTGGTAGGATGCTAGTTTTGTATGTTTATTAAGTATGTGAGTTGAAATTTTGGTAAAAGGACTTATGGTTTAGCCACAATAAAATGTTTAGTAAAACTGGTCACTCCAGAATCTGCACGTGACCAATTTTGGGAAAATAATTAAATGACCCCTCTAAAGGTATTGGATTGCTCTGGAATTTTTACGGCAATTACTTAGGACATAGATGAGCATGTCCACGTAAATTAATCAACTTAGAATTAGTGTTTTGAGGGGTAACAACTGAACTGAAGTTGGCGCCACAAAACAGGAAAACATGACAGAATTATGAAATAAGTTGGGAGGCCTTAATCTTGTGGATTTGGACATGTATGAATTGTTTGGGCATATGCATATTACTCCTTGATGTGTTTACTGTGTTTTTCAGGTGCTGGCCCAAGTTAATTAAGATTTTATGATTTTGGAGATTAAGAAAAAGATGGGTATTGTACTGCTGGATTCAGCAGTACACTTTTAAGTGATTTAATGATTTAAGGGTCTTATTCATTTTGAAACGTTACGAAAATTTTAGGGCATGAGGATAGGATCCTATTATGCATGTGTAAGGCAAGAAATTATGAAAATAGGCCTAATTGGTTATATTGGAGGCCTCATGAATAGAACGTAAATTCTGGAAAATTTTCAGCTCATGGGAATTATGTCTATGTCATGTTCTAAGTAATTTTAAGATGATTTATGCCATGACTTGCATTGCACTTCATCCCATGCATCACGCATGATCATGTGCATCATGAATCTGATTTTCTAAGTTTTTCTGTATGCAAGTAAGCTCTTTTCAAGCAAGCAAGTTTTTCGTTTTGCACGTAAGTAATTTATGGTCCCATGATTTTGCAAAAGAAATGTTTTATGACTTCCTTGCCGGCTAAGCATGCTCATAACCCGATTCCAGACCCGGGGTTAATAGGTCTGATGACATGATAAGTTCTGGACCCGTTCCGGACCCAGGTTAATTGGTCCGATGATATGTTCTGGACCCGATCCAGGCCCGGGGTTAATCGGCCTGATGATACGTTCTGGACCCGTCCCAGACCCGGGGTTAATTGGTCTGATGACATGTTCTGGACCCGTTCAGATCTGGGGTTAATTGATCTGACACTCTGTTTTCCGATACGCTTGCTTTATGAGACCAAATGATGATTTTGACACGACATGACATCATGATTCTTTATTTATTTCATGGTAGTTTATTTTATGCTTGCTGAGTGATTTTTATCACTCATACCTTTAGTTTTCCCCAGAGCCAGGAAATGCTAAGGTTGAATGGATCGAGGATGAGCCAAGAGTGCCGTACCCGTAGTCAAGGAGTCAGGAGGAGACGATGCTTAAGGACTTTTGTGCAGATGTGATGTTTGTACTATGAACTATGTTGAAACCTTTTGATTTCGGTTCTATTTTGTTTTGTGGGACTAATGTTTTGGGGATTTACTATTTCAGAATGCATGTTTATTTCAAAGTTTTAATTCTGCCTAATTTTTAGTACAATGTTAAATGTTAACATGGGAGTCCATGACCTAAGTTATGGATTTTCGCATGTTATGCATGACGCTTTGTACTCTACGTAGTTAAGTACGGCGGGTGCATCGTATTCGGACGAGTTCCGGTGCGGGGCGCTACAGGTGGTATCAGAGCCCATGCTCTAGATTTCGGGCATAACATGGAACTAAGTTATGATCTTAGAAATCTAAGTTTGATCTTAGACCTAAGTCATGATCTTAGATGAGTGATGGCCTTAGACTAGGACAACTTAGACAGGGTTTAGGATGTAATTTAATAATTAATCCTGACTTATAGTATCGGGATCTCTTAAGTAAGATGTGTCTTTCCTCTCCCTTATTTAAAATTTTTGAGAATTATGACCTTTAACCAAAATAATTCGGTTTTATCCCAACATTTGTATAAATTTTAACACTCCGTAGTGCAGATGGTGCGACCTCGTGGCAGACCTCCTAGGGGTCGACCAGCTGCTCAGGAGCCCGTTCCTCCTCAGCCACAAGGCCCTGTTCCTCCTCCACCGGTTCAGGTTCCACCACCACCAGAGGACCAGAATCCTCCTGTTCAGAATAATCCACCTCCACCACCGCAGGCACCTATTCCTCTAGTTATTCCTGACGTTAATGCCTTTCAGGCCTTTTCCCAGGTGGTCACACAGATAGGGCAAGGCCTAATCCATCAAAATGCTCCACCCCACCCACGCAAACCTGTGAGAGATGCTCAATATTATTTTGAGAAGTTGAAGAGGGCTAATGTACCACCGTTTGAGGGAAAGACAGATCCGAACATAGCTGAGAAGTGGTTGGATGAGGTCGAGAATTGTTTCGAGCTAATTCAAGCCCCTGATGAGATGAAAGCTCAAGCCATAAGGCCCTTCTTGTTAAGTGAAGCCAATCAATGGTGGAAGACTAACTTACACCCCTTGCCAAGACCAATTGCCTGGGAAAGATTTCTGCAAGAGTTCCATAAGTTCTACATCCCTCTCTCAGTGAAGCTACAAAAGAGGCATGAATTTGAATCACTGAAGCAAGAGCCCGGTATGACGGTAGCAGTGTATGCTAATAAGTTCATTGCATTGAGGAGATTTCAGCCTACCACTATGAATGATGAAGAGACAAAAATGCTGAAATTTGAAAGAGGGCTAAATCAGAGAATCAGAACATGGTTGATGAATGCAAACCCTACAAATTTTGGAGCCCTTCTAGACGCCTGTTACAGGATTGAGAGAGATATTATCCACCGAGACGATGTGGGACAGAAAAGGGAGAGACAAGTGTCTGGAAATGAGAAGTTCAGAAAGGTATCCAAGAAGAAATACAGAGGATCTGTTCGTCAAGGGAGATCACAGGGTCAGAATCAGCGCCGACAGCAGCATCAAAATAATCAGCAAAAGAATCAAGCTCCACCCCAGCAGCCAGCTATACCAGTGTGCCCTCAGTCCCAGAAGAGACATATGGGTGAGTGTCGATGGCAGACTGGACAATGTTTTGGATGCGACAAGGATGATCACCTGATTAAGGATCACCCAGACAGAGGAGCGCAGCAACAGCAGAAACAACCAAAGAACCAACGACCCCATGCAAATTCAAGGGTGCACGTCATGACAGATGCAGATGTTGAGGAGACGGCAAACGTAGTGACTGGTAAGATTTAAAGTTTTCTGCCCTTAATATGTTTTGCATGCCTATTCTGTTGCTTAGTTAAATATACATGATTCAGGAACTATCTTAGTATGTAACATACCTGCGAATGTATTGTTCGACAGTGGCGCCAGCCACTCGTTTATCTCCAGAAATTTTGCTAAGAATATTGATCATAACTCAGTCCGATTAGAATCATCCTATAGAGTACAATCAGCCGGCGATCAGGTACTTGTCTCTCATCATATCTTCAGAAATTATGCGCTCGAGTTTGATGATCAGCGGTTTGAAGCCGATTTAATCCCCTATCCATGAGTGATTTTGATGTGATTCTTGGAATGGGTTGGCTCTCAAAGAACCATGCTCACATTGATTGCCGGAGTAGGCAAGTCATAATCAAGGATCCCACTCGAGATGAAGTATCATTCCAAGGAGGAGCCAAGCTAAAGAAACCATCCAAGAAGGTCTATGTTAATGCGGCTCGTGCCTACCGGGCATTGAAGAAAGGCCATGAAGGATTCTTTGTTTATATCCCAAGTGTTAAGCAAGTGAGTCCCACCCTTGCTTAAGTTCCGGTTGTTAATGAATACCCCGATGTTTTTCCAAATGAATTACCCGGGTTACCTCTCGATCGCGAAATTGCATTCAAAATAAACCTTGTTTTAAGAGCTGAACCCATATCGAAGGCCCCATATCGGATGGACCCTGCAGAACTGAAAGAACTAAAGGAGCAGTTACACGAGCTGTTAGAGAAGAAGCTCATCCGCCCTAGCGTTTCACCTTGGGGTGCTCCTGTGTTATTCGTAAAGAAGAAAGATGGAAGTATGCGTTTATGCATCGATTACCGGGAACTTAACAAAATCACCATAAAGAATAAGTACCCATTGCCCCAGATCGACGATTTATTTGATCAACTCAGGGTACGTAACTAATAAGTTTTAGTTCAATTAAGGTTTAAATTTTCCAAAACCCTATCTAAAAAATCTTAATTCAAGGATCTCGAGTTTTCAGTAAGATAGACATGCGATCTGGATATTTCCAATTGAAGATTAAGGCTGAAGACATTCCTAAGACTGCTTTCAGAACACGCTATGGACACTACGAATTCCTGGTCATGCCATTTGGTTTAACCAAAGCTCCATCCGCCTTTATGGATCTCATGAATCGAGTCTTTCAGGATCAGCTGGACAAGTTCGTAGTAGTCTTCATAGATGATATCTTGATCTATTCACCAGATGAGGAAACTCATGCAGCCCATTTGAGGACAGTTTTGAATATCTAAAGAGAAAGACGCTTGTACGCGAAATTTAGCAAATGCGAGTTCTGGTTGCATAGTGTATCCTTCCTCGGCCATGTCATATCAGAAGATGGGATTTCCATAGATCCCAAGAAAATCAAGGCCATTACAGAATGGCCCAGGCCAACTAATGTTACAGAGGTAAGAAGCTTCGTTGGATTGGTAGGGTATTATCGAAAGTTTGTTGAAGGATTCTCTAGGATAGCTATCCCCCTCACCAGATTGACACAAAAGAAAACCAAGTTTGAATGGAATGCCGAATGTGAAAAGAGCTTCTCAGAGTTAAAAGCAAAGTTGATATCCACCCCTATTTTGGCTTAGCCCACTCCTGGCGAAAAATATGTTGTGTACAGTGATGCTTCAAAGAACAGTCTCGGATGTGTCCTTATGCAGAAGGATAGAGTGATAGCTTATGCATCCCGGCAATTGAAGCCATACGAGCAAAACTACCCTATTCATGATCTTGAGCTTGCCACAGTGATTTTCGCATTAATGATATGGAGGCATTACTTATATGGTGAGAAATGCGAGATCTTCACGGATCACAAAAGCCTAAAGTATCTTTTTACACAGAAGGAACTGAATATGCGGCAATGCAGATGGCTCGAGTTTGTAGCGCCCCAGCCCGATACCGTTATCGGAAACCAGTGCACCCGCCGTAGCCTACTACGAGAACTACGAAGCGTCAAGCAGATCATGCGTACATTCTTCATAAGGTAAGATACTAAAACCAGCGGAAACGTCATAAAACTTAAACCTTCATCGTCATTAAACATCCATAAAATGCAGCGGAAATAAAAACAAACTGTTTGTTCATCTAGCCAACAGAAGTTTTAGAACAACATAATAACAATGAGTCTCCAAACTTAAACAGAATAATCCAGCATCTATCTATTCCCTTGTCCATCGTCCCATTGAGCCCACTCGCCGTCATCTTCGATAAATATCAACTCATATTCAGGCTCACCTGAAAAGGAACAGAATGATTGTTCTTAGCGAAAACTTCGCCAGCAAGTAACCCGTCTATACACCTTACGGAATCACACACGTCGAGTCACCAGTGAATAAAACATTGCCCAAAATAAGGTGCTCGGGTTAGCAAATGGCATCTTAATAAGAACTTCTCAAAACAGATAAAGCACATATGTGAACACAGATACGAGAACCAACATGCATTAAAACAACGTATCACATAAGCAAGTCATAAACTAATCACGTTTCTTGCATGTCAAGTCTTATGCTTCGTGTACCATGATGCATGTACTTCTTTAAAATCACACACAACACCCATGCATATGTCTTCTTTCATAAACATGTCATGCATGCCATTTCACAAAACATTTCATCACTTTACATATCATATTCTTCGCGTAGCAGAACTTTATACCCTGTGGGTGATCAGCCCACAGCCATCATATATCCGTGCTGAAAGGTCCACGGCCCCATTACATATAACATATATCCGTGCTGAAAGGTCCACGGCCCCATTACATATATCATATATCCGTGCTGATAGGTCCACGGCCCCATAAAATACTTCATTTTCCGTGCTGATAGGTCCACGGCCCCATAACATATACTTTATACCCTGCTGTTGATTCACAGATCACGCTCTTTATACCCTGCTTTCGCAGACGTGACTCTTTATACCCTGTGATCAACCAGCAGCCATTTTGTCTTTCGAAAACTTTAAACCTTTCTTGTTCTTTTGCAAAACATATCTCAAATCAAATGCAAGTGCCCATGTCATGATGCAGGATGCACAAATAGCTTCATATCAACATGTAACACACACACATACATCATGCCTATCAAGCATACGGCCTTGCACCTCACACACTCTATGGTCGTGTTATTTCAAGCCCATTCTTGTCACAAACTCACTCAAGATTCAATCTTATTCTAACTTGATCAACTTACCATCCACACCTCAAATATACCTCAAATACCCTTGCATTTTATGTTCAAAAGAAGTGTATAAAGTTACTACACTTACATAGGGTGCTTATAGGGTCAAAAAGACTTCCAGAACACTTGGAACACCACTTGAAGCGCCTAATGGGGACATGAAGCGCCTCATGTAGGCGTTCGAAGTGTTCGGGGATGATTCAGGACACATTGAACACCACATGAAGCGCCTAATGTGACATGAAGCGCCTCATGTAGGCGTTCGAAGTGTTCTGACGGTTCTAAATTGCAGTTTTTCTGTACGGGAAAGCTCCAGGACACTTGGAACGCTACATGAAGCGCCTATAGTGACATGAAGCGCCTCATGTAGGCGTTCGAAGTGTTCTGACGATGCCAAACTGCAGTTTTTCTGCAGTAACTTCCACCCAACTCCTTTCTTCTTCAACCCTTCCAGATTCAACACTTAAAGATCCATCTTAACAACTAGATTCATCACACTTAACATACATCTAATCATGATTTGACACTTATTGAATGTCTAACAAGATCCACACTAAATCTTCATTCATTCACCACCTTCAAGAGTTATCATCAACAATACCCAACCAACAAGACTACAACAATATCATCACTCGTCCCTCAATTTCCTGCACTTACTCTCGACATCTAAGTGTATACAATCAACACAAGAGTAGAGCAAGGCAAGAAACACATCAACATATATACTATCATGGGCATGGTTGACTAACAACAAGTACTGCACAACTTTTCCAGAAATTTGGCCCAAAGAACAAGTCTTTACGCAATTAGCAACAAGACTTACATATAACAAGCATGTATGATAGACAAGACAAGAATACTAATGTGTGATTCATATTTTCTCTTTGTAAGAACATAGGGCCAAAGGTATAAAATTTGCATAAAGCGTATAGAAAGATTACTTGCCTTGAATTCTAGATAAGCTTACGGATTTACTGCAGAATCTTGATGAGAATTGAACCTAGAATGGCCTTTATCCTTCCTTCTCCTTCCACTCTTCTTCTTCTTCCTCTCCCTTTTCTCTTCTCTCTCAATTCCTGCGGTTTTCCTTCTTCTTTTGTGATGTTAAAACCGTCCCCCCCTTATGGCCAATGGGGAGTTATACCAAAGTGTGGTGTAACTCCCTTAACTCCTAGTAGGGACCTTTTAAGTAATTACCCTTAGTTTCTTTTAATTCTACTTTTAACCCCTTTCTTTTGTTCTTCTATGTTTTGTGCAACTAAGTCTCATAAACTACATAATTACTTAAGTTGCACTTAAGGTTGACCTAGAGTGTTGAAAGTCGTGCTTAAAAGTCACGGGGTGTAACATTCCACCCCCCTTACAAAAAGTTTCGTCCTCGAAACTTACGTACCTTAGTTGAAGAGCTGAGGATACTTCTCCCGCATTTGTTCTTCGAGCTCCCAAGTGGCTTCACATTCCGTGTGATTGCTCCATTGAACCTTTACATACGGGATCACTCGCTTCCTCAACACTTGATCCTTTCGATCCACAATTTTCACGGGTACTTCCTCATATGTAACATCGTCCTTGAGTTCCAAAGGTTGAGCTTCAAGTACATGACTCGGATCCGCCACGTACTTTCTCAATTGTGACACATGGAATACATTGTGAACTTGCGCCAACACCGGAGGTAATGCCAACCTATATGCCAAGGCTCCTACCTTCTCAAGTATTTCATAGGGACCAATGAAACGAGGGCTTAGCTTGCCTTTTACTCCAAACCTCATGACGCCCTTCGTAGGTGATACCTTCAAATAAACTTTATCACCCACATCAAAATCCAATGGTCGTCGTTTGGAATCTGCCCAACTCTTGCTACGGTCCTGAGCCGTCTTGAGTCTTTCCCGAATGACCTTCACCTTCTCTAACGTTTTCTCCAATAGCTCAGGTCCCGTGATGGTCCTCACGCCCACTTCGTCCCAATAAACCGGGGGACCTACATTTCCTTCCATACAAAGCCTCAAAAGGAGCCATATCAATTGCGCTGTGGTAACTATTGTTATAAGAAAACTCCATCAGCTTTACCATTCCATCCCAACTCCCTTTGAAATCCAGCACGCAAGCTCTTAGCATATCTTCCAAGGTTTGAATTGTCCGCTCGGACTGTCCATCAGTTTGGGGATGATATGCCGTACTCAACCTTAATTCTGTACCCATGGCTTCTTGAAATGCTGTCCAAAACTTAGATGTGAACCGTGAGTCTCGGTCGGATACTATACTTACCGGAACACCATGTAAGCTCACTATGTTCTCCATATACACATTCACTAGTTTGTCGAGAGGTGTCTCACTTGAAACGGGTAGGAAATGGGCAGACTTTGTTAAACGGTCCACGATAACCCAAATCATGTCACATCCACTTCTTGTCTTTGGTAATCCGGCTACAAAATCCATTGTGACATGTTCCCATTTCCATTCCGGAATTTCCAACGGCATCAACAATCCACCGGGCCGCTGGTGTTCCGCTTTGACTTGTTGACACACTAAACACCTCTCTATGAATTCCGCAATATGTCTTTTCATCCCGGACCACCAATAGTATCGCTTGAGATCTCTATACATCTTGGTGCTACCGGGGTGTATCGATAACCTTGAATTATGAGCTTCTTGCAAAACTTCCTTCCTAAGTTCGTCAACATCCGGCACGCATAATCTTTCCCTAAACCATAAGCTCCCATCATCCTTAGTCCGAAATCCTTCAACTGGACTATGTTTCACCCTTTCCATTATCTCACTTAAAGCCTTATCTTTCTTCTGTGCCTCCTTTATCCGATCAATCAAACTCGGGGTGATAGTCAAGGCTGTCAAAACATTCACCGTGGATTCAATCAAATCTAAACCAAACTCCTCCATCTCTCTTTCCAGTGGTGATTGTCGTGCATGGCTGGACTTCCTACTTAAGGCGTCGGCTACCTTGTTAGCCTTTCCCGGGTGATAATGAATCGTTAGGTCATAGTCCTTTAGCAATTCCAACCATCTCCGCTGCCTCATATTCAATTCCTTTTGTGAGAACAAATACTTTAGACTCTTATGGTCCGTGAATACCGCGCACTTCTCTCCATACAAATAATGCCGCCAAATCTTCAAGGCGAACACAACCGCGGCAAGTTCAAGATCATGTGTGGGATAGTTTTGTTCATAAGGCTTTAGCTGTCTTGAGGCATACGCGATGACTCGTTCGTTTTGCATTAAAACACAACCTAACCCGTTCTTTGACGCATCACTATAAATCACAAATCCATCCGTTCCAGAGGGTTGAGCTAATACTGGAGCTGTCGTTAATCTCTTTTTAAGCTCCGTGAAACTCTGCTCGCATTCCGCCGTCCACTCAAACTTGGACTTCTTCTGTGTAAGGCGACTGAGAGGTACGGCAATTCTTGAGAATCCCTCAACAAATTTTCTGTAATAACCCGCTAGACCCAAGAAACTTCGCACTTCGGTGACATTTGTAGGTCTAGGCCATTCAGTTATAGCTTCCACCTTCTTCGGGTCCACAGCAATCCCCTCTTCTGATATCACGTGGCCTAGGAACGCCACACTTCTTAACCAAAACTCACACTTGCTAAACTTTGCATAAAGTTGTTTCTGCCTCAAAATGCCTAGTACAGTTCTCAAATGCTCAGTGTGAGTTTGCTCGACAGGAGAATACACAAGGATATCATCTATGAATACCACTACAAACTTATCCAACTGCTCTCGAAAGACGGTATTCATAAGATCCATAAAAGCTGCGGGGGCATTGGTTAATCCAAATGGCATCACCAAAAACTCATAGTGGCCATACCTTGTGCGGAAGGCTGTCTTTGCGATGTCCTCGGCCTTCACTCGTAGCTGATGATATCCTGATCGAAGGTCAATTTTCGAAAAGATCTTGGCACCTTTGAGCTGATCAAATAAATCCTCGATTCGTGGAAAGGGATACTTATTCTTGATAGTAACTTTGTTCAGCTCTCTATAATCAATACAAAGCCTCATGCTACCATCTTTCTTCTTTACAAACAACACAGGTGCTCCCCAAGGCGACACACTAGGTCGGATAAACTTCTTGTCTAGTAACTCCTGCAGTTGTTCCTTCAACTCTCTCAATTCCGCCGGAGCCATTCTATAAGGAGCTTTAGAAATAGGTTCAGTACCGGGGATCAAGTTAATCTCAAACTCAACTTCTCTCGGAGGTGGCACTCCTGGTAAATCTTCCGGAAACACGTCAGGAAATTCATTGACCACTCGAATTTTCTCCATAGACGACACCTCCTGAGTAACATCCATGGCATACACTAAGAATCCCTCAGCACCCTTCCTCAATGCTTTGCGTGCTTGTGCGACAGACACATATACCTTCTTGGGGACTTTCTTTCGTTCTGCATCTCCCTGAAATATTACCTCCTCCATCTTATCATTCTTGATTGTCACTTGCTTCAACCGACAATCAATATTGGCGTGATTCTTAGCCAACCAGTCCATTCCTAATATAACGTCGAAGTCATACATCTGGATAGGGATCAGTGTGGCAGAGAATGCTTGTCCTTCAAACTCCAATTCGCAATCTCGATACTGCTGGTATGAGACCATAATCTGATCTCCGGCCGCTTGTACGCGATACGGAGTCTCTAACCATTCAGGCAACCTACCCAAGTGCTTAGTGAATCTCTTCGCTACAAAGGAATGGCTTGCGCCGCTATCGAAAAGTACATTGGCAGGCATCTTATTTACTAAAACCGCACCTAAAGCCACATAAAGTTTTGCACACAAAAGTTACGCACATAGACACTTAACTCAATATGAATTCAAACTTAGTTTAGAGGATACCTGCTACTACATCGGTAGCCTCCTGCACATCTGTGTCCGTCATTAGATGTACACGGGCATTTGCTCGAGGCTTCACTCTCGGCTGCTGAGCCGCCTCTCCAGGGTTATTCTTCTTCATCTCCGGACAGTCTCTAATCAAGTGACCCACTTGGCCACATCGGAAACATGCTCCGACTACTTTCCTACACTCTCCAACATGGTTCCTGCCGCAATGTGGACAAACTCCTATAACCTGCTGAGCTACTTGATTCTGGGGTGGCAGTCTCTGAAAATTCCCAACTGGCCCTCTCTTCGGGATCTTGACCCAACGTCCGGGTCTTCCACCCACTCTCACATCCTCCCTTGGTCTCTTGCCTCTATCAGACCCTCCAACACTAGCTGCTCTCGCCGCCACTCGGCGAAAATCACTTTCAACACGGTAACACGCATCTAGCATATCCTCATAAGTTTTCATCCCTGCATTCACTATCGCCGATTGTATCCTCGAATCCAAACCCCTCTCAAACTTTGTCATCTTAAGACGATTATCAGACATAATCGCAGGGGCAAACTTACCTAAGGCATGAAAACGATCTGCATACTCCGACACCGTCATCCTTCCTTGCTCCAGTCTGTCAAACGCCCTTATCTTGTCCAAGATCGCCGTCTCCGGTACATAATATTTCAGGAAAACATCACAGAACTGTGTCCATGAGATTGGTGGGGTCATCCTCAACACCATTCCTTCCCACCATTCGCCAGCCTTGCCACTTAAAAGGGGTGTGGCCACCTCAACTTTTATCTCATTCGGAATTTGCACCAACCGGAAGCATTTCTCAACCTCAGCCAACCAATGCTGAGCCTCCTCAGGATCCGTACATCCACCGAACTCCGGCACCCTCATCTTTCTCATCTCCCCATAAAAGAACCTGATGTTATGATGTGGCGGTGGTGGAGGCGGAGGCTGATGCTGCTGCACATACCCTTGTGCAATGACCGTCAGCGCATCAGTGAGTACTTGGGGTAAAACAACTTGTGGGGGCTGGTTCTCCTGTCCATTGCCTGAGTTGCCTGTGTTATCTCTTCTTGGAGGCATATTTCTCTGAAAAGGTCGACATTGCATCAGCATTCAGTAAATACAAAAAGATTACTGAAGGCTCGAATGCGTACTAATAGGTGAGGTGTGTAGTACAACTATTAATACAAAGTTAGATAATAAGACGCGCTCGCACACACCCAACCCATATCATACTTAACCAATAAAGAGATCAACACTTATAACTAAAGATCAACCTTAAGGGAGAATCATAGCTTAAGAGTCTAAAAGATCATGAACTTAAGTTTCCGAAATAGATCTGGAGCCTAGTCTCTGATACCACCTGTAGCGCCCCAGCCCGATACCGTTATCGGAAACCAGTGCACCCGCCGTAGCCTACTACGAGAACTACGAAGCGTCAAGCAGATCATGCGTACATTCTTCATAAGGTAAGATACTAAAACCAGCGGAAACGTCATAAAACTTAAACCTTCATCGTCATTAAACATCCATAAAATGCAGCGGAAATAAAAACAAACTGTTTGTTCATCTAGCCAACAGAAGTTTTAGAACAACATAATAACAATGAGTCTCCAAACTTAAACAGAATAATCCAGCATCTATCTATTCCCTTGTCCATCGTCCCATTGAGCCCACTCGCCGTCATCTTCGATAAATATCAACTCATATTCAGGCTCACCTGAAAAGGAACAGAATGATTGTTCTTAGCGAAAACTTCGCCAGCAAGTAACCCGTCTATACACCTTACGGAATCACACACGTCGAGTCACCAGTGAATAAAACATTGCCCACCTGTAGCGCCCCAGCCCGATACCGTTATCGGAACCAGTGCACCCGCCGTAGCCTACTACGAGAACTACGAAGCGTCAAGCAGATCATGCGTACATTCTTCATAAGGTAAGATACTAAAACCAGCGGAAACGTCATAAAACTTAAACCTTCATCGTCATTAAACATCCATAAAATGCAGCGGAAATAAAAACAAACTGTTTGTTCATCTAGCCAACAGAAGTTTTAGAACAACATAATAACAATGAGTCTCCAAACTTAAACAGAATAATCCAGCATCTATCTATTCCCTTGTCCATCGTCCCATTGAGCCCACTCGCCGTCATCTTCGATAAATATCAACTCATATTCAGGCTCACCTGAAAAGGAACAGAATGATTGTTCTTAGCGAAAACTTCGCCAGCAAGTAACCCGTCTATACACCTTACGGAATCACACACGTCGAGTCACCAGTGAATAAAACATTGCCCACCTGTAGCGCCCCAGCCCGATACCGTTATCG
>AP025070.1:20013135-20159183 GCA_036186865.1 Eustoma russellianum | reverse complement strand
CACCTTACGGAATCACACACGTCGAGTCACCAGTGAATAAAACATTGCCCAAAATAAGGTGCTCGGGTTAGCAAATGGCATCTTAATAAGAACTTCTCAAAACAGATAAAGCACATATGTGAACACAGATACGAGAACCAACATGCATTAAAACAACGTATCACATAAGCAAGTCATAAACTAATCACGTTTCTTGCATGTCAAGTCTTATGCTTCGTGTACCATGATGCATGTACTTCTTTAAAATCACACACAACACCCATGCATATGTCTTCTTTCATAAACATGTCATGCATGCCATTTCACAAAACATTTCATCACTTTACATATCATATTCTTCGCGTAGCAGAACTTTATACCCTGTGGGTGATCAGCCCACAGCCATCATATATCCGTGCTGAAAGGTCCACGGCCCCATTACATATAACATATATCCGTGCTGAAAGGTCCACGGCCCCATTACATATAACATATATCCGTGCTGAAAGGTCCACGGCCCCATTACATATATCATATATCCGTGCTGATAGGTCCACGGCCCCATAAAATACTTCATTTTCCGTGCTGATAGGTCCACGGCCCCATAACATACTTTATACCCTGCTGTTGATTCACAGATCACGCTCTTTATACCCTGCTTTCGCAGACGTGACTCTTTATACCCTGTGATCAACCAGCAGCCATTTCGTCTTTCGAAAACCTTAAACCTTTCTTGTTCTTTTGCAAAACATATCTCAAATCAAATGCAAGTGCCCATGTCATGATGCAGGATGCACAAATAGCTTCATATCAACATGTAACACAAACACATACATCATGCCTATCAAGCATACGGCCTTGCACCTCACACACTCTATGGTCGTGTTATTCCAAGCCCATTTCTTGTCACAAACTCACTCAAGATTCAATCTTATTCTAACTTGATCAACTTACCATCCACACCTCAAATATACCTCAAATACCCTTGCATTTTATGTTCAAAAGAAGTGTATAAAGTTACTACACTTACATAGGGCGCTTAAAGGGTCAAAAAGACTTCCAGAACACTTGGAACACCACTTGAAGCGCCTAATGGTACATGAAGCGCCTCTACTAGGCGTTCGAAGTGTTCGGAGATGATTCAGGACACATTGAACACCACATGAAGCGCCTAATGTGACATGAAGCGCCTCATGTAGGCGTTCGAAGTGTTCTGACGGTTCTAAATTGCAGTTTTTCTGTACGGGAAAGCTCCAGGACACTTGGAACGCTACATGAAGCGCCTATAGTGACATGAAGCGCCTCATGTAGGCGTTCGAAGTGTTCTGACGATGCCAAACTGCAGTTTTTCTGCAGTAACTTCCACCCAACTCCTTTCTTCTTCAACCCTTCCAGATTCAACACTTAAAGATCCATCTTAACAACTAGATTCATCACACTTAACATACATCTAATCATGATTTGACACTTATTGAATGTCTAACAAGATCCACACTAAATCTTCATCCATTCACCACCTTCAAGAGTTATCATCAACAATACCCAACCAACAAGACTACAACAATATCATCACTCATCCCTCAATTTCCTGCACTTACTCTCGACATCTAAGTGTATACAATCAACACAAGAGTAGAGCAAGGCAAGAAACACATCAACATATATACTATCATGGGCATGGTTGACTAACAACAAGTACTGCACAACTTTTCCAGAAATTTGGCCCAAAGAACAAGTCTTTACGCAATTAGCAACAAGACTTACATATAACAAGCATGTATGATAGACAAGACAAGAATACTAATGTGTGATTCATATTTTCTCTTTGTAAGAACATAGGGCCAAAGGTATAAAATTTACGTAAAGCGTATAGAAAGATTACTTGCCTTGAATTCTAGATAAGCTTACGGATTTACTGCAGAATCTTGATGAGAATTGAACCTAGAATGGCCTTTATCCTTCCTTCTCCTTCCACTCTTCTTCTTCTTCCTCTCCCTTTTCTCTTCTCTCTCAATTCCTGCGGTTTTCCTTCTTCTTTTGTGATGTTAAAACCGTCCCCCCCTTATGGCCAATGGGGAGTTATACCAAAGTGTGGTGTAACTCCCTTAACTCCTAGTAGGGACCTTTTAAGTAATTACCCTTAGTTTCTTTTAATTCTACTTTTAACCCCTTTCTTTTGTTCTTCTATGTTTTGTGCAACTAAGTCTCATAAACTACATAATTACTTAAGTTGCACTTAAGGTTGACCTAGAGTGTTGAAAGTCGTGCTTAAAAGTCACGGGGTGTAACAGAGTTGATTAAAGATTATGATCTCTCAATTCAGTACCACCCTGGGAAAGCCAATAAAGTTGCTGATGTGTTGAGCCGAAAGACAAGTCACCCACATCAACCACCTCTTTAGCGAGACATGGAAGAATTTGGCCTTGAAGAAGTTGACTCTGTGGATGAAGTGCTCGCCAAATTAGTTCTTATCCCTTCACTGATTGATAATATCAAAGAGGCTCAAGGAAATGATGAAGCCTTGAGGAAGATCAAGGAGAGGATAAAAGATAAGCCACTGAATGATTTTGAAGCTTGTAGCAATGGCATTTTATGGTACAGAGGACAGTTATGTGTACCTGAGAACAAGGAAATTAAAGATGAAGTCTTGATGGAAGCCCACAACTCGCGCTTATCTATACACCCTGGAGCTAACAAGATACATGTATCAGGACCTCAAGCAAAGGTTTTGATGGCACGGCATGAAGAACCAAATAGCTGAATTTGTTGAGCGATGCTTTGCTTGTCAAAGAGTAAAAGTTGAGCACCAAAGACCTTCCGGGTCACTACAACCTTTAGAAGTACCTGAATGGAAGTAGGACCATGTCACCATGGATTTCGTGATCGATCTACCAAGGACTAAGTATGGAAATGATGCTATATGGGTCGTTGTGGACTGTCCGAACAAGTCTCCTCACTTTATGGCCATGTCGATTAAGACATCTATGGAGAAGTTAGCTTCTATGTATATCGACCAGATTGTCTTCTTGCATGGTGTGCCCATAAGCATCGTTTGTGATCGTGATCCCCGTTTTACCTCTAGATTTTGGACAGCCTTTCAAAAGGCATTGGGCACTGAAATCAGGATGAGTTCTGCTTTTCATCCTCAGATTGATGGCCAATCAGAAAGGACAATTCAAACACTTGAAGACATGCTTCGTGCTTGCATTCTTGATTTTGGAGGAAGCTGGGATAAGAGTCTTAAACTGGTTGAGTTCTCTTACAATAACAGTTTCCACAGATCTATCGGGATGGCACCCTATGAAGCTTTTTATGGGAGAAAATGTCGGTCCCCACTCTATTGGGACGAGATCAGAGACAATATTTATACGGGACCCGACCTTGTAGAGCAAACTCGAGAAAAAATAAAGATTGTTTGACAATGATTGAAGGCAGCACAAGATAGAAGTAAGATATGGGCTGATGAAAGACGGAGACCCTTGGAGTTTCAAGAAGGGGAAAAAGTTTTCTTAAAGGTCTCTCCATCTAGAGGGTTCAAGAGATTTGGCATAAAAGGAAAGTTGAGCCCAAGATTCATTGGACCGTATGAAATCCTAGAAAGAGTTGGTGAAGTTGCATATCACTTGGCGTTGCCTCCATCACTGTCCCAGTTACATAACGTGTTCCACATCTCCCAACTTCGCCGGTATGTTTATGATCCAAGTCACATCCTTGAGGATCAGCAGCTGAAGATTGAAGAAGATGCATCTTATATAGAGGAGCCCTTAAAGATCGTTGATTGGAAAGAGAAGAAGTTGAGAAAGAGATCCATACCTATGGTGAAAGTCCAGTGGAAAAACCATTCTGGAGAAGAAGCCACATGAGAAACTAAGGAAGACATGAAGAATAGATACCCCCATCTTTTTGACTAGTTCTCTTAAGTTTCGAGGATGAAACTTATGTTAAGGGGGGTAGGATGTTGTACCCCAACTGTATTGTACTTGAAACGATGACGAAGTGGCGTAATGAAATATTAATTCTTCCAAGTACATTTTATTAAGTTATATTAGTGCTTCTTTACTTAAATTCCTTTAAGATAGATACTATATAATTATACAAGTGGATGTCATGGAGTGTGTAAAATGACTATTTCGATCCCCCAAGACCTTGGAATTTCGGCCACCAAGTCTTAAAGGACCCTAGAGTAATTCTTATAAGATGACTAACCTAAATGGTTTTCATAGAAGCAAACCTAAAATTATGGACAAGAAATTAGATAATATAAATAATGCTATAATTATATAAGTATGTGTTATGAAAAATGTAAAATGACAAAAATACCCTCCCCAAGGCCTCCAAGAATTCGGCCAACCCAAAGAGGTCACTAGAACCCTCTTCACTTTTCTAGTCTATTCCTAATATGTAAAATATCTAATTAGATTATGATTAAATAATAAAATAAGGCAAGCATGGAAGGCAAAAGCTTGCAATTTACAAGACCAAGATTGCCTTTTTCTTACTTTTCATGCACCCTTGTCTCCCTCCTTCACCCATGCGCCGGTTCCCCCTCTCTCCCTTACACCATTGAGCTTTTTTTTTATAATACCTAGAATGTTACATCCCTGCCAGTAGAAATAGAAAAGAAAATAAATAAAACAAAGATGATAAAATCCTAGTCTATTTAGAATTTTTGAAATTAGGATAAGTCATGAACCAAATACAATTAGGGAAACTAAGATAGAATTTACATGGAAGAAATCCTATTTCAAATTGGAATATACCTAGTTATCTAAACCGATACCTATCTATCCCTAACCTAAGAAAATTATACACACTCTACAAATATCTGCCCGCCGCCCCTGGAAAAAAAAGATTCAGCAAACTCCCCTCCCAAGAACCCACCATCGCCAACAGCAATTCTATTTACTGCAATTCTTTGGCCCCCAAAACTACCAGCGCCAACAACAAAAAGGAAGAAGAAGGGAAAAAAAAGATTGTTGCACTTTGTTGCCATTTCAGCGGAGAGGTGCTTTAAGGGAAAAAGAATAGTTCTTGTCCATCATCAACTCAAATTCAATCGTACGGTATAGTATATCAATCAATGTGAGTAATCTCTCTAACCTTGCTATGTTTTTGCGAAAAATCTATACGTTATTTTGGTATAAACTTTGGATCATGCATTCGTATATGTGGTTGAATAGATGAATGTATATACATCGTAAGTAATCTTGGTGTATTTACTATGATTTTGGATAGTCTATATTTTCAGTAATACATTGAATCAGGTATTAGTATTTGTGAGTTGTATAGATGTATATAGTTATGTATAGGTGTATATGTATGCACCGAATTTTGTATGTGTGTGTATATATGGTGCATGAGTGTTGTGCGTGACATAATATATATATGTGTGTGTGTATATATATACATATATATATATATGGGTAAAATGCGCCGTGCTTTACATTTATATATATGTATTTTGGTGTAGTGTGAAATGCTACAGTTAATCAAACTAAATTTTTGTTTTCCTTTTCTTGTTTCTCAGAAGTTGACGATGTGGTATTTCTTGCTGCATATGAATTTAGTGATATTGTATTATATGCTGATCGCATGCATAGAGAAATAATACAAATCTCCACTCAGTTGATTATTTCCAATCTTCAATAAATTGTTAGGTTCCTTAGTCATCGATGCAGTATTTCTCGTTGAATATGAATTTTGGAAAATTTTAATAAAACTGGCCGAATTATATCAACATACACAAATACCACTGAAATTCAGCACAGACATGTATTTTCCATAGGTTGAAGATATAAATATTGGATTCATATGTAGACCGAAAGTATATGAATTGAAGAATTAAACACCTGGGCCGATTTGTATATCTAAATTTATATTTTTTTTTCTCTACTTATCATTAAGCGTAATTTCTTTCCTCTATAGTTTATTTTAATTGAGTAAACCAAGTCTGTCTTTGATATTCCATTTAAGTTTCTATTCATATTTAGTATAGTAGTTGCCGCATATGTTTTCTATTACTTATTACAATTGATATTCTTTGCGCAATAATAACTTACAAATTTTGCATAGTAGCATGGCGGATAGCATTCCTAGATAATCCAATATATGTATGCGTGTGTGTGTGTATATATATGGAGAGAGAGATATATATATTTGTAGGGATATTTGGTATCTTGGGATTATTTGGATTGTTTAGTCTATTTGTGTTTGGAGTTGTGTTATTTGAGGGGCATTTTGGTAATTCTGACAAAATTGACATTTTGGCCATTTTGGCAATTGGATTAACTTTGATACTTGGGGAATCATTTCGAAAAGTTGCATTTGCATATTTTTTGGAAATTCACCCCTACACATGAAATATACTGTTAAGCCGGATTGGTTCCAAACAAACGGAGCGTCCGGGCAAATTGGCTATTTTAGATATAGAGCGCCCGAACATATTGGCCGCCATTAGGGCGCCCCGGCATATTGGCTATTGTGATATAGAGCGCCAGAGCATATTGACTATTGGGGGACCAATTCGTAAGTCTTACGGTATAAGTCATTTGTAGGGAAAGTGCTATAGCCATTGCATTATTTTGACCGTTTTAGCCGGGTTTTGGATTTTTGACACATTGATAATTGGATTTTGACCGGGTTGTACTCGGATTTGGACTTTGGACATTTAACCGGCTAATTCGGATTTGGAAACTTTGGACTTTTGGGCCTTTGACTTTGGACATTTGGGCATTGCATATTTGGAAAATTGCATCATCGATTTTGGTTTGGACTAACCCCTAATTGGACTTTGTAATGTACCTTATTGGACTTTGTTATGTGCTTCATTGGATTTTGTTACGTACTTTGTTGTGTATTTGCTCTATTTGCTTTTGGGTGTTAGGGCAGAATTGAAAAGTTACTTGCGAAGAGAAGCATGCTATTACTTTATGTTGTTATATATCTTTATCACACCTGCTTCTCCGTGTATGATCCCATGGTAAGTATAGTGGGATTACTTGCTGAGCGACTTGTCGCTCAAACCACGCTTTAACATATTTTGCAGATAGACAGGTGATTGAGTTAGCATACCGAGGATGACCAAGAGTGGAGATATTGAGGTCGATGACATTCCAATGAGACTTTCGAGGGCTTAGTTGAGATAATGATTTTCGATACTCGAGGTTTATGTACTTTAGACATTTAGTTATATTACATTTGACATTTGTATCGGATTTAGATCTGCCTAGACATTGATATTTATGATGATGATTATTTCGAGGTTTTAAATTTTGACTTCCGCTGACGTGTATCTGTTTTGATTTTGACGCTTTGTATTCTCCTTAGTGAGATACGGCGGGTGCACTGTTCCCGATGTTAGGGCTCGGGAGCGGGTCGCTACAGGTGGTATCAGAGCATGGCTCTAGATCCATAGCGGAAACGTAGATTTAGGCCCCTAGAAATTAAGTTACGATTTTGCCCCTAAGTCATGATTTTAGACTTAAAAACCATGACATTAAGCATCAATTTTAGAAGTAGGTTTTGACATTAGACATAGGTGATGATTTTGATTGCCTTAAGTCACGATCTTAAGATACAAGTGACGATTCTGATTAAGAGTTGATCTGAATATTAGACAATTATTTGAACATAAGTACTGATCTTAGTCGTAAGCGATGATTATATTCTAAGCATGATCTTAGAATTAAGAAATGACTTAGACTTATGTGCCGATCGGTTGAGGGGTACACATACCAAGAACGATATTATATCCCTGTGAGTTCGAGTAATTGTATTATTTAAGTTTTGATCATAACCTTTGCACATGTCCTTAGCGTGATTTTAGTAGCCCTAAATGAATTGTGTATAATTAAATTACATAAATTGTAATGTTAACCAGGATGCCTACTACAGGCGTTGGATGATACATAAATTTAAATGCGTCCGGCAGTTACTAGGGTTGCTTCTCTATAGCAGCAGCATGAGACCCGGTACCATTAAGGTAACTGAAGCGAGTCATGCCGCTATTGTGGCAGTAGTGTCGAAACTCGACTAGGTCTAAGCTAAGATCGTAGCTACTAAGGGACGATTTATAGTAGCATGATTGAAACTAAATAACGATTTATAAGTGTTATGATCAGTAGAGTTTGGTGAAGGATATTTTTCAAAGGAGTTTATAGTTCTGATTAAGATGCCGAATTTACAATTACCAAAATAGGCCGACAATATTATTTTTTTTAGAGGTATTGATCAATAGCGGCATGCGAGATCAACTTTAGCATGTGCATTAGAATGATAAATCGCCACAGAATCTTTAGTTAAGTATTGATCCCTTGAAACATCAAGTTATTTAGCGTGAATCTAGTAGGCTTGAATTGAAATAGAGTAAGCATGAACAAGGAATAGATGCTATTCATGAAGGATTTAACTGAATTAGAATTAGCGGTGGAAATAACCAAGCAAAGGAGAACGATGGATTAGTGTAGCATGCAGAAGTATGGTGAATTAGAATACCTTAAGTCGATCAATATTTAGTGTGCCATGCTGGGATTGGACAACTTAAGTTGAGGAATTTATCATGAGTAGACGAACACTAGACTTATAAGAAACGGTGCATAGGCGGATTTTCATTTGACAGTATGGGTGACTTAAAAAAAATTTATACGAAGTATTGGACTATTATTTTTCAAGTAAAACGTTTTCTTGTAAGCACGTACACCAAAATATATTATATAATTCAAAGGTATTTCAAATATTTTGTTCTAAGTATTTCATTTGATCCATTAATTTTACAAAGCTACTTCTTTCCATATTTGCATACGGACAAAATAAGGTTTAATTATTTTGACAATTTTTAAACAGAAAAGAGCTTTCAAAATATTGATGTTCTCCCCACAAACAAAAGGGGTACGTTATATATTTTCCATATAATGTCTCAAATTTTCGTTTAAGTTACATCTATTGGCCATCAAGACAACATGGTTTTGATGTTCCGCAATATAATTAGAGTTCATAGTTGGTAGGTAACTTGTGTCATGTCTTTATTATCTATCCAATTTGGCCACATTCTAAAGAAATTTTGTGTTGCTTATTATGTACAAATAAAACACGGGCTAAGGACTAATCTTCCACTGGAGAGAGAGATTTGATCTCTTTGCAGTTGGAAATTGTTGTGCAAGATCCATTATCTAGGTTGCAGACTGCATATGATTTGCTTCAAGCTGCTGGCACCGTAGAGAATGAACCATGGAAGCATATTTGGATTATAATGGGGCCACAGACTTGATATGCTCTGATGGCAATGGAAGTTGGTGATTAATATATATATATATATATATATATATATAGCAAGGTAAAGATAATTGTTTTTGTACTAATACTGGTCAAAAGTAATTTATCGATTATCGACATTGCAAGCATTTTATCTATTAAAAGTTTTGAAGTTAATTACCTACTTGCGATGAACTTATTTAATTTTTGTGAAGCGAAAAATAGTTTTCAAAATATATATACTTTATTTTGAAAAAGGGAGGTATCTTATTCAAATTGTTTTATGAAACTTCACATTTATGAAGTTTCTAATTGTTGTGGTATTTTGCGAAACAAAACATAGCTTCAAAATATGTATCTCTTTTTGAAAAAAAAAGACACCGTGTTCAAATCGGTTTATAGAAAGAAATGTTTACGATTATTGTGTCTCAATTGTTTCAAAGTGGTTTACTCGAAATACTTTTATAGACAAGTATGTCATTATTTTTAAAAGTAGTTTCAAAAGATACACACTGCTTTTAGAACAAGGGAGATATCGTATTTAACTCGTTTTATAAAACATAATATTGTTGAGTTTCGGCTATTTTAAAGAGATTTCACCATGATACTTTTTGCGAACAATTATGTCATTGTTTTATAAGAAGTCACGTAAGACACCGTTTTGCAAAAACAAATGTATAATCCTGTGGTTCTCGTGTTTACAAAGATGGAAAAGAAGGATATATTTTCAATTAGTTAGAACTACATGGATTTTCTTTCCTTTTATTTACCATTTTAAAGAACAATATGTCCATACACATACTTCGTATATTAGGCTGTTGATGATATCTCCGCAAAAGTAAGGACCTGATCATATAGTTAGCTCGTAAGTGTATAAGAATTGATTTTGAGTGCTTGATGATTTACCTATTGGGGAACTCAATGGATGTTTAGTTTGGTTACGTATCTAGGAGATAAATCATATATGATTAGTTTTAAGAATTCGAAATTGTAGACTAAAATTATGTAAGTTGAATGATACACATTATGTGGAATTGAAGGATTAATAACTTAAAAGTGAGGTTGATATGATGATATCTGCGACATATACTAGGTATTGAATCAAGTAGAATCATACTAAGTTATCAATTACCTAATACACAAGTTTCGAGGACGAAACTTTTTGTAAGGAGGGGGTCTGTTACGTCCCTGCCAGTAGAAATAGGAAACAAAATAAATAAAACAAAGATGATAAAATCCTAGTCTATTTAGAATTTTTGAAATTAGGATAAGTCATGAACCAAATACAATTAGGGAAACTAAGATAGAATTTACATGGAAGAAATCCTATTTCAAATTGGAATATACCTAGTTATCTAAACCGATACCTATCTATCCCTAACCTAAGAAAATTATACACACTATACAAATATCTGCCCGCCGCCCCTGGAAAAAAAAAAGATTCAACAAACTCCCCTCCCAAGCACCCACCATCGCCAACAGCAATTCTATTTACTGCAATTCTTTGGCCCCCAAAACTGCCAGCGCCAACAACAAAAAGGAAGAAGAAGGGAAAAAAAGATTGTTGCACTTTGTTGCCATTTTAGCGGAGAGGTGCTTTAAGGGAAAAAGAATAGTTCTTGTCCAACATCAACTCAAATTCAATCGTACGGTATAGTATATCAATCAATGTGAGTAATCTCTCTATATTTGCTATGTTTTTGCGAAAAATCTATACATTATTTTGGTATAAACTTTGGATCATGCATTCGTATATGTGGTTGAATAGATGAATGTATATACATCGTAAGTAATCTTGGTGTATTTACTATGATTTTGGATAGTCTATATTTTCAGTAATACATTGAATCAGGTATTAGTATTTGTGAGTTGTATAGATGTATATAGTTATGTATAGGTGTATATGTATGCACCGAATTTTGTATGTGTGTGTGTATATATGGTGCATGAGTGTTGTGCGTGACATAATATATATATGTGTGTGTGTATATGGGTAAAATGCGCCGTGCTTTAAATTTATATATATGTGTTTTGGTGTAGTGTGAAATGATACAGTTAATCAAACTAAATTTTTGTTTTCCTTTTCTTGTTTCTCAGAAGTTGACGATGTGGTATTTCTTGCTGCATATGAATTTAGTGATATTGTATTATATGCTGATCGCATGCATAGATAAATAATACAAATCTCCACTCAGTTGATTATTTCCAATCTTCAATAAATTGTTAGGTTCCTTAGTCATCGATGCAGTATTTCTCGTTGAATATGAATTTTGGTAAATTTTAATAAAACTGGCCGAATTATATCAACATACATAAATACCACTGAAATTCAGCACAGACATGTATTTTCCATAGGTTGAGGATATAAATATTGGATTCATATGTAGACCGAAAGTATATGAATTGAAGAATTAAACACCTGGGCCGATTTGTATATCTAAATTTATATTTTTTTTCTCTACTTATCATAAAGCGTAATTTCTTTCCTCTATAGTTTATTTTAATTGAGTAAACCAAGTCTGTCTTTGATATTCCATTTAAGTTTCTATTCATATTTAGTATAGTAGTTGCCGCATATGTTTTCTATTACTTATTACAATTGATATTCTTTGCGCAATAATAACTTACAAATTTTGCATAGTAGCATGGCGGATAGCATTCCTAGATAATCCAATATATGTATGCGTGTGTGTGTATATATATATGGAGAGAGAGATATATATATTTGTAGGGATATTTGGCATCTTGGGATTATTTGGATTGTTTAGTCTATTTGTGTTTGGAGTTATGTGTTATTTGAGGGGCATTTTGGTAATTCTGACAAAATTGACATTTTGGCCATTTTGGCAATTGGATTAACTTTGATACTTGGGGAATCATTTCGAACAGTTGCATTTGCATATTTTTTGGAAATTCACCCCTACACATGAAATATACTATTAAGCCGGATTGGTTCCAAACAAACGGAGCTTCCGGGCATATTGGCTATTTTGGATATAGAGCGTCCGGACATATTGGCCGCCATTAGGGCGCCCCGGCATATTGGCTATTGTGATATAGAGCGTCAGGGCATATTGACTATTGGGGGACCAATTCGTAAGTCTTACGGTATAAGTCATTTGTAGGGAAAGTGCTATAGCCATTGCATTATTTTGACCGTTTTAGCCGGGTTTTGGATTTTTTACACATTGATAATTGGATTTTGACCGGGTTGTACTCGGATTTGGACTTTGGACATTTAACCGGCTAATTCGGATTTGGAAACTTTGGACTTTTGGTCCTTTGACTTTGGACATTTGGGCATTGCATATTTGGAAAATTGCATCATCGATTTTGGTTTGGACTAACCCCTAATTGGACTTTGTAACGTACCTTATTGGACTTTGTTATGTGCTTCATTGGATTTTGTTACGTACTTTGTTGTGTATTTGCTCTATTTGCTTTTGGGTGTTAGGGCAGAATTGAAAAGTTACTTGCGAAGAGAAGCATGCTATTACTTTATGTTGTTATATATCTTTATCACACCTGCTTCTCCGTGTATGATCCCATGGTAAGTATAGTGGGATTACTTGCTGAGCGACTTGTCGCTCAAACCACGCTTTAACATATTTTGCAGATAGACAGGTGATTGAGTTAGCATACCGAGGATGACCAAGAGTGGAGATATTGAGGTCGATGACATTCCAATGAGACTTTCGAGGGCTTAGTTGAGATAATGATTTTCGATACTCGAGGTTTATGTACTTTAGACATTTAGTTATATTACATTTGACATTTGTATCGGATTTAGATCTGCCTAGACATTGATATTTATGATGATGATTATTTCGAGGTTTTAAATTTTGACTTCCGCTAACGTGTATCTGTTTTGATTTTGACGCTTTGTATTCTCCTTAGTGAGATACGGCGGGTGCACTGTTCCCGATGTTAGGGCTCGGGAGCGGGTCGCTACATAGAAGCTTCTCCCTCCATCTACAAACTTAAACATCCTCAAGAAGTTCACAAGCAAGAACACTTAGGCTATTTTCATCACCATCATCAGCCTACCACACGGCCCCTTTGGAGCTAGGAGATTCAAGACTATTCTCATTTTCAAGCTCAAAGAATCATCTAGGTAAGTCACATTCCAAGATTCTTAAGTGAATTTCTCTATTTCAAAAAATGAAGCTCACATGGTTTCCTTTTTCCTACCCAAACCCGTGACCTCCTTGGTCACTAGGTACAAGCTTTTCAAGCTTCTAAGTGGTGCTAGCCTCTTGATAGTTTGAATTCCTCTCAAATTCCATTCAAAGCCTCATTTTGGTAAGTAAATCAAGCATCAATTTAGCTCTATTGTTCATTTAAATGGTAGCTAACATTTCTCCTTTTTCCTCCCTCAAAACCGTATGCTACATGGAAGTAGGGGAGGAATCTTCAACCCATTTCATCCAAGATCCAAGCTTAAAAAAGGTTCTAGCTTGAAGACACAAGTATACTCTAGACTTTCATGATTTATTTAAGGAGTTAATGACTTGAATGACTAGCTATTTTTAAGATATGAATTTTAGTTGAAGATACTAAGTGTTAAGCATGAGACCTTGGCTTGCATGTGAGTAATGCTTCTAAATATGAGTTCTTTTCCTACATGCAATATGATATGAGGGCTGTTTTAGGATGGTGAGTGGATTAGTAAAGTGATTCTTGGCAAGAATAGATTTTGTGTAGCACCAAGATGGCATGCGTGTGCTATATGTAGTTTTTACAAGTTGTTTTGACATGATTGGTGTGAATTAGCATATTAATGAGTTGCATGCCTAGATAAACATAGTAGGAGATGTCTACTTCATCATAAAAAGGGACGGCTAAGGAGAATTAGTAGGAGAGAACATTGAACCTAAGGAAGAACATATCTTGTGAGCCCAAAGATATATATGAAATTTGCATGCTTAATGATTTAATACATGGGTATATTTGTACTCAATTTGAAATGTGCCATGAGCCCTCTTAGTAAAAGAAAACAGGCTGTTATGGTGGTTAGGCGATGTATAAAATATTTGCACCAAGGTAGACTCTATAAAGTGCGAAATGAGCAAATGTGATAAGTGATATGAGCATGATGCAAACTGTTTTGGATTAATTTATAAGTGGCTTAATGAATGGTATGAAACCTTGAAATGTTTATGATAAAGGGGGTATTTAGTTGTTAATAAATTGTTTATTAAGAATAAGGCTAGTTGGTGACCACTTGATATGAAAAAGTGACAAAAGACCAAACTACTGGAATAGGACAGTTTTATGTGGTGTGTTGTGTGACCTGGAAATGGACCTTTGGAACGTGTAAATGAGATGATTTTTGGTAGGGTACTAGATTTGTATGTTTATTAAGTATGTGAGTTGGAATTTTGGTAAAAAGACTTATGGTTTTGCTACAATAAAATTGTTAGTAAAACGGGTTACTCCAGAATCTTCACGTGACCAATTTGGGGAAAATAATTAAATGACCCCTCTAAAGTTATTGGATTGCTATGGAATTTTTATGGTAATTACTTAGGACATAGATAAGCATGTCCATGGAAATTAATCAATTTGGAATTAGTGTTTTGAGGGGTAACAACTGAATTGAAGTTGGCGCCACAAAACAGGAAAACAGGACAGAATTATGAAATAAGTTGGGAGGCATTAATCTTATGGATTTGGACATGTATGAATTGTTTGGGCATATGCATATTACTCCATGATGTGTTTACTGTGTTTTCCAGGTGCTGGCCCATGTTAATTAAGATTTTATGATTTTGGAGATTAATAAAAAGATGGGTACTGTACTGCTGGATTCAGCAGTACACTTTTTAGTGACTTAATGATTTAAGGGTCTTATTCATCTTGAAACGTTACGAAAATTTTATGGCATTAAGATAGGATCCTGTTATGCATGTGTTAAGGCAAGAAATTATGAAAATAGGCCTGATTGGTTATATTGGAGGCCTCATGAACAGAACGTAAATTCTGGAAAATTTTCAGCTCATGGGAATTATGTCTATGTCATGTTCTATGTAATTCTAAGATGATTCATGCCATGACTTGCATTGCACTTCATCCCATGCATCACACATGATCATGTGCATCATGATTCTGATTTTCTATGTTTTTCTGTATGCAAGTAAGCTCTTTTCAAGCAAGCAAGTTTTCGTTATGTACGTAAGTAATTTATGGTCCCATGATTTTCAAAAGAAATGTTTTATGACTTCCTTGCCGGCTAAGCATGCTCATAACCCGATTCCAGACCCGGGTTTAATAGGTCTGATGACATGATAAGTTCTGGACCCGTTCAGGACCCGGGGTTAATTGGTCCGATGATATGTTCAAGACTCGATCCAGGCCCAGGGTTAATCGGCCTGATGATACGTTCTGGACCAGTCCCAGACCCGGGGTTAATTGGTCTGATGACATGTTCTGGACCTGTTCAGATTTGGGGTTAATTGATCTGACACTCTGTTTTCTGATATGCTTGCTTTATGGGACCAAATGATGATTTTGACATGACATGACATCATGCATTGCATCTTGTATATTTCATGTACACTTTGCATGTTAGAACTGTTAAGTTATGAAGAGATAAGATATTATCAGTATGGTACTACTTAAATTATGATTAGGCTATATCTTCAGCAGATCAAGGATTAAAGGCCAGGTATGAATTAACGTTTGAGGTTCTTGGGGTTTTTCCATTCATGTTATGATTCTTTATTTATTTCATGATAGTTTATTGTATGCTTGCTTTGTGATTTTTATCACTCATACCTTTATTTTTCCCCAGAGCCTGGAAGTGCTAAGGTTGAGTAGATCGAGGATGAACCGAGAGTGCCGTACCTGTAGTCAAGGAGTCAGGAGGAGACGATGCTTAAGGACTTTTGTGCTGATGTGATGTTTGTACTATGAACTATGTTGAAACCTTTGGATTTCAGTTCTATCTTGTTTTGTGGGACTAATGTTTTGGGGATTTAATATTTTGGAATGCATGTTTATTTCAAAGTTTTAATTCTGCCTAAATTTTACTACCATGTTGACATGGGAGTCCATGACCTAAGTTATGGATTTTCGCATGTTATGCATGCCGCTTTGTACTCTCCGCAGTGAAGTACGGCGGGTGCACCGTATTCAGACGAGGTCTGGTGTAGGGCGCTACAGGTGGTATCAGAGCCTAGGCTCTAGATTTCGGGCAGAATGTAGAACTAAGTTATGATCTTAGAAATCTATGTTTGATCTTGGACCTAAGTCATGATCTTAGATGAGTGATGGCCTTAGACTAGGAAAACTTAGACCGGGTTTAGGATGTAATTTAATAATTAAACCTGACTTATAGAATCCGGATCTCTAACGTAAGATGTGTCTTTCCTCTCCCTCATTTAAAATTTTTGAGAATTATGACCTTTAGCCAAAATAATTTGGTTTTATCCCAACATTTGTATAAATTTTAACACTCCGTAGTGCAGATGGTGCGACCTCGTGGCAGACCTCCTAGGGCTCGACCAGCTGCTCAGCAGCCCGTTCCTCCTCAGCCACAAGGCCATGTTCCTCCTCCACCGGTTCAGGTTCCACCACCACTAGAGGACCAGAATCCTCCTGTTCAGAATAATCCACCTCCACCACCGCAGGCACCTATTCCTGTGATTATTCCTGACGTTAATTCCTTTCAGGCCTTTTGCCAGGTGGTCACACAGATAGGGCAAGGCCTAATCCATTAGAATGCTTCGCCCACCCACGCGAACTGTGAGAGATGCTCAATATTATTTCGAGAAGTTGAAGAGGGCTAATGTACCACCGTTTGAGGGAAAGCCAGATCTAGACATAGCTGAGAAGTGGTTGGATGAGGTCGAGAATTGTGTCGAGCTAATTCAAGCCCCTGATGAGATGAAAGCTCAAGCCATAAGGCTCTTCTTGTTAAGTGAAGCCAATCAATGGTGGAAGACTAACTTACACCCTTTGCCAAGACCAATTGCCTGGGAAAGATTTCTGCAAGAGTTCCATAAGTTCTATATCCCTCCCTCAGTGAAGTTACAAAAGAGGCATGAATTTGAATCACTGAAGCAAGAGCCCGGTATGACGGTAGCAGTGTATGCTAATAAGTTCATTGCATTGGGGACATTTCAGCCTACCACTATGAATGATGAAGAGACGAAAATGCTGAAATTTGAAAGAGGGCTAAATCAGAGAATCAGAACATGGCTGGTGAATGCAAACCCTGCAAATTTCGGAGCCCTTCTGGACGCCTGTTATAGGATTGAGAGAGATATTATCCATCGGGACGATGTGGGACAGAAAAAGGAGAGACAAGTGTCTGGAAATGAGAAGTTCAGAAAGGTACCCAAGAAGAATTACAGAGGATATGTTTTTCAAGGGAGATCACAGGGTCAGAATCAGCTCCGACAGCAGCATCAAAATAATCAGCAAAAGAATCAAACTCCACCCCAGCAGCCAGCTATACCAGTGTGCCCTTAGTGCCAGAAGAGACATATGAGTGAGTGTCGATGGCAGACTGGACAATGTTTTGGATGCGGCAAGGATGGTCACCTGATTAAGTATCGCCCAGACAGAGGAGCGCAGCAACAGCAGAAACAGCCAAAGAACCAACGACCCCGTGCAAATGCAAGGGTACACGTCATGACAGATGCAGATGTTGAGGAGACGGCAAACGTAGTGACTGGTAAGATTTAAAGTTTTCTGCCCTAAAATATGTTTTGCATGCCTATACTATTGCTTAGTTAAATATACATGGTTCAGGAACTATCTTAATATGTAACATACCTGCGAATGTATTGTTCGACAGTGGCGCCAGCCACTCGTTTATCTCCAGAAAGTTTGCTAAGAATATCGATCATAACTCAGTCCGATTAGAATCACCCTATAGAGTACAAGCAGCCGGCGATCAGGTACTTGTCTCTCATCATATCTTCAGAAATTATGCACTTGAGTTCGATGATCAGCGGTTTGAAGCCGATTTAATCCCCATATCCATGAGTGATTTTGATGTGATTCTTGGAATGGTTGGCTCTCAAAGAACCATGCTCACATTGATTGTCGGAGTAGGAAAGTCATAATCAAGGATCCCACTCGAGATGAAGTATCATTCCAAGGAGGAGCCAAGCTAAAGAAACCATCCAAGAAGGTCTATGTTAATGCGGCTCGTGCCAGCCGAGCATTGAAGAAAGGCCATGAAGGATTCTTTGTTTATATCATAAGTGCTGAGCAAGTGAGTCCCACCCTTGCTCAAGTTCCGGTTGTTAATGAATACCCCGATGTTTTTCCAAATGAATTACCCGGGTTACCTCCCGACCGCGAAATTTCCTTTGAAATAAACCTTGTTTCAGGAGCTGAACCTATATCGAAGGCCCCATATCGGATGGCACTTGCAGAACTGAAAGAACTAAAGGAGCAGTTACACGAGCTGTTAGAGAAGAAGCTCATCCGCCCCAGCGTTTCACCTTGGTGTGCTCCTGTGTTATTCGTAAAGAAGAAAGATGGAAGTATGCATTTATGCATCGATTACCAGGAACTTAACAAAATCACCATAAAGAACAAGTACCCATTGCCCCGGATCAACGATTTATTTGATCAACTCAGGGTACGTAACTAACAAGTTTTAGTTCAATTAAGCTTTAAATTTTCCAAAACTCTATCTAAAAAATCTTAATGCAAGGATCTCGAGTTTTCAGTAAGATAGACCTGCGATCTGGATATTTCCAATTGAAGATTAAGGCTGAAGACATTCCTAACACTGTTTTCAGAACATGCTATGGACACTACGAATTTCTGGTCATGCCATTAGGTTTAACCAACGCTCCAGCCGCCTTTGGGGATCTCATGAATCGAGTCTTTCAGGATCAGTTGGACAAGTTTGTAGTAGTCTTCATAGATGATATCTTGATCTATTCACCAGATGAGGAAACTCATGTAGCTCATTTGAGGACGGTTTTGAATACCTTAAGAGAAAGACGCTTGTATGCGAAATTTAGCAAATGCAAGTTCTGGCTGCATACTGTATCCTTCCTCAGCCATGTCATATCAGAAGATGGGATTTCAGTAGATCCCAAGAAAATCGAGGCCATTACAGAATGGCCCAGGTTAACTAATGTTACATAGGTAAGAAGCTTCCTTGGATTGGCAGGGTATAATCGAAAGTTTGTTGAAGGATTCTCGAGGATAACTGTCCCCCTCACCAGATTGACACAAAAGAAAACCAAGTTTGAATGGAATGCCGATTGTGATAGGAGCTTCTCGGAGTTAAAAGCAAAGTTGACATCCGCCTTTATTTTGGCTCAGCCCTCTCCTGGCGAAAAATATGTTGTGTACAGTGACGCTTCAAAGAACGACCTCGGATGTGTCCTTATGCAGAAGGGTAGAGTGATAGCTTATGCATCCCGGCAATTGAAGCCATACGAGCAAAACTACACTTCTTGAGCTTGCTGCAGTGATTTTCGCATTAAAGATATGGAGGCATTACTTATATGGTGAGAAATGCGAGATCTTCACGGATCACAAAAGCCTAAAGTATCTTTTTACAGAAGGAACTGAATATGCGAAAACGCAGATGGCTCGAGTTGATTAAAGATTATAATCTCTCAATTCAGTACCACCATGGGAAAGCCAATAAAGTTGCTGATGTGTTGAGTCGAAATACAAGTCACCCACATCAACCACCTCTTCAGCGAGACATTGAAGAATTTGGCATTGAAGAAGTTGACTCTGTGGACGAAGTGCTTGCCAAATTAGTTCTTATCCCTTCACTGATTGATAAGATCAAAGAGGCTCAAGGAAATGATGAATCCATGAGGAAGATCAAAGAGAGGATAAAATATAAGCCACCGAATGATTTTGAAGCTTGTAGCGATGGCAGTTTATGGTACAGAGGACGGTTATGTGTACCTGAGAACAAGGAAATTAAAGATGAAGTCTCGATGGAAGCCCACAACTCGCGCTTATCTATACACCCTAGAGCTAACAAGATGTATTAGGACCTCAAGCAAAGGTTTTGGTGGCACGGCATGAAAAACCAAATAGCTGAATTTGTTGAGCGATGCTTTGCTTGTCAAAGAGTAAAAGTTGAGCACCAAAGACCTTCCGGGTTACTACAACCTTTAGAAGTACCTGAATGGAAGTGGGACCACGTCACCATGGATTTCGTGACCGATCTACCCAGGACTAAGTATGGAAATGATGCTATATGGGTCGTTGTGGATCGTCCGAACAAGTATCCTCACTTTATGGCCATGTCGATTAAGACATCTATGGAGAAGTTAGCTTCTATGTATATCGACCATATTGTCTTCTTGCATGGTGTGCCCATAAGCATCGTTTGTGATCGTGATCCCCGTTTTACCTCTAGATTTTGGACAGTCTTTCAAAAGGCATTGGGCACTGAAATCAGGATGAGTTCTGCTTTTCATCCCCAAAGGACAATTCAAACACTTGAAGACATGCTTCGTGCTTGCATTCTTGATTTTGCAGAAAGCTGGGATAAGAGTCTTAAGCTGGTTGAGTTCTCTTACAATAACAGTTTCAACAGATCTATCAGGATGGCACCCTATGAAGCTTTGTATGGGAGAAAATGTCGGTCCCCACTCTATTGGGACGAGATCGGAGACAATATTTATACGGGACCCGATCTTGTAGAGCAAACTCGAGAAAAAGTAAAGATTGTTCGACAAAGATTGAAGGCAGCACAAGATAGAAATAAGATATGGGCTGATGAAAGACGGAGACCCTTGGAGTTTCAAGAAGGGGAAAAAGTTTTCTTAAAGGTCTCTCCGTCTAGAAGGATCAAGAGATTTGGCATAAAAGGAAAGTTGGGCCCTAGATTCATTGGACCGTATGAAATCCTAGAAAGAGTTGGTGAAGTTGCATATCGCTTAGCGTTGCCCCCATCACTGTCCCAGTTACATAATGTGTTCCACGTCTCCGAACTTCGCCGGTATGTTTATGATCCAAGTCACATCCTTGAGGATCAGCAACTGAAGATTGAAGAAGATGCATCTTATATAGAGGAGCCCCTAAAGATCGTTGATTAGAAAGAGAAGAAGTTGAGAAAGATATCCATATCTATGGTGAAAGTCCAATGGAAACACCATTCTGGAGAAGAAGCAACATGGGAAACTGAGCAAGACATGAAGAATAGATACCCCCATCTTTTTGACTAGTTCTCTTAAGTTTCAAGGACGAAACTTATGTTTAGGGGGGAGGATGTTGTACCCCAACCGTACTGTACTTGAAACGATGATGAAGTGGCGTAATGAAATATTAATTCTTCCAAGTACATTTTATTAAGTTATATTAGTTCTTATTTACTTAAATACCTTTAAGATAGATACTATATAATTATACAAGTGGATGTCATGGAGTGTGTAAAATGACTATTTCGACCCCCCAAGACCTTGGAATTTCGGCCACCAAGTCTTAAAGGACCTTAGAGTAATTCTTATAAGAATGCTAACCTAAATGGTTTTCATATAAGCAAACCTAAAATTATAGACAAGAAATTAGATAATATAAATAATGGCATAATTATATATGTGTTATGAAAAACGTGAAATGACAAAAATACCCTCCCCAAGGCCTCCAAGAATTCGGCCAACCCAAAGAGGTCTCTAGAACCCTATTCACTTTTCTAGTCTATTCCTAATATTTAAAATATCTAATTAGATTATAATTAAATAATAAAATAAGCAAAGCATGGAAGGCAAAAGCTTGCAATTTACAAGACCAAGATTGCCTTTTTCTTACTTTTCATGCAACCTTGTCTCCCTCCTTCACCCATGTGCCGGTTCCCCCTCTCTCCCTTACACCATTGAGCTTTCTTTATAATACCTAGAAGCTTCTCCCTCAATCTACAAACTTAAACATCCTCAAGAAGTTCACAAGCAAGAACACTTAGGCTATTTTCATCACCATCATCCTCCTACCACACGGCCCCTTTGGAGCTAGGAGATTCAAGACTATTCTCATTTTCAAGCTCAAAGAATCATCTAGGTAAGTCACATTCCAAGATTCTTAAGGGAATTTCTCTATTTCAAAAAATGAAGCTCACATGGTTTCCTTTTTCCTACCCAAACCCGTGACCTCCTTGGTCACTAGGTACAAGCTTTTCAAGCTTCTAAGTGGTGCTAGCCTCTTGATAGTTTGAATTCCTTTCAAGCTCCATTCAAAGCCTCATTTTGGTAAGTAAATCAAGCATCAATTTAGCTCTATTGTTCATTTAAATGGTAGCTAACATTTCTCCTTTTTCCTCCCTCAAAACCGTATGCTACATGGAATTAGGGGAGGAATCTTCAACCCATTTCATCCAAGATCCAAGCTTAAAAAAGGTTCTAGCTTGAAGACACAAGTATACTCTAGACTTTCATGATTTATTTAAGGAGTTAATGACTTGAATGACTAGCTATTTTTAAGATATGAATTTTAGTTGAAGATACTAAGTGTTAAGCATGAGATCTTAGTGGTTCTTTAAGAAATGTGGCTTGCATGTGAATAATTTTTCTAAATATGAGTTCTTTGCCTACATGCAATATGATATAAGGGCTGTTTTAGGATGGTGAATGGGTGATTCTTGGCAAGAAAAGATTTTGTGTAGCATCAAGATGGTGTGCGTGTGCTATATGTAATTTTTCCAAGTTGTTTTGACATGATTGTAGTGAATTAGCATATAAATGAGTTGCATGCCTAGATAAACATAGTAGGAGATGTCTACTTTATCATAAAAAGGGACGGCTAAGGGGAATTAGTAGGAGAGAACATTGAACCTAAGGAAGAACATATCTTGTGAGCCCAAAGATATATATGAAATTTGCATGCTTACTGATTTATTACATGGGTATATTTGTACTCAATTTGAAATGTGACATGAGCCCTCTTAGTACAAGAAAATAGGCTGTTATAGTGGTTAGGTGATGCATAAAATATTTGCGCCAAGGTAGACTCTATAAAGTGCGAAATGAGCAAATGTGATAAGTGATATGAGCATGATGCAAACTGTTTTGGATTAATTCATAAGTGGCTTAATGAATGATATGAAACCTGGGAATGTTTATGATAAAGGGCATATTTAGTGGTTAATAAAATGTTTATTAAGAATAAGGCTAGTTGGTGACCACATGATATGAAAAAGTGACAAAAGACCAAACTCTTGGAACATGACAGTTTTATATGGTGTGTTGTGTGACTTGGAAATAAACATTAGGAACGTGTAAATGAGCTGATTTTTGGTAGGATACTAGCTTTGTATGTTTATTAAGTATGTGAGTTTGAATTTTGGTAAAAGAACTTATGGTTTTGCCATAATACAATTTTTAGTAAAACTGGTCACTCCAGAATCTGCACGTGACCAATTTTGGAAATAGAATTAAATGACCCCTCTAAAGTTATTGGATTGCTCTGAAATTTTTATGGTAATTACTTAGGACATAGATGAGCATATCCATGTAAATTAATCAACTTCGAATTAGTGTTTTGAGGGGTAACAACTGAATTGAAGTTGGCGCCACAAAACAGGAAAACAGGACAGAATTATGAAATAAGTTGGGAGGCCTTAATCTTGTGGATTTGGACATGTATGAATTGTTTGGGCATATGCATATTACTCTTTGATGTGTTTACTGTGTTTTCCAGGTGCTGGCCCAAGTTATTAAGATTTTATGATTTTGAAGATTAAGAAAAAGATGGGTACTGTACTGCTGGATTCAGCAGTACACTTTTTAGTGACTTAATGATTTAAGGGTCTTATTCATCTTGAAAAGTTACGAAAATTTTATGGCATGAAGATAGAACCCTATTATACATGTGTAAGAAAAGAAATTATGAAAATAGGCCTGATTGATTATATTGGAGGCCTCATGAACAGAACGTAAATTCTGGAAAATTTTCAGCTCATGGGAATTATATCTATGTCATGTTCTAAGTAATTTTAAGATGATTTATGCCATGACTTGCATTGCACTTCATCCCATGCATCACACATGATCATGTGCATCATGATTCTGATTTTCTAAGTTTTTCTGTATGCAAGTAAGCTCTTTTCAAGCAAGCAAGTTTTCGTTATGCACGTAAGTAATTTATGGTTCCATGATTTTCAAAAGAAATTTTTTATGACTTCCTTGCCGGCTAAGCATGCTCATAACCCGATTCCAGACCCGCGGTTAATAGGTCTGATGAAATGATAAGTTCTAGACCTGATCCAGACCTGGGGTTAATTGGTCCGATGATATGTTTTGGACCAGATCTAGGCCCGGGATTGTTCTGGACCTGATCCAGGCCCGGGGTTAATCGGCATGATGATACGTTCTGGACTCGTCCTAGACCCGGGGTTAATTGGTCTGATGACATGTTTTGGACCTGTTCAGATCCGAGGTTAATTGCTCTGACACTCTGTTTTCTGATACGCTTGTTTTATGGGACCAAATGATGATTTTGACACGACATGACATCATGCATTGAATTTTGCATATTTCATGTACACTTTGCATGTTAGAACTGTGAAGTTATGAACAGATAAGATATTGTCAGTATGGTACTACTTAAATTATGATTATGTTATTATCTTCAGCAGATCGAGGATTAAAGGTCAGGTATGAATTAACGTTTGAGGTTCTTGGGGTTTTTCCATTCACGTTATGATTCTTTATTTATTTCATGGTAGTCTATTGTATGCTTGCTGGGTGATTTTTATCATTCATACCTTTAATTTTCCCCAGAGCCAGGAAATGCTAAGGTTGAGTGGATCGAGGATGAGCCGAGAGTGCCGTACCCATAGTCAAGGAGTCAGGAGGAGACGATGCTTAAGGACTTTTGTGCTGATGTGATGTTTGAACTATGAACTATGTTGAAACCTTTGGGTTTCGGTTCTATCTTGTTTTGTGGGGCTAATTTTTTGGGGATTTAATATTTCGGAATGCATGTTTATTTCAAAGTTTTAATTCTGCCTAAACTTTACTACCATGTTAAATATTAACATGGGAGTGCATGACCTAAGTTATGGATTTTCGCATGTTATGCATGACGCTTTGTACTCTCCGTAGTGAAGTACGGAAGGTGCACCGTATTCGGACGAGGTCCGGTGCAGGGCGCTACACTCTATATCCGTCGTACTCATTCATTGTCTCTTATCTCTCATTCTTGCTTTGATTTTGAATTTTATTTGAGTTGAAGAAAGCCAAAACAAGAAGATTCTGCAAAATTGTCCAACACTCTATTCACCCCCTCTAGAGTGTTTTTTAAAGACCTAACATCAAGTCTTTGCGCAGGTCTAGTTCCATCAGAGTTCTAGCATAATTCCAAGTACTCATGTTTGCGTAAGCTAATCAGTATAAAGGGGAGTGCCCAAATGTGAGCATATGCCAGACATGACATGATCCACCCAGAGAGAGATTGGGAGATTGGGAAATTTAACTTATGCATGCACTTGTTCCATCTCTGTAGCCCTAAAGAAGAAGAACATAGGCATCTTCTTAAGGACCAAATATCTTCTAAACACAAAATAAGGCCATGTGTACATGACCTCTTCCATTTCCTTTGCTACTCAAGCTTAAAGATGATCCATCCGGCGGCATGAAAATCAATCTTATGCATGACCTTTCATGATTTTGAGAGATTATAGAATGGCTGCCTGCCGGGGAACTAGCCAAAAAAGTAGGTTACCAAGAACCTTTCAAGTTCTTCATCATTTTGCAGTCCATCAATGATGATGTGCATTTTCCTAGCTGAAACAACATCAACCTTACTTGGTTTAAGACAGTGTTCAGGTCTTCTAGCAAAGAGAGAACTCCAAGCCTTTCCTTGAGTTGGGAGTGGCTGAGAATGTGCTTCAGGAAGAGGACTAGAGGCTTGCAAATTTCCTGCCAAGGGGACCTTTCCAGAAGCTGAAATGGCATGTGGAGCTGGCTAGTTGGTAGAGTTTGGTCCAGCTGGCATTTGTCTAGTGGGTAATAGACTGCCAGGTGGCAAGTGACCATGTGAATGGGAATGCTGATGGACATAGGGATGTCGAAATGGGATGCTAGTAGTTGGCTGATGGACTGGACCTGTCATATCAGCCTGGTTTTTATCTGATGGTCCAAAAATTTGGATAGGATTCCGCTTGCACCTGAACTTCCTCTGAAGAGTTCTTGATGGAACAATAGACAATAGCTTCAACTGGACTTCGTGCAGCTAAATTTCCTAAACAACCACGCATGGATGGGGAAGCATGTGCATCAACAGTGACCTTTCCAACCTTTTAAGGTTTGGCTGTTGAGCCTTCATCATCAGAGCTGCCATGAAATGAGAAAGAATCACTTGAACTTGAGCTGGAATCCTCCTGGAACTGACTAGAATGCGTTGGTTTCTTAGTGCAGCAGCATCCTCAGCAATTGGCTTCCGCTGCTTCTATACTTCCTACCTGGGAGACATATAACTCACACTAGAGCTGAGGCCATATTGTTACCCCTCTTGGCCATGTGTTTCAATCTCAAATTTGCCTTGCCTACTTTGGTTCTTGTCATTGCATAACAAAGTAAAGAAAACAACTTAAACCTGATTAATCAGTAATAATGGAGAAAGAAGAGAAAGATGTAAGCGGGTAGAGTGATGAAGAGCAAAAGAGTTGGGAGTGGTTTCCTTCCTACAGAGAAGACAGAGAGTTTCTCGCTCTACAACCTATTTTTGATGACAGCCAAGAGCTCTTTATTTTTTGGTAAAAAATGCTATTATATTAACCAGATGTATCAAACCATCATGCAACCTATATAATAGCTTTAATCAATAAGCCAACAGGCTAGTTTATGTATGCTATTCAGAATAATGTAGAGGTTGTCTAGGCAGTGGGCAACAGGATGCCCATGTCTAGCAAATGTGGGTATAAGTTGTACATAATTCTTAATACATGAGTGCATATTGTATGAATTACATCCCTACATACAAAAGATAATCCTTGAAAAAATTTTCTGTTCGTAGCTTGCCCTGTGTAGTACACAGTAGCATCCAAAGAAATCTTGGTAGCCTTGGGTCTCTATGCTTTTCTTCTAAGTTTCTTAGCGCCCCAAGCTAGTAGTATAGGGAGGGAGGAAGTCTGCTTGGCAGTGATAGCATGCTGAGGCAGATTGACATACTTCCTTTGTAGCTAGGCACGAGAAAAACAAGTTAATCATGGATTTGAAAGCGTGGAACATAAGGTGCAGGTGGTTTCATCCAAGAATCCAAGTCTTCTATCAGTAGGCAGCCTGTCTAGACCAGCTAACCAAAGAGAAAAAGAGTGCTTGGGGGTGATAGCATTATCCCAAATAATCTTGGCCCATGTGACCTTATTACTTCTGGTTTTGAAGTATTTGTAAGCTTGTTGAGGGTTTAATACCCCATGTGCTGTGAGGAAGAGGGTACTGTCATTGCAGGATGATAGGAACCTTTATTAGCCAGAAATTTGCCCATGATCTCCAATGGTTTATTCAACAGAGGGAGTCTGACTTATGCCCTACTCTTTTCTATATAAATAAGATGAAGACAGGTTCTTGAATCATATTCACCATGTCAAGTACCTACAAAAACTCAAATACCAATTTTGCCCCTTTTTGGTAAGTTATAGAAACTTCCAGGGCATGTTAATCACAAAATATTATTATATTCATCAAAAACACATAATAACAACATGATAAAGATGCATGAAGCATGTACAAATGAAAACAACCATTTTATCACATTTTAGAAAATTGTCTAAAAACCCTATACATCGATTGATCGAGGTGTGTCTGCTTGAGAGATCAATGTCTCACAATGAGGTTCAGATTTTGTATCTGACCTATATCGACCGATCGATGTGTACATCGATCGATCGATGTCAGGTTTAGAGATCGATGTCTCACAGTAAGGTTTGGGATTTTCCTTACCTTACTTCGATCAATCGATGTAGGGGTCGACGTGTCCTACCTAAGAGATCAAACTTATTCAACTTTTTATCATTTATAATATCATGTGTGACATTTTTAAGTATTCAACACTCAAAATCACGACCTTGAAAATTATCCAAATATATTTCTCATCAGTCTCCCCCTTTTGGATGATTTTCAAAATAACCCTACATGATTTCAATGTCACAACTCTTTACCCATTGTTTGTCACATATCCACCAATTTTATACCAATTGAATTGTTTTAAAAACTCACCAATTCTATACCAATCATTTTGAAACTCTCAAACTCTTTCTAGATGCATGTTTTAAACATATGTGCTCCCCTCAACTTATACTCTCCCCCTTAACCTATGCTCCGAGCCAATTCAACACCAATTGAAACTTATATCAATTGAACTTCACTCATTATTCAACCTAACCTTAAAACCTAGAATCATATTCTTATTCTATCTCCCCCTTTAGTTTTCAAATCATGCAAAAACTAGAATTATGCAATTGTATCGTAGGTCATCATACCAAAATTGGCTTGTAAAGTTTCAAAAGTGGCTTGACTAAGGGGTTTGGCAAAGATGTCAGCTACTTGATGATCAGTTCTTATATGATCTATGGTTATGTCCCTATTTTGAACATGGTCTCGAAGAAAATAGTATCTTACCTCAATGTGTTTGGCCTTATAATGAAGTACTGGATTCCGTGAAAGATTGATCGCACTCATGCTATCACAGAAAATTTGAATCTTATTCATTATAATGCCAAGCCAAAGTATTTGGGTAGTCCATAAGCTTAAGACTATATACTCAGCTTCGATGGTAGAAATAGCTACACTAGCTTGTTTCTTAGAGAACCATGAAATTAGGTTGGTTCCTATGAATTGACAAGTCCCACTAGTGGATTCTCTATCTATTTTGCGACCACCATAATCTGCATCACGATAGGCATCCAACTTATAGTTTCTATCATACCAAAGTCCTAAATGAGGTGTATGTTTAAGATATCTAAATATCTTTTTCACCGTATTGTAATGAGATACCTTAGGACAAGATTGAAACCTAGCACACGTACACACACTAAACATTATATCAGGTCTTGATGCGGTTAAATATAATAATGATCCAATCATAGACCTATATAGTGTCTCATCAAAAGGTTTTCCATTTTCATCCTTTTCTAATTTATTACTAACACTCATGGGGGTAGGTGTTGGTTTCAACTCTTCAAAGACAAACTTCTCAATCATATCATTAACGTACTTAAGTTGGCTAATATGAATTCCTTGATAGGTTTGTTTGATTTGTAGTCCTAACAAATAATTCAATTCTCCTACCAATGACATTTCAAATTCTAACTTCATACACTCTTCGAAGTCCTTTACTAAGATAGGGTTGGTTGAGCCAAAGATGATGTCATCTAGTCATTATCTTCTTTTCTTAGGAGCAATGTGTTGTCTATGTTCCCCCTTTGATAATCATTTGCAATAAGAAATTTTGCAAATCTATCATATCAAGCTCTTGTAGCTTGTTTCAACCCATATAAAGCTTTCTTAAGTGTTTATACGTGGTTAGGATTCTTTGGATTCTCGAATCCAGGGGGTTGTTTGACAAAAACCTCTTCTTGGATGTATCTATTTAAGAACGCACTCTTGACATCCATTTGAAAGAGTTTAATGTTGCTTAAACTTGCAATAGCAAGTAATAATCTAATTGCTTCTAGTCATGCAACAGGTGCAAAGGTTTCTTCATAATCAATTCCTTCTTGTTGATTATTATCTTGTGTGACTAGCCTAGCCTTATTTCTTGTGATATTTCTTTGTTCATCCATTTTATTCCTAAATATCCATTTCGTACCTATTATGGATTTATTTTTGGTTTATGGTATTAAATCCCACACATTGTTTCTGGTAAATTGGTTTAACTCTCCATGCATGGCATTTATCCATGATATATCACCTAAGGCTTCCTTAAGATTCTTAGGTTCTAAGTTTGAGATTATGCTATGTCCTTCATCTTGACTTATGTTTCTACCATTTCTAACCCCATCACTTGGATTATTAATGATTAACTCTTCAGGATATTTAGGTTTATCTTTTATAAGCCATCAAGTCCTAGATTGATTAGGTTCATCTTCATCTTGTTCAAATATTTCATTAGTGTGAACATTATCATATACAATTGGAAAATCTTGCAAGTTAGTTGTATTATCTTCCAATTGCAAAATTTCTTCATTTATTTCACCTAAGGGTTCATGCATGTCTTGTTCAGGAGAAGTTGGTTCTAGATGATCAAGTACAGACTCAAGTAACAAGTCATCATCATCAAACATATTTTCAACATTGTTCTCTTGTTTATATTGAGTTTTATCACTAACTTCAAAATATGCATTCTCATTGAATTTTACATGTATGGATTCAATTATTTTTCTAGATGTGGGATTATAACACCTATATGCTCTTGAATTAGTTGAATAACCAACAAATACGCTTTCAATAGACTTTTGTTCAAATTTGTCTAGATTATCCTTAATGTTCAACACAGAACACTTACATCCAAAAACTCTAAGATAATGTACCTTAGGTTGTCTATTGTTTAATAACTCATAAGGTGTTTTATTTAATTTTTTTCTAATAAAAAGCCTATTTAATATATAACAAGCACAACTAACAGCTTCAGCCTATAAATATCTAGGTACTTTGTTTTCACATAACATAGTCCTAGCTATTTCTTGTATGGTTATATTTTTACGTTCAACAACTCCATTGAGTTGTGGTGTTCCAGGTGATGAGAATTCATGTTTTATTCCATGTAATTCACAAAACTTCATTATATCTTTATTTTTAAATTCTCCACCTCTATCACTTCTAATTCTTTTAACATTTTCTTCGTAAAGGTCGTCTTTGTGTGTTAAGAACAATGTCTATGTCTATCGTGAGTAATCATCTACTATAACACACGTATAGTAGTGTCCACCTAGACTTCTTGTCCTGCTTGGACCAAATAAGTCTAAGTGAAGCAATTCTAGTATATAACTAAAACTCACTTCATGTTTTGGTTTTAACGTTTCTTTAATATGTTTTCCTTTAATACATGTTTCACATAGTTGAAAATTATCTAAGCTTAACTTAGGCATAACTCTAATTAGATTTTTCTTAAATAATTTTTCTATAGTTGAAATTCCTATATGGCCTAATCGCCTATGCCATAAATTTACATCTAAGTAATGTGACATTAAACATTTAATCTTATCATCTAACATATTACTACAGAAAGGGTGTAAATATTACTATCCCTATTTCCTTTTAATACCATTTCTCCCTTAACATTTATTATATCACAGAATTGAGAAGAAAAGAAACATTGTATCCACAATCCATAAGCTGAGAGATACTAAGTAAATTATATGAAAGATTACTTACTAACAACACATTTCGTATTTGAAATGTGTTAGGGTCACCGATTGTTCCTTTTCCAACAACCCTACTTGGTTGTTGTCACCAAATGTCACTTTTCCTCCATTCTTGATTTTATCCAGTTCAGTGAATAACTTGGGGTTGACCGTCTGTGTCTTGAACATCCAATGTCTAAAAACCACTTGGTTTTTAGATTCTTTGTCTTTGTCTCCTTTTTGCCTTCTTTATGATTTACCTACAAGGAAGACAAAGTTTTAGGTACCCTTTATTTGGGTCCTTGAGTGTTAGGGGCACCATCCTTGTTTATGTACCCTTTGGGTATCAAAACTTGAATGTACCTTCTAGGCACATATTTGACATTATTATCAATTGAATACAAAGGATTAATATGTACTTCACCATTCCATTTAAAAGAAGATATGTTGTTATACATTTTATACCTTGGTTTATAATTATTATGAAGTGGCCGATTTTGATAGTGTGTATAAGGCATATAATATTGTTTCTTAACCGATGCTTTATAAGTATAATCATAAGTATTCTTATAAGACTTAGAAGGAAATTTCCTATATTTTGGTTTATATGTATCGAAATTAGTTGGATGTTGTTTACTTTGCATAGTCACATTTGTATACGTGTATGCATAATTTCTAGGTTGTCTAGATGCAAAGGTTTCCCTAATCGCTTTTGTGGGTGCATGTATTTTTACTTTAGGAATTGAAGAAGAAGTAGGCAAGTTGAATTTAATTTAGTTCCCTTATAAGGTTGTTTAGTACTTGATAAAACAAACTTAGTATTTTTATCTACTTTGACATTATCTTTTTTATATACTAACGTTGTTTTATTGTTTCCATATTTTTGTGATGATATGAGTGTGTCTAACATATTAGTTCCAGACTTAGATTGTTCTAACATTTTTTCTAAGTCTAGTTTAGATGATTTAAGTTGCACTATCTCATTTTCGCAACTATCTAGTTTAGCTTTTAACATGCTATTTTCGGTTTTCAATGTTTGTTCGTTTTTCCTATATGACTCAATTTTATTCTTAGAGAATCGAGTGTATTAGTAGACTCTTGTTTAAAAGATTCTAACTGATCGTAAAATTCCAAGTTGGACGTCTTCAACTTGTCATTTTCTTCAGTTAGTCTCTTTTTCTCTTTAGATAGCCTTCAACTTGATTCTAACTGATTCTCATTTTCTAGCTGCTAAAATTAAATCATCGTCTAATTCACTATCGCTATTACTTTCATCATTATATGTATGTGTCTCAGTTGATTTGAAAGCAATAGACTTACCGGATGATTTAGATGATTTGGACTTTCGTCGGTTCAGTTTTACCTCGTATACTCTAAGTGAACCGATCAATTCATCCATTTTAGTGATTGACTTTGTCTCCTCAATTGTCGTTACCTTTGGATCCCATTCAGAGGGTAGACTTTGTAGCACCTTTTGAACCTTTTCATTGTTGGTAAAAGATTTACCTAAAGCTTTAAGTGCATTGAAAATATTAGTAGTCCTCAAATCCATAGATGTTATGGATTCGTTCGGCAACATTTTATACAATTCAAATCTGTCATAAGCATGTTTATTTTTGACTCTTTTACACCGCTAGTACCTTCATGCTTTAATTCTAAAGGTTTCCACATGGTGTGAACTAGTGCAATTTGACACATATCCTGTTTCAGAGGCTATTAGTCCGTTTAAAAGTAATTGCATAGCTTTAGCATTCATACACATTTTCTTTTTATCTTCACTTTCCATTCACTTTTATACTTTTCCACTTTTTGTGTTACACCATTTACTTGTAAAACTTTCATTGGAATGTACGGCCCATCTTCAACTATAGACCATAAATCGATGTCTACAGCCCTTCATCCTAAGTTTTCAATGAACGAAATTATTACCATCGAAAAGAGGAGGACATAGTGTAGACATACCTTCCAACTCACCTTTGTGAGAAACAATGGCCATTGTATAGTTTACCTTTGATTTGGGATGTGCAGGCTGTAATGAATTCTTGCGTCTTAACCTTATCTTCTTATAACGGTGTTGATTCTTTCTTAGAGTGGTGTTGTCCTCGCTCTGAAACCAATTGCAGGACCATACACCTGTAGTAAACACCACTATAGAGGGGTGAATAGTGGTTAGCGGAAATTACTTTACTACCCTGGAATAAAAATCCCCTTTGAAAACAGAATCTGAGACCTACTCAGATCCAGTACCCATATTTGAAAAATTCAAAAGCCTGTGTAAAAAACTAAAAAAATTATAAAAATTTTCATAAATCAACTTCAATGTCTTTATTAGACTTTGTCCAAAGATGTGATAAAAATACGATTGTTTGGGTCTTCAAACAAATAAAAAGATTCAGATGGTCAATTTGGACAGAGCCAAAAAGTTTGATCTTTATGTCAAAGGCTTTCTGAAACTATGCTTGATAAAATCAGAATGCAAGTTTGCTTGAAACTGGTCAAGTTACAGCCAAAATGGAGCAGTTATCTTTCAACGATTGAAAGACTAACTTTTCTTTGCTCAAATCATGCGATTCTTGTTGAAAATGAAAGCTAACAGTCTGAAGTATAACTCCACCAAAAATCACAAATTTTGAAAATGTTTTGCTATTTTTTCAAGACGTGTGAATTCGGGTGAAATCTGTCATAAAAACAGGCAGAAAACAGTAAAGAAAGGAAGAAGAAAAGAACACCAAGGATTTATCCTGGTTCGGTCAATGTGACCTACTTCAGTCCCAAGGTACATCTTTCCTTGATTTTTTTATGGAATCCACAACAATACAAAAAGAACCAAGCTTGATCCTTGGGTTAAACACCAACCTTATACAAGACTTGGATGATCATCTCTATGTAACTTTCGGTTGTAACACCTCTACCACCTATTGATGTAGTCTTATAAATTTGGCTAATCAATCTTACAAATACTACAAAAGAGGCGTGTATAGTGTAGATAGATACCAACTAGAAATACAACACCTTAGTCACACAAAGAATGAATCAAGAACAAGAGAAGAGGATAGCAAGAATGATCTTAAACTTTTGCTTTCAAGTGTGTGTTCTCTTCTTCACCTTTGCCTCCTATTTATCGTGTGAAATAGGCCTTGAAGATAAGAATTCATACGTGTCAACATCTTCCTCATGAAGTCCTAGTTGTTTTCAGATCATTGATTGGCCACATAATCACCTTGTACACTTGGCAACATAAAGAAGAATGATTGGTCCACCTAGGAACTCATTTTGGTATATTTTACACCTTGGATTTGTCTTGAAAATAATGAAGATAATATGGAGGATTAAGATGGCATGTTCCTCCCAAGATTACCTCAACTCCTTGGCAAGATAATAGGACATGTGTGGCTGAAATTTTGACTCCAAAATCTGCTCCAAAACAGCCTTGTAGCCATTGGGCTTGAAATGGATTTCCAAGTTGGCAATTTTTGCCAACTGGGTTGTGTTTGATTAGTCCACTTGTCATCATGTAATAAAATGAATACATCATCATTTCCACATGTATAATCACGTTTTGAAGGCCATAATATGTGTACAACTTCAGAATTTTGGAACAGAAAATAATACATAAGAGTTGACAAGATTATGTCAACATATAACATCAAATTCCCACTTTTCTCCTTTGTATGTTGTGATGCATTTTGCACCAAGAACACCTTATAATCTCTGCAAAATGATGATTGAGAACCTCCAATATCATATACATGAAAGTTTTTGTAGTGCCCCGTACCTGGCTATACCCCAAGTACGGTGCACCCGCCATACTTCACTAAGGAGAGTACAAGGCATCGATGCATTGCCAGCATTGTCCCACAAGTAAGCCATGGACTACTGATTTAAGATATCAAACAGTGGCAAAAGAAAATGGCAGACTTGAAACATAACAGAAATCGTCCATCTCGTCTTACATATTACAAACCATAAACCAAAATTCTAAAATATTCCGAAAGTCCATAATAAAAAACAGAATATCAACTTCTTAGCTTCGGCAATCCTAGGGGTAGGGCATCTGGGGCTCATCCTCCACATACTCTATCACAGGCTCCTGGGGCTCTGAAAATGATAAATAAGGTATGAGTGACTCAATCACCCAGTAAATATCCCCTCATTCTACCGAAACATATCAGAACCATAAATAAGACCATAAACTTGCCAGTGTAAGTTATTAGTGTAAATGTTGTACCTGCCGGATAAGACTATTATGGTGAACTTATCATCTAGAACATACCATCCTTCCGTTGTGCTAGGGTTCATGTGATGCAATGCAGCATGAAGACATGTAGGACCGAACATAAAAGAACTATGCAGACGACCAGGACAGAACAGAGCAGAACCGTACATATCATGACAAATCAGAACAAAACAGAACAGAACAGAACCATACATGACATATCAGAACAGGATAGAACGGTATAGCATGGCCTCTACCTCTCATGGTATGAACTGAGCGTCGTCTACGAGTGATTCCGTCAGAATTATACCCCGTATGAGTCAGAGCAACATGATACCACATGTGAGTCCGAATAAAACATTTACCCCGAAGGGTCTACCGGGTACCGCAATGAGCACACGGGCAGAACAGAGCATACATCTCACATGGGTCTACCGGCCACCGCAACGGGACGATTGAGCAGAACAACACATATACCCATAAGGGGCTACCGGCAATCTTAATCGACCAACCGGGCAGAACAAATCATGCACCTCATAGGGGTCCACCGGCTACTCTAATGGAATAACCGGGCAGAACAGAACATAACTGGAATCAATCGTGAGGGCCGAACGTTCATTACGGTTTTTAAGAAGCGTCTTTTGCCTTTCTTACTCTAGGAAAAAACGGAACTTCCCTTGAAAAATACTTGTCATGATGTGTATGCAATGCATAGTGCGGTATGCAATGGCTATTGGGAGTCAATCCGTCTTCACAACCTTACCCCTAACAGTTTCAGGTTATAATATATATTCATAACGCAAGGCTGAAATTTTCATATTCGTAGCATAACTTCTTAACTTCTCAGTTTGTCCCCAAATCTGCTTTATTTATCAAAATTCTTTCACAACTTATTAGTTTAGGTCTATTATCATACATCCATGCATTAAAAATGATTTTGAGTGGTTATAAAGGTCGAAAGGGGACTGTTCTCCATGATGTACCGAAACAACCCACTGTCTCGGTCCTAAGCTCATAAACGGCACCGAAAAGTAACTCACATGCCCTCCTTCACTCTTATCAACTTTTATTCATCCTAAGGTTAAATTTTACTCAACCATTATCCTTCCTGTTTGTTAGTGAAACCACAAATAAATCCGTATACGATAAATGATCTAATGTGATAATTTAACGATTGCGACAATTTTGTTTATGGTAGATCTGGGCTTCTCTTGGAGTCTTGTAATCATTTTCGACGGTTATGATTTCATTCCTATGTTCAATGGCTTCAAATAAACATTCCAAATGTTATAATCACATGAGTATATCCAATCCATGAAAGTACACAAAATCAGTCCCATAACATTACCTATTCCTTCATAACAAGCAACTTAAAGCCCTTAGAATTCATCTGATGATGTCATTTACCAAAACAGTCCCTTTCCCATTAATTTGAGTGAAGCTTAAGTGTCAAAATAATCTTCAACCACCCTTATGACATAGCAAATAAATTAGTTCATCTCCTTTCCTTTCTACCGAATAAACCGTGGTGTGGGGGGTTAATATGCCTTCCAAGGTAGCTCCTTTCTCCTCCCTAGCATATGTCCAACCCTTCAAGTAGCTTACTCCCTCTACCATTGGTCTTTTAAACATACGTTAACATCTCCCTTAGCCCTACATAGGTCGCGACCAAGCACACTAAATGGCCCTCTAACTTATAGTGTTCAAGTAATACTTAATCATTTATGTGCTATCCATAATATTCTAAAGTCATAATAAAGGTGGCTCATCACTTTCCCATAAAACTCATTAGGGTCGTGTGTTGGGTGAGATAATCTTAAAGTTTCCATCTCATCTTGTTGCACAAAATAGTTTGTTATCTTAGATACTAGATTTCTTCCTTATTTTCATAAACATGTTTCATAAGAATCATCTTGGTAATTCTTACAAAAGTTTCAGCATGTTCTTATGGTCGCAAGAATCTTACTAAGGCAAGATTGGAGACTTAATGATATCTAGACATCTTATTTAAAGTTCTTCAAAATCTCAAGGAAGAATCAAGGGATACTTGCCTTCTTTGTTCAAAGGTTGAGTCTTGTGGATGGGTCTTCCCAACAGCCTTTAGAGTCACCTTATTCTTCCTAGGGTGACACGCGATTAGCTCATGAGAGGTGGTTAACAAAATTCTTTAAAGAGAGAGAAGTAAAGGCTTAAGAAATATGTGAGGGGCCTTACCTTGATGAAGCTTCTTAATATCTTACACTTCCTAAAGTTCCTTCACCCTTTGAGCTTGACAATACTCCTACGGTGATGAAGGAGGGCCATGGGTTTGGGGGGTGGTCACGGAGGATCTCAGTTTAAACTTAATACAAAGTCTTGAAGAATAAAGAATGTAATTCTAGGAACTTTATTCATACCTTAATAGTTGAAGAGCTAGCCTTGAAGGGTCTTGGCTCACTTGTTCTTGGTGTTCTTTATGTTGGCCGAAATCCTTGGGGCTTTTGGTGGAGAAGATTGTTAGTTTGATAATTAAGTTGGGTACCAAGTAGAGTGGAGTGTTTTGTGTTTGTTGGGTTGCCTTAAGGAAAGAGTGGGCGGCCGATTCAAGAGGGTGGAGGGAAGGAGAGGCATAATGATGGAAGTGATTAGTAAATGAGGTGGCTATGTGGAAGCTTTTGTCTCATATGTTAATGACTAGGAAAATATTGTGAGGAATTAAGTGTTATGGAATTAGTTGAACAAATTGTTTTCAAGGGTGTGGCCGAGTTATGGGGGCTAGGGAAGAACAATTTTGACATTTTTGCATGCATGTAAGAGGGTTTAATGATTAGGGTGGATAATTAAATTGGGAAACCTTTTGAGTAGTGGAAGCTTTTTGGTTTAAAGATGGTTCTCAAAAAATCTCTTTGGGGTATCTTGGAGGGAAGTGGCCGGCCTCTCTTGGGGGTATCTTGGTCACTTCCCTTCCTTTTTGATGCCATCATACCATTTCTTTTGGTTATGATTATTGTTTCTTGTATAATATTTGAGAGATCGATGTCTCACAGTGAGGTTCAGATTTTGTCTCTGACCTACATCGATCGATCGATGCGAAAGATCGATGTGTCTCAGGTTTAGAGATCGATGTCTCACAGTAAGGTTTGGGATTTTTCTTGTCTTACTTTGATGATCGATGTAGGAATCGTTGTATACATTGATCGATCGATGTGTCCTACCTGAGAGATCAAACTTTTTCAACTTTTTTTTTATCATTTATAACATTATGTGTAACATTTTTAAGTATTCAATACTTAAAATCATGACCTTGAAAATTATTCAGACATATTTCTGAACATAAAGGTCTTAGGTTTCATTTAAGACAAGTTTCATCAAATTTGGACAAGTATAAGCCATCCAAAGGTTCAAAGTTCTGAGACTAGTGCAATCTGATTTTCATAATGACAAAGGTTGAGAACATCAACGTGGTTGATATACTTTCCAAAGCAATTTTGAAAAACTGTTTCAACTCATTAAACTAGACATCTTAAGGGACATCTCATAAAATTTTCTGGTCATTTGGTGTTGTCATTTATTAGGAATTAATTTTTCATTCTAAGGGAAAATTTTTCACAGATTGACAAAGTCCAATCGAAAACGCCTTTTCAGAGCCTTACGCTTTGAGTTATAATCTTAAATTTTTATGACATATAGATAACATCCTAGAGTACATTGTCACAAAATTTCATTAATTTTGGAGGTCCAGAACCTGGTCATTTATTTAATCAAAAACGGGATCTGAAAATAGAATCTGTTTTCAGAAGCAAGTAATCGGTCACTAAATAGTTTTCAAAACTAATTTTTTCCGCACTCACTATTCAACCCCTCTTTCTAGTGGTGCTATACAGGTTCAACTGAAACGACTTTACCTATTATAAATTCAAGATTAGTTCACTTGCTTTAACCCTTTTCTTGTAGGATATGTACTGATGCAGAATGAATGGGTGGTAGTTACGCATCCAGGTAGCTAAAACGCGAAGGTGGTTGGAGCTGATTAAGGATTACGAACTCACTATTCATTATCATCTTGGCAAGGCAAATAAGGTGCCAGACGCACTGAGCAGAAAGTCAAGCCATGCTAGACAGACTCCTCTTGAACGTGAAATGGCTGAGTTCAGGTTAGATTTGGTTGGCTCCACTGCAAGTGTTCTGGCCACACTGATGATCACCCCCACCTTGATTGATCGAATCAAGGAAGCCCAAAGTAGTGATAAGGAGTTGCTGAAAATCATAGAGAAGCTGAAGCAGAAGCTGGTGAATGATTTCCAGATGTGAGATTATAGCAGCTTATGGTTTCAAAAGAGATTACGCGTGCCAGATATTGATGATATCAAGAAGGAGATTTTGAAAGAAGCACACAATTTGTGATTGTCGATACACCCTGGGGAGACTAAGATGTATCAGGATCTAAAGAAGAATTACTGGTGGAACGGCATGAAGCGGTAGATAGCAGAATTTGTTGAGCGGTGTTTAGTTTTCCAGCAGGTAAAAGCAGAACAACTACGACCCACAGACGTATTGCAGCCATTGAAGATTCCCGAGTGGAAGTGGGAACATGTCACGATGGATTTTGTTACAGGACTTCCCAGGACGAGGAGCAAAAATGATACGATACGGATGATTGTAGACCGATTTACTAAATCTACACACTTTCTACCTATGTCGATTCAGGCACCCCTGGAGATATTGGTGAATATGTATGTGGACGACATTGTGAGTTTGCATGGAGTGTCGTTAAGCATCATATGTGATTGGGATCTGCATTTGACTTCACGGTTCTGATAGCATGTCATCGTGCCATAGGGACTGAGATTAGGATGAGCACCACGTTCCACCCACAGATGGACGGTCAATCTAAGAGGACCATAAAGACGTTAGAAGATATGTTGCGTGCTTGTGCGTTAGATTTCAGGGGTAACTAGGACGAGTCTTTGAAGTTGATAGAGTTCACATACAACAACAGTTACCACAGTTCGATTGGAATGGTAAACTTTGAAGCGTTGTATGGTCCGAAGTGTATGTCTCCGTTGTATTGGGATGAGGTCAGAGAGAAAGTTCTAACGGGTCTTGAATTGATGGAGCAAACTCGAGAAAAATCAAAGTGATTCGCGAGAGGCTGAAAGCAGGCTACGCAAACTCGAGGCGACGACTAGTTGAGTTTGATATAGGCAAGAAAGTGCACATAAAGATCTCACCTACGAAAGGACTGATGCGATTTGGAGTGAAAGGAAATTTGAGCCTGTGATTCATCGGCCTGTACAAGTTCTTGGAGAGAATTGGTCCAGTAGCTTATCATCTAGCTTCGCCACCGACACTGGTGCAGATGCACAATGTGTTATATGTTCACGATCCTAGCCATGTTTTGGAGGAAGAAAATTGAGATCCAAGATGATACGACTTATGAGGAGATTCTGATTCACATCACTGATCGCAAGGAAACAGTTCTGAGGAGGAGTTTAATCCCTTACGTCAAAGTACAATTAAGCAATCATTCAGAAAGGGAAGCAACATGGGAACCGGAGCTACAAATGCAAGAGCGATACCACCAGTTTAATCCCTCTCTTTCTTCAAACATTTCATCTTTTCCACTTTGCACTTCGACCAGATTCAAACAAACTCTCCTCTTTCCTTCCAAGCCTTCCAAGAAAGAACAAGGTCTTCAACTCTACCTCTTTTTCTTCTAAAAACCGTGCCTACCAACATGAAAAAAAGAGGAAAACTTCCTCTCTTCAACTTATCCTTTCTTCTTCAAGACAAAGACCAAGATTCCCACTTTATCTGCGCCTAGGAACAGAATTTTGGGAGAGTTAAGGAACAAGAGAATCAAGGTAAGTTTCATGCAAAAGTGTTTCTAAATACCTCTATCCAGCATCTTCTATAATTGTTTATCGCCTCCTTTCTTTTGGGCCATTCTAACCGTGTGTATTTCCTAGGAAAGGAGGAGGAAGAATCTTCAAGCCAACGCCAGGAAACAAACATTTAAGTTCTTCATCAAGAAGAAATCTTCATGTTTAGGCTTGAATCAATAGTAGTAGGCAAGTACATCACTTAGGTTCTTCATGCATTTTCCAAAATCACTAAGTAATTTCTATAGAAAAATGGATTACTCATGAATATATTTCAAGAGTACACTCTCATGTAAAATTGTCCTTATAGCTTGCATGTGAGGTTTTGGAGCTTGCATGTGAGTTTTGGTCATTATAAAGGATAGGTAGAAGTATAATTAACCTATTTTCATATCAAAAGTATATGTTCAATTAAAAAAGATGAAAGAGGCTTGCACGTATGGATTTAAGGCTTGCATATGTAAATTGAGTCTAGCATGTGTGATTGGGCCATGATTAAGATTACATAAGAGGGTGTTTAGCTAGATGAAGACATGGCATGTGAAAAGGAAGAAAAGAGGTCTTGCATTTAAGTTATGATTATTGTCAAAACTAGTTAGTGTTATGTCGTAGTTAGAAAAAGAAAAATTAAGTATATAACAAATAATGAGGTCTTGCATGTGAAGTTGGAATATAGCCAAGTGTGCGTATGGTTATATATTTCGGCCACATGGAAGAAAATAGGGAATTGATCAATTTAGACATGTTTAAGCATGATAATGTTGTTGTGTGTATCTACTAAGTTCTTGAATTCGTGATTCTTGTTTGAGTCCACTTATTGGGAACTCTCAACCTAGGGTATTTGGTATTCTTTTTCTCCCTTTGGTTGAGCATAATCATTTTGCCAAGTTAGTGCTTAGTGGGGGTATGACAAGTTGTAGTTTGAAGGCACTAGTGGGTCAATTATTCTTATTATGATGGAAATTCTAAATCCTTGCAATTTAGCATTGTTGGATGTTTTATTCCCTCTTTGGTGATAACTTTGCCAAATTTCATCTAGCAAAAGAACATTGCTTTTCTTGATTTTAGGGAAGAGTAAGTGGAAAGAAAGTAAACCACGAAGTGTGTAGTGTAAAAATATTGGTGTGTATAAGCATGTGAAGCTCTCGACCACATGGGCATTTTCATGTAAAATTTATGTATTTGACACAATGAACCATAATAGGGAAGTGTTAGTGTATTTTGAGTAGTTTTTCTTGGTTCGGTGAAAAGTTCGGTAAGAAAGTTAGTGTATAACTTTCGGCCATAGTGGCTATAAACAAGTGTAAATTATGAAATTGGTGAAAATGAGCCTCATTATGTATGTTGTTGGAAAAATATTTCTTAGGACTTGTATAACTCTCGGGTTTAGACTTCCCAAAATGGATGGTCCAATTCCGAATAAAGAATGGATATATTTGCTAAATGTTAAGCATATGGAATAGTGAAAACTTTGTGTGCATATGTATTAAAATATATGATTATGGAACTTAAAGTGTAAATTGTTAAATATGGACATTATATGGATTGATACATGGAATTGTATGGACATGGATTCTAATGCACGTCATTTTGCGAAATTCATTGGTTTTGAACATGGAAAACTGCATATTGCATTGTTTACGAAATCATAAATCCACCGTGGATAGGATATGGATATGGACTGGTCTATGACCAGATATGGACTATTCTCTGACCAGATATGGACATGGACATGTATTGCATTTTTATAACGTTGCATCATTTTTGCATTATCATGGATCATGGAATCATATGGATATGGATTATCATGGATTATGTTATGGACATGGATTTTGGACATTACTTGGATATGGATTGTCATGGAATAAATGACAAACATAAATTGGACTTGTATGTTATTTGTTGTATATGGACTTAAGTATAAAGGATGTGTTATTTTAATACTTTTTTGTCTATTGCTGACCATAAAGGAGCATCCAGCCCATCTTTATCTGCTCTTGCTGATTTCAATGAAATGACTCAATATGGAGCTTGGCATGTTATCCCACATATAGGCACTCAATATACATGGCAAGGTGAGCATGGATTAGGTCAAGTTTGGAGACGCTTGGACTGGTCCTTCTGTAATGAACCATTTTATGATCTTTCCTCGTCGGTTCGCTTGACACATCTTAGTCGAACAACATCAGATCATTGCCCTCTGTTGATACAATGTGCAAATACAGAATTTGATGGCCCAAAACAATTCCGTTTTCTAAATGTATGGACTTCTCATCATGATTTCAATGCATTTATGCGTACCACTTGGGAGTCCTACCCTACATTAGGAGGAATGCGAGGTTTATGTTACAAGCTAAAACGCTTTAAAAAGGATGTATCTCACTGGAACAAGAATGTGTTTGGGAACATATTCAACAGAATAAAACATGCAGAACAAAACACACGTACATTAGAAGAAGCTTATGATGCATCACCTACGGTAGAGGCAAGGCAAGCATATTACGAGTCTCAGGCAGAATTATCTCATGTTGCCTCTCAAGAAATGTCATATTGGAAACAAAAGGCCGGTGTCAAATGGTTAAAAGAGGGTGAAGCCAATACGCGATATTATCATGCCTTAGTCAAGGATAAACGTCGACGTCAAGCCATACACAGCATCCGCGAAGAGGATGGAACGGTTTGTGATACGCAAGCGATACACGTATGTTTACAGCTCAATCTATTGATGATGATCCTGGTTTTCTTCAAAGTATCCCCAGATTAGTTTTGGCTGAAGATAACCAAATGCTTACTAAAATACCTTCCATAAGTGAAGTCAAGCAGGCAGTCTGGGAATTAGACCCAAACAGTACAGCGGGTCCAGATGGATATAATGGATGGTTCTTTCGAACATGTTGGGATGTAATAGCCTCAGATGTCCATAAATCAGTCCAGGAATACTTCCTTGGCTTTTCTCTTCCACGAGCCATGTCTCACACAATGATCATACTTCTTCCTAAAGAACAGTCACAGCGCATGTTTGCAGACTATCATCCCATAGGACTATCAACTTTTATGAGCAAGATACAAACCAGAATATTATCTAATAGGCTCAACTCCATTCTTCCACGTATAATCTCCCCAGAACAAGTAGGTTTCCAAAAAGGACGAGGTACGGCAGAACAAGTCTTATTAGCAAATGAGATTATACACTGGTTTGACAAAGGGCCAAGGCATTCGACAGAGTAGATTGGCATTTTCTACGCCAATTTTTGGAGAGGTTTTGCTTCTCTAATCATTTTACAAAGCTGATCATGAATCACTTAGAGGGCACATGCATTTCCCTCCTTATTAATGGCATCCCATGCGGATTTTTTCGACCAACCCGTGGTGTTAAGCAGGGAGACCCACTCTCCCCACTCCTATTCATTATTGCAGTAGAATCTTTCAGCAGAAGATTGAAACATTTGGTATCAACCTCTTTCCTCACTCCATATAATATGGGCCGCATGCCACTAGTTATATCGCACTTATCATACGCAGATGACTTGTTGGTGTTTTTAACAGCAGGCAGGACCAATCTTATACGATTTAAAAGATTTTTGACATCTTATGAAAAAGTCTCAGGTCAAGCTGTCAATTGGCATAAGAGTACGATTTGTTTTTCAACTCATATAGGAGCCAGGCAACGTCAAGCACTTTTGCGTCTTCTAGATATGCGTCAATCATCTTTGCCTGTGAAATATCTGGGATCTTACTTACATAAGGGAATTACACGGGCTATTCACTGCCGAGATCTTCTTCGTCAAGTTGATAGTCGATTGGGAGGTTGGCAACACAAGTTGCTGGGAATGGCAGGTAGAATTGTTTTAATTCGTTCTATATTATCATCTCTACCTTTGCATCTCATGGCAGGTTCAAATCTTCCTGGGAGTATATTAGCTTCTTTACAACGCCAGTTTTACACCTTTCTCTGGTGGTCACACCGCAATCATTGGGTCTCTTGGAAGAAACTTTGTTACCCAAAGCCAGAGGGCAGACTAGGAATTAGATCGCTACAGGATGTTCAAGATGCCTTCTCTTGCAAGCTTTGGTGGTGGTTCTATCATTCCCCAAATCTTTGGGGTCAGTATATGCGCATACGATATGGTTGTAGAGCAGACTTTACCCACGATTATATGATTCACCTGTTTGGCACCACATATGTTCAATTCTTCATAGATGCATATCAATTACGCAATGGGTCAACGATATGCCACTATGTCCAACTGCATCTGGCCGTTTTCTGCTGTCTAACGCCTATGATCTTATTCGCTCATCTCGGACAAAGCTGATATCTCATGAATATATTTGGCTTAAACATCAACGCCCAGCTGTTCAAGTCTTCCTTTGGAGATTGTTTAATAATGCACTGCCCCTACTGGATATGCTTCGACGTTTTTTTGCACATTCTACCCACCATATGTCCTTTCTGCCGCCAGGAATATGCTTCGACAAATCACATCTTCTATTCATGCAATGCAATTCGTGTTGTACGAGACTACTTCCAGTCTTTCATGGACATCACAAAATCATCATCCACTGGATGGAGATCTTATCTCTTGTCGGTATGGATGACAGCTCCAAACTCTTTCATGGGTAAAATACAGCAACACTTTGTGGGGATACTTTTATGGAATATATGGAAATCATATGCTGCAGTCACTTATGATGATACTGGGTGGTCACAAAATACACTCATTCGAGCCATTAAGAATAATATATACATGTGGACAAAATCAAGAAATGGCACGAAGACAGCTTGCTCCATTCAACGGCTCATCAACATGGGGTTATGGCCACCTTTGAGATCAAACCGCATAAGAATAGTACAGTGGAGTCTTCCTCCGTCAGGCAAGTTCAAACTCAATATTGATGCAGCGGTAGGACGTTCTACAGTTGGAGGCGGGGCTATTCTTCGTGATGTAGAGGGTAGATTTGTACATGCATTGTCCATCCCACTTAGACATGATCACCCGCTACGTGTAAAGGCACAAGCGGCATTATTATCTATCCTTTATTATGTGCCTAATTTTGGAGGAATTTTGGTGGAGGTTGATTGCTTGGAATTAGTCCAACTGGTAAATACTTTGGGTCCCCTAGCTCCGGACATACATCGCCTGTGCTCGTTGCTTCATTAGCTGTCTATGTCGCTCATATATGCACCAAGGGAGGTCAATCAAGTAGCACATTTTCTTTCACAACAAGCAATGTCATATTCTACACCGACTTACTACACAACGATTGCCTCATTGCCAACCCATATTCGTGGTGTTATATGCACGGATGCCACCTTGCCACACTTTCGCCATACTAGTACGGACGATCAAGATGGGATGCATACACCTTAGCAGTATATTCACTATTTTTCTTCACATATTTTCATCCGAAGTATCCACATTTCATGTTACATGCTATTCTTCCAATGATGCAAATATGTATGCTTTTTCCTTCACCAAGGTTTTATCCACAAGGGTGGTTTTACTTGGCAAGGTTTTAATGCGGCATATCATGCATAATTGGAGACTAGCTATCCTTGCATCCTTGCACTATCTTTTTGCGTATGATGTTACATACATATTGTAATAAGGTATTCCTCCGCCATAAGTGAGGCTTTCTCATAATAAATATCATTTTTGCTTAAAAAAAATAAAGGATGTGTTATGCTCTATTTGTGAAATGGAGACACTTATATATGTTTTTATGTTGTACATTGTTTTAGAACTCTGCCTCTGCATGTTTGATCCCATGGCGGATCTAAGGGGTATACTTTCTAGGCGATTCATTTATCATTCAAAGGTTTTATTTAAATATGTTATGACCCACATCCTGGGCTAAAAGATAAAGAAAACAAAGGGAATTACGATGGAAACTAAATGCGATCGCTACTTCGCACTTGGTATAATAAGTATAGCCGCCTTAAACAAAACTGAAGAATTACTAAAATAACCTAATATGTGTAACAACAATTAAATAGTCATATAAAGAAAAGTACAACTATTCTTAGGAATTAAATTAAGAGAAAATTCATATTAGACATGAAATTAAGTGGACAACATGGTTGTCCAACTATGCCCTCAAAGGGAGAGTTAAACATGAGATACAAGGGTATAAGTTGGGGGAAAATATTTATTTTCGACCAATTGTAAATTCCTACTCAAGTTGGAAAATTTCTAGTGGACAAAATAAATCCACTTTCTTTCCAATAATTTACAAAATACCCACTAAACACCCCCTACCCACCTTTGACCGCCCCACATGCCTTGTAAGACAAGTTGTCTTACAACAAACATCCCATTTCCATCACCTTTTCTCACACCATGCCAATATTCCCCAATCGTTTTTCATGCAAGCACTTTTCCTTCTCCACTAACTCCCTAAATCAAGAATCCAAATCATTGCCATCCCACTATCAATTTCGGCCAAACATTGAGGGAAGACATAAAAATAAACCCCCTTCACAACTCCACTTCATTCTATTTCATTTTCATCCAATTCATTCTTCTCTCATCATACTCTCTTCACACACATCTCTCTGAAAAGAATCCTCTCATCCTTCCAATTTCCCTTCAACCGAGAGTGCCCCTTCAAGAAGGAGACAACCTTCTTCCATCTTCAAGTGATGAGACAAGTCACCCAACTACAAAATCATCAAGGTAATCATCTCTTCTTCTTCCTAACTATTTTCCCTTCACACATTTCCTCATCAAGGCTCAACATACTTCCTATTCTAGGCACCTTGGCCGTGATATACCACAAGGAGAAGGAAGGGGTTCTAACTTAGACAAGTAGGAATCTTCCAAGTGTTCCAAAGGTGAGACTCTTTAAGGTTGAATTTTTAGAAAATTCTTAGTATCCTCTTTTCCAAAAATGATTAACTCTTCCATCATCTTGGCCATCTAGGCCGTGTGTACCCCAAATCAAACCAAAGAAGAAATCTTGCACTCTTAAGTGTAAGATTCAAGTACCAAAGCAAGTACTCTTCTCAGCTTCTTCAAGAATGTTTAAAAAATAAGTCTCCTATGTTCATATCAAAGGATGGATCATGCATGCATATGTTAAAATGAAGCTCTTATCATTAAGCTATGGAAAATATATTTGCATGTTCAAACTATGTATGCATGTGTATTGTTCTTGTATAGTTCATGAACATTGTTAGAATGATATTCAAATAAGACATGCATGACAAAAATACTAACATGCACAGCAACTTGGGGACATGTATGGCTAAGAAGGGAAGAAGCAAACATGCAAGCATCATCTTTCATGTAAAGTTTAGACAAATGAGTACACTTACTTAAAAAGTGTACTAAGAACCTCATTAAAACATCAATTTCTGTGCATGTTAGATGACTATCAATGTCTTGTTTTCATATGTATAAGGGTGCATTTGTATGATTATGGTCATGGTATAGCATGTTTATGGTGTACTATAAACTATAATACAATGCATGTCCCAAAAGTTTCCATCTTTAATGAACCTCATCACAACTAAACCATTATCCTTCTAAGATGGAGCTGTTTGAGCATCCATCAAAGACAATGAATTTATCACCATCATCATGATGTGCATTTTGATTATCATGGTCTAAGGTGGTGTGTTAGCATGGGTGTTGTTCTCATATGTACTTGCATGTAAAGATAATATTAACATCCTTATAATATGGACCTTATGATCATGATGATGAGATGTGACTTTGTTTCATGTTTAATATGTTGAAACCATGAAATTTATGAATCATCATAATACACACAGACACACACACACACACACACACACACACACACACACACACACATATATATATATATATATATATATATATGGTAATTTAATGTATAAATGAATGCTATGATTATAGAACTTTGCATGTATGTAACAAGTTGGAAAAATCCATGAGGTTGAGTATGTGACTCTCGGCCATAGGCCCTTTTTAGCACCAATGTGATGATTATATTTAGATGATTATATTTATATAAATATATGAATAAAAGTACATGATATATGTGGTAAATCAAGGAAGGAACAAAATTAATAAATTGGAAAAGAATGAATCACTAAATGAGGGTTGTTTCAGATCAATTAGCCGAAACTACTCTATAGGGGCTATTTGGTAATTTCCAACTTTAAGAATCATGATATGTGGACTATTTTGAAAGTTTCTAAATGTAAATAAGTATTGAATATATCAATAAAATAAAGTTGATGTTCAAGATACAACAAGGGGCTGTTTTAATCTCCCCCCCACCCTCCACCACCAAAACAAAAGCCCCCTTAAATGAAGACAAAAAGGGCAAAACGGTCAACTACACATGATATAACCATGACGTAAGAAAGAAATGTAGGAGTTGAGTTGTTAAGATCTTAGAACCAGTCCATAAACCGAGCATCCTCATACGCATATGTCAGCATGGATTTTTTAAAAAAAACAAACAAGTTTTATTTTACGATCATGTTTGCGAAACGATTATTGCAAAGAAATTTTTTAAATAATTTCATGATTAAAGAATCATACCGCGAAATGAATGATTCCATACGACTTATGCATGTTTCTGATGCCTGAGTGTAACACCTTGTCAAGGACAAGGGTTCTCTGCCTTTCTGTATATGCATGATTTGTTGGCTGAGTGTAACGCCTTGTCCGAGACAAGGGATCTCTGCCTTTTTGTTATGTCTACAACGTTCTGTATGGAGAGATGCCTGATGTCTGGTCAAGGGGGAGGACATCAGGGGCAAAGATGTTATGATTGACTGTAACACCACATCCGAGACTCGGGATCTCAGCCATAACGCGTTACTGTTAGTCCTAAGTATGCATGATGTAACACCATAATTGGACCATCGGGATTCATAGACGACACTGAAGGCTACTTGGGAATCATTCAGCATGTCGTAGGTACCCTTCTTTTGTACGTAAAGTGCTATAGCCAATTCATGTTCTGTCATGTTTACAAATGTAAGAAATTATATTTTTTCTGAAAGTTTTACAATGCATGCATCACGAACATGTCCCACGAACTCTTAGTACCCTTAAGTCATGATCTCCTCTATATGTTGCCATGTATAATCCAGCAAGCTCATGAAACTATATTTAAAAGATTGTACTCTAGAATGACACGGATTATATGCTAAAGTAAAACTGATGAAAGAAAGTAACTACCTGATTTACTGTATTGTTTATTTATGCTGATTTCTTTGAATGTTATTTCCATACATGCTATTCATATGATACCTATTTTGTATTTCACTGTATTATCTCCACTACCCTGGTCCCCATGTATGATCCACTTGAAGAATCCAGGCGGAAATACTTGCTATTCGTTATTGCTCACCCCTTTATTTTACCATGCAGACCCACTGGACCCTAAGCCGAAATTCATAGAGGATAAGCCCTGAAAATAGGTTCAGAGAGCTGTTTAGTAGACTGCTGTGGCAGCTTTGTATTTTCGATATTCAGCTCTGCACTTATGATATTTGTACTGATGGTGTACCTATGACACTATCTCGGATGTAGTAGTTCGTACTTATGTCGATGCTTTATTTCTATCTATGTTATGATGCTTCTGCTCTTCGATACATGTTTATGACGATGTGCATATAGATGATATTGATGCCTTGTACTTCTCATAGCAGAGTACACTCGGTGCACTGTGTCGAGACCCTAGTCCTGGACAGGGCGCTACATGTGGTATCAGAGCCAAGGCTCCAGATCCACAGCGGGCAACATAAGATAAACAACGACATGTATGCAGGCTATGATCTTAGAGTTTAAGATTGATTTTAGGTTGAGCGAGCCAGCTTAGTATAAATCCCTTAGACGATTCAATAGGGTATAACCCTTAAGCATAACTTAAATTTTAAATTGGACTTTCTATGCTTTATGAGAACTAATAGCATTAATGTAATGATTTCTGTAGGATGACATCACGACCTGGTAGCCACCCACCATCACCTTCATATCAAGGGTTGGCCCTAGCTTCTGAGCAAATATGGACGCCACTGACGCATACCACATAGCCTCCGGCACCTTATACCTTCTGAGTCAAATAGCCAGAGCATCACAGACAAAGACTGCTCGGGCTTCATTATCTATATCTTCTCATTCTCGGCCTCAGTCTAAGACACAGAGAATCAGTGGTTATTACCATGAACTGTTAGTAAGAGCTTGGGTTCCAAACTTTCATGGGATACCTGACCTAAATGAGGCAGAAAAATGGTTAGATGAGATTGGAGAGGGTTTCCAATTGATATAAGAGGCTGATGAGCTAAAGGTGCAGATTACACGGCCGTTGCTGATCGGATGAGCTAGACAGTGGTGGAGGATATATATTCAGGCTTTGCCTCAACCAGTAGCATGGGCAGATTTTGTAGAAGAACTTTGTATATTCTATCTCTCCCCGACATTGGTGATACAGAGAGTCAGGGAATTGGCTGCCCTAAAGCAAGAGTCAGATGTTTCAGTCTCCGAGTATTTTTGGCGCTTCGTCACTCTGGGTCGATATGTTCTGGAGATAATGAGTGATGACGCCCTCAAGATGATCAAGTTTAGGCATGGCCTACACCCTAGGATTCAGAATTAGTTGATCGATACACACTCAGATACCTTCGGAAGACTACTGGAGAACTGCTATAAAATGGAACGTGCTATCGCGTCAGCAGATTATGAGAATAGAAAGGGGGAGTTCGCACTGGGAGATGGCGCCCATACTCACAAAGGGCAGCGATCATTTCGAGATTTCTACAATGTTGGAGACGGCATACAGGTGAATGCCGTTTGGGAAACAGATGCCTATTTCCGAGATGTCTACAACTTTGGCTTTATAACGTTCAATGTTACCAAATGAGTTACTTTTGGTCTTAAAAGCCCATTTTCATCCCACCACAGAGGCTCTTTTTGGTAACAAAACAAGCTCCCAAATATTTTTTTGACCATTAATGCCATCTTTCTTTCATGACATCGTACCATAGTGATGATTTGTCACAACTCAGATTGTGAAAAATGAGATAGGGTCATGATTCAATCCAATTTCATAATTGGACTCTTGAAGATACACAATATAATTGTTAGATATTGATGACCTTTTAGTTCTTGAGGATCTTCGGACTTCCACTGGTTTAGCAGACGTGGGATTAGTTGGCTTAGATTGTTATTGACATGATTCCACAATTTGAGGTTGTATAATTGGTGGTTCTCCATCATGTTGAATAGCAATTGAATTGTTCATATATAAAGGTATAACATGTGTATCCCTTATTTCCTCAAAATTGAATTGTCGATTCGAATCACTCCCATTAATTTCATGATCCTTTAGAAATTTAGCATTTCTATCTTCCACCATTTTCAGAGCATGTGATGGACAATAAAGTCTATTTCTTCGGAGTTAACTACATATCCAATAAAGTAACAGCTTTTTGTTCATTCATCCAGTTTCTTTAGGCTTGGGTTATACACTTTAACTTTAATTTGAAAACCACATATGTGTAAATGTTTCAAACTTTGTTTCCAACCATTACACAACTCAAAAGGTATTTTAGGAACGGCCTCAGATGGAAACATATTTAAAACATACACAACTATTTTTAGAGCTTCACTCTAAAAGGATATAGGTAACTTTGTGGTGCGAATCATGCTCCTAACCATGTCGATAAGAGTCTGATTCCTTCTTTCAGTAACAGCGTTTTTGTGATCTTCCAGGCATAGTGTATTGAGCAATAGTACCCTTCTTTTGAAGAAACTCGGCAAGTGGACCAATAATTTGTCATTTTCTTGTGGCATCCATAGTGTTCACCACCTCTGTCAGATTAGAAAATTTCAATTGTCTTTTCCTTTTGCTTCTCTACTTCTAATTTGAAGATTTTGAATGCATCAAGTGCTTCAGATTTTTCAAATAAAAGATAGAGATACACGAGTCTTAAATAGTCGTCGATAAATGAAATAAAGTATTATGACCATTCAAACACGGTGTGTGAAACGGTCCGTATTTATCCGTATGTATGATTGCAAGAGCTGAGAACTTCTTTTCGCATCCTTAATGGTCTTGTTGGTTTGCTTTTCTTTTATGCATTCCAGAGAAGTACCTAAATCGATGAATTCTAGAGTTTGTAAAACTCCTTCATTCACCAATCTTTTCATTCTATTAACTGAGATATGTCCCGATCTACTAAAGTCTTGATGAGTACTCTCATTGATAATACAACGCTTTATACCACCAATTTCTATTAAAAGAGTATGCTTATATATGGGATCTAACTCAAGTTGAAACAAAAACCATTCATTTTGGCAGAGCCAATGATTTTATTATCTTTCAAAATATTCATAACAAAAAGAAGAGAATTGGAGTGATATTCAATCGAAAATCTAAAAAGAAAATCTAAATTTCTTAAAAAAAGATGAAGCATAAAAAGTGTTTTCTAAATCTAGCTAAAAATTGGTCTTCAAAACCGGCAACCATAAGATCTCACTCCTTCAACAGTAGAGTGCATCCAATCTCCAAAATAGATGCATTGCTCACTTTTCTTTGTCTTCCTTAAGCTTGGAAAGTCATGCATGGTTTTTGTAATGTGAATTATAGAACCACAATCAATCCACCATGTATTATCAGAAACCTCAATAAAATTAGATTCATGACACACAAATGAAAATTTACCTTTCTTCTCCAGCCATCTCTTATACTTTAGGCAATCCTTTTTCCAATGTCCTTTTCTCTTGCAAATCAGCATTTGTCTTTATTGCTAGTTTTCTTTATTGGGACAACTTTTTCCTTTTTCATTTTTCTTTTATGATGAGTTGCAAGATGCATAGTTTTGATAGACTCATTCTTCATCTTCTACTCCTCTTGAACACATATGATCAAAAGTTCTTTACTTAAACAGTTTTCTTTATGTGTATTTTATGAGACTTGAATGGAGTATACTCCAAAGGGAGAAAGTTGAGTATGAAATGCACCAGGAATAGCTCTGAGATTTCAATCTTAAGGGAGCTTAGTTTAGCAGCAACATCCCTCATCTCCATGATATGCTCACACATGCCACGGCTTCTGTCATGGGTCATATTTGAAAGTATCTTCATAAAGGTGGTGACTATAGCCTTATCAGAACTTACAAATTATTCTTCGGCGACCTTTGTGTAAACTTTGACATTATCAAAATTAGGGATAGAACCCCCTAATGCTTGGGCTTATGTGAGACTTAATGAGCATTATGTTGAAGTGATTATATCGCTCTCAACGCTCATAATTATACCTCTCAAATGACGTACTTGATTCTGTAGGATTTGGTGGTTTCTTCTTATGTAGTGTCAGGTCTAAGTCCATGCACCTTAATGTCACAATGATGATATCCTTCCATTTAGTGCAATTGTCACCAATCAACATTAGAGTACGTGCAGAATCAAATATGTTGTGAAATATGTTTGGATAATTTCCAAAAGTATGATTTTAAGTGATACATACTTAAATAATAACAAGGGATGTTATAAAAATGTCACATATGATGTTATGGATGTTAAGGAGTTGAAATATATTAAACAAGTGAGAAAAATGACATCAATCTGTCACGTTTAAACACTTCGATCAATCGATGTAGATTGATCCCTCACATCGATCGATCCATGTAAGGTAGAGGAAAACAAAAATCTAACTGTGAGACATCGATCTCTAAACCTGAGAGACATCGATTGATTGATGTATACATTGATCCCTTACATCGATCGATCCATGTAAGGCAGAATTAAAACTAGAACCTCACTGTGAAACATCAATCTCTCAAGCAGAGACACTTTGATTGATCTATGTCTAGGGTTTTTAAGAAAATTTTTCTAAAATATGATACAATGATTATTTTCATTTTTTGTATGTTTTATACATGATTATTGTGAGTTAATTACTCTTTTTGATGAATAATATTGTGCTTTGTGATTAGTATGTCTTGGAAGTTTCTACAACTTGCCAAAAAGGGCAAAAGTGGTACTTTGAGTTCTTGTAGGTACTTGATATGGAGAAAATGATTCAAGGACACATTTATATCTTATTCATCACTATGGAGGTGTTCGTATATTTATTTATGACCATCGGGGTCATTTTCGGAGTTTTCTATCACTAGGGGTATTCTCGTCATGTTACCTTTCAAGGGCATTTTGGTCATTTAACTCAAGGACAGTACTTGATTTGGATATTATCTTTATTATAAAGCTCATTTAGAGTTTTATTGAAGATTATTTAGTGGTTATCTATTCTATTTCTTATTTGGTGATATTATTGACATCGGCAGGATATATGACGGTTTTCTATGTCACATTCTATTATTTTCTTGAAGACATTTTTATACATATGTTACTGGATGTTCTTACTCATATTTTTACAGAGAATTTTAGGGCATTCTTGGTATAAAAGTCACACAACTTACAAGGAGAAAAATGTGGGAATTTTGAATATTGGTAGACAAAGTCTTGTCAACTTTTATCTATTTTTTTTCTCTTCATTAAATTTGAAGTTGTACATATATATATATATATATATATATATATATATATATATATATATATATATATATATATATATATGTGCCTCAAAAACATGTATAATCAGGTGGCAAAAATTTTTTATTCATATTGTTACATGTGTACAAGATTATGCCACTTGGACCAAGCAAATACAAACTAGTTGACAAAATAGCCAACTTGGAAATTTCAAAGTTGAAGGCAACGGCCAGAATAGACAGTTGGGAGCTGATTTTTGGTTCAAATTTTCAACCACACATGTCATATTCTTGTGCCAAGAAGTTGAAGGTTTATTGGAGAAATATGACATATTATCTTTTCTTATTATCTTCACGATTTCCATGTCATTTTTGAAGACTAAAAATCGGCCAACATAGTTGCAAAGGTGGATCAATCATGTTGCTTGAAGTTGTCAAGTGTACAAGGTGTTTAGATAGCCAACCAATGAAGTGTAGACATTTAAGCTTTGATGATGAAGTCTATAACAAATTGGCATTCTTATCTTCAAAGCTCATTTTACACTATAAATAGGAGGCAAGGTGAAGAAGAGAAGACAAACACTTGAAATCAAAGTTGAAGTTCATAGTCTTGCTATTCTCTCTGTTCATACTTTGTGTAGTTAAGGTGTTTCATTGATAGTTGTCTATAGTTACATTATACACCTCTTGTTTCATGTTTTATAAGATTAAATAGCCAATTTTATAAGGCTATATCAATAGGCATTTGAGGTGTTGCAACCAAAGTTGCATAGAGGTGCTTTGTCAAGTCTTGAATAGGGTTGGTGTGTAACCCAAGGATCAAGCTCGGCTCTTCTTGTTGTATTGGTGTCATTTCATAGTGAAATCCAAGGAAAGGTATTCCTTTAAACTAGAGTAGGTCACATTAACCGAACCAGGATAAATTCTTGGTGTGCTTGTCTTGTTTCTTCTTTTCTGCATTTTGCCCATTTTTCGCTACAGTTTTCACCCAAATTCAAACGACTTGAAAAACTAGCAAAATATTTTCAAAATTCGTGATTTTTGGTCGAGTTATATTTCAAACTGTTGGCTTTAATTTTCAACAAGAATCACTTGATTTGAGCAAAGGAAAGCTAGTCTTTCAGTTTTGAAAGATAACTGCTCCATGATGGCTACAATCTGACTAGTTTCTAAGAAACATCCATTCAGATTTTATTAAGCACATTTTCAGGTCAGGACCTTTTGGAAACATAAACTAGAAATCTTAAGGAGTATTTTGATAGAAAGACCAATCTTTTTAACTGAGTAAACAAAGAGATATAGTCTTTCAAAGTTCAGCAATTTTTATTTGTTTGAAGTGCCAGCAATTTTACTTTTAACTCATTTTTCGACAAAGTATACTTAAGACGTTGAAATTGATTTCGGAAATTTTTTTAAATTTTTGGAGTTGTGTACTTAGACTTGTGAATTTTTGAAAAACGGGTACTGAATCTAAGTAGCTCTTAGATTTTGTTTTGAGGGAATTTTTTAAGGGTAGTAGTATAATTTCCGCTAACCACTATTCATCCCCTCTAGTGGTGTTATTCCAGGTGTTACGGTCCACAATTGGTATCAGAGCCAGGCCAACACCATTCTAAGAAGCTAGGTTAACACCACTCTAAGAAGACAAGGCTAAGACGCAAGAATTCATTGTAGTCTGCACATCCCAAATCAAAGGTTTGGAGCATTTGAACACTTCAAGAAGGTTTGGAGCATTTGTATTCAGTTGATTAAAGATTCAAGGCATTCATTTAAAATCATACATCATGTCTAAAAAAGAAGTGTACTCAAAGACTACAAAAGAGGTAACATTTACTTCTGACTTAGATTCCAATTGTGATATGACTTTTGATGAGATGTATGAAGAATTCATGAAAATGCATGCATATTGTAAAAAGCTATCAAAAGATAAAAAGAAACTAATTGAAGAAAATGACAAGTTAAAGACAACCAACTTGGAATTTTCTAATCAATTAGAATCTTTCAAACAAGAGTCATCAAATACTCTTGATGTATTAAGGACTAAAATTGAGTCTCATAAAAATATTGAACAAAATTTAAAAACAGAAAATAGTATGTTGAAAACTAAGGTGGAAAGTTGTAAAAATAAAATATCACAACTTAAAACATATAAGCTAGACATAGAAAAAATGTTAGAACAGTTTAAATCTGGAAGCAACATGTTAGATACATTAATATCGTCAGAAATATGGAAATGATAAAAAAGGATTAGGCTATATAGAAGAAAATGGCAAGTTGGGTGAAAAGACTAAATTTGTGTCATCTAAGTCTAAAATATCATATAATGCAATCGAGTCAAAGGCACCTATTTTGTCAACTCCTTCTTCTACTTATTCTAAATAAAAGAAGAAAGCACACACATATAAATGGGCAGCTAGGCAAAATTATACATCTAGACCACGTAACAGTTATGCTTATATGTATTCAAATGTGAATAGACAAAATAAAATGCATGCAACTCATTATAATGCATATAGACCTAATCATATGAAATTGTCTTACTTTCCTTGTAAGGCTAATTGGAATGCATCTAATTATACATACAGAGCACCATTTAAGAAACAAAGTTATATGCCTCATATTTCATATCAAAATCAAAGTAGAACTAATAAACCAAGATACAAATGTATTTTCTTTTAAATGAAATGGACAAGTACATGCTAATCCTCTGTATTCAACTTATAGAAATGCTAAATATGTGCCAAGAAGGTACATCCAAGTTTAGATGCCCAAAGTGTACATAAACAAGGATGTTATCCCTAACATGCAAGGACCCAAATAAAGGATACCTAAAACTTTGTCTCCTTTGTAAGTAAATCGTAAAGAAGACAAGAAGTAGACAAAGTTAAAGAACATAAAAACCAAGTGGTTTTTAGACAGCGGATGCTCAAGGCATATGATGGGTAACCCAAACTATTCACCGAGCTGGAACAAATAGAGAAGGAGGAAAGATGACATTCATTGACAACAACAAAGGAAAGGTTATTGGAAAAGGGACAATTAGGGACCCTAACACATTTGAAATAAGAAATGTGTTGCTTGTAAGTAATCTTTCTTACAATTTACTTAGTATTTCGTAACTTACTCATTATGGATACCATGTTTCTTTTCTCCCAACTTCTTGTGATATAATAAATGAAAAAGGAGAAATTGTGTTAAAAGGAAATAGAGATGGTAACATTTACACACTATCACTAAATTACATGTTAGATGCTAAGATTAAATGTTTAGTATTACATGATCTAGATGTAAACTTATGGCATAGACGACTAGGCCATGTAGGGATATCAACTATTGAAATATTATCTAAGAAGAATCTAATTAGAGGAATTTCTAAACTAGGTTTAGATAATTTTCAACAATGTGAAACTTGTATTAAAGGAAAACATATAAAAGAAACGTTGAAACTAAAACATGAAGTGAGTACTAGTGATGTACTAGAATTGCTTCACTTAGACTTATTTGGTCCAGGTAGGAACAAGAAGTCTAGGTGGACACTACTATGTGTGTGTCATAGTAGATGATTACTCATGATACACATGAACATTGTTCTTAACACACAAAGATGATGCTCCATTAGCAACCGAAAATCTCATTAAGCGACTTGAAAATCTTTGTGAAGAAAATGTTAAAAGAATTAGAAATGATAGAGGTGGAGAATTTAAAAACAAAGATTTAATTAAGTTTTGTGAATTACATAGAATAAAACATGAATTCTCACCACCTAGAACACCATAACTCAATGGAGTTGTTGAATGCAAAAATACAACAATTCAAGAAATAGCTAGGACTATGCTATGTGAAAATAAAGTACCTAGATATTTATGGGCTGAAGCTGTTAGGTGTGCATGTTATATAATAAATAGGCTTTCAATTAGAAAGAAGTTAAGCAAAACACCTTATGAGTTATTAAAAAATAGACAACCTAAGGTAGACAATCTTAGAGTTATACTAAAGATAATCTAGACAAATTCGAACAAAAGTCTATTGAATGCATATTTATTGGATATTCAACTAATTTAAAAGCATATAGGTGTTATAATCTGCATATAGAAACACAATTGAATCTATACATGTAAAATTTAATGAGAATGTGTATCTTGAGATGTGTGATAAAACTCAACATAAACAAGAAAATAATGTTGAAAATATGTTTGATGATGATGACTTGTTACTTGAGTCTGTATGTGATCATCTAGATCCAATTCCTCCTAAACAAGACATGCATAAACCCCTAGGTCAAGTAAATCAAGAAATTTTTCAATTGGAAGATAATTCAGCTAACTTACAAGATGTTCCAATTGTATATGATAATGTTCATACTAATGAAACATTTGAACAAGATGAAGGTGAACCTAGTCAACCTAGGAATTGGTTCTACATAAAAGATAAACATAAACACCCTAAGGAATTGATCATTGATGATCCAAGTGATGGGGTTAGAACACTTAGAAACATAAATCAAGCCAAAAGGCATAGCTTGATCTCACACTTAGAACCTAAGAATGTTAAGGAAGCCTTAGGTGATATATCATGAATAGATGACATGCATGAGGAGTTAAACCAATTTACTCGAAACAACATGTGGGATTTAGTTCCTAAACCTGAAAATAAATCCATAATAGGTACAAAATGGAATTTTAGGAATAAAATAGATGAACAAGAAAACATCACAAGAAATAAGGCTAGGCTAGTCACACAAGGTTATGTTATGTCCCGCACCCTCCGTAGAATAATTAAAGGATAAAAGGAAATTAAATGAGATTAATGACAATTAATAGTAAGGAATTAAGAATTAAATATTAGATTTATTAGTATTTATTGAGGGATTAAATATTAGAATTATTTAGTATTTAATTTAGAAGTAAATATAAGAATTTAATTATTTAAGATAATTGAGATAATAGAATATAATTTAGAAATTCCAATTTCACCCCTATCCATATTAAAACTGACAGAACGTCAGTTTCTCTATTCATCCAGAGAAACCGACATCCCCCTCTTCTCCATAGGCGATTTTTTTTCTTCTCCAACCCTAGGTGAAGAACTCTTCAAGAACCGATTCGATCTTCGTCCGTTCTTCAATCCGTCTCCTAGTAATCAAAGGCAAGTAACTTTCTTATGAGTTCCTACGATTTGCGATAGGAAAAAGGCCTATTTTGATATCGAAACGGATCACCATGTAGTAGTTCCTCTTTGTTGATCTATATATGATTTATGTGATATGGATTTGATGTTTTGGCCACTATATGTTGCGAATCGTTTTGTTGTTGTTGATTACGTGAAATCTTGCAAATCCCAATCCCTTGAACCCTCTCTTTGTTGCTATTTTTGGTTGAGAGGAGACATAAGATTAAGGTTAACGAGGTATAGGTCATATATAGGGACACTTTAGAGTATATTTAGGGGCATAGATAGGCGTAGACACTGTCTACGCTCTAGGTTGACTTGCCACTTGGTGGTATATGTTATACCGTTGTTTTACATTACAGGTACATATATACTAGATATACTGGATGTGTATTTTAATATATAAAAAACCTTCCTTTGTATTTCTGGAAGTTACTCACTAACACACTAGCACAACATATCTCTAGTATCATGTCATTTATGCAGGTAGAGCCGAGGGTCTCACTGGAAGCAGACTCTCTATCCCTTGGGATAGAGGTATTTTCGGCCTACCACTTACCCTCCCCAGACCCTAACGATAGCTTTTGTTGTCGTTGGGATATACTGGGTCCGGATGATGATGATGATGAGGAGGAGAAGAGAGTGAAAGGTAGGATTTTTGGGTTTGTTTTGGTGGATTATTTGAGTTTTAGGCTTGAATCTTTGATTGGTATGTGTGTAGTGTTGAATGATGGATTAAGCATGAATTGTTAGTGAGGATTAGGCTTGGAATGTTTGGAAGGAAGTTGGGAATCGATTGGGGTATAGATATGCAGTTTCAGGATGAAAATTCTGGAAAAACATGGACATCGATCGATCGATGTCAGAGACTGACGTACATCCATCCATCGATGTATAGCTGAGGGAGAGACTGATGTGTTTCAGATGTACGTAGATCGATCGATGTATAGTTGAGTGAGAGATCGATGTGCTCTGATGGACGTCGATCGATCGATGTGAGGGGACGACGTCACTTCGATCGATCGATTTAGGCTGAGTGACTGTGGCGCCCCGCACCCCGGCCCCGCCGAAGCCGGTGCACCCGCCGTACTTCACTAAGGAGAGTACTAGGCGTCGTCCATACGTGTCATGATCCATGATATAACGCATGGATTTTTGCGCTTACGCGCAAATAAGTAAGCGAAATCGTGGCAGAATTTAAAACTTTAAATCAAAATCATCCACACGATCATTCATAGTTTACATCACAAATCAAAAGTATTGAGAGTCACAAGAAAAATGTTTTCCATCTCAAATACGTCATCAGTCATCAGTCATAACTGGCCAGTCATGTCTCCTAAATTCGTCCACTCCTCGCTACGCTCATGGGTAGGGGAACCCTAGGCTCATCCTCAATCCACTCTACTTTATTCCCTGCAGCCTCTGGGAGGAAAAATAGGGGGGTGAGTGACAAAGTCACCAGCAAGTACACCATAAACAATCATGCATTAAATGGAAAGTACACCCAAGAACCAAATCCCCAAAATTTTCGGTTTAGAAGCATACCTGTCCTCCATCCAATACTCGATAAGGATCATCACTTAATGTAGCAAGATCATAATTTAAGAAAAATCATCACCCACAGCAAAACATAACATTAAAAGACTGTAACTTGTATTGATGAATACCACAACAAGGATAATCACTTAGGGATGTCATACTTAGGCTCTGCGAGGTCATCACAACTCAAATCTCATGAGTCGCTACATGAATGTAACATGCATGCATATGTACGTGTGATGCATTGAGATGAAAATGGAAATATGATCTTTCATGCCCTTCTTTTAAATCATCATCGTCGTAAAACAATAGAGTGTTCAGATCTATCTTCCCAGATCTGAGGCGGTAACGTCTCCCCTTCGAATCTATTATTCCCGGATTCGGAACGGTAACGTCATCTACTGGTGTTCAGATCTATCTTCCCGGATCTGAGGCGGTAACGTCTCCCCTTCGAATCTATTATTCCCGGATTCGGAACGGTAACGTCATCTACTGGTGTTCAGATCTATCTTCCCGGATCTGAGGCGGTAACGTCTCCTCTTCGAATCTATTATTCCTGGATTCAGAACGGTAACGTCATCTATTGGTGTTCAGATCTATTCTCCCGGATCTGGCGGGTTCATACTGGCCAAGTTCATACTCACACACGGTACCGGTGGGGAATCATTCTTTTCAAAAATCATCTTTTGAAAACGCTTTTCATCTTTCTTTCTCATAAAAGACATGCTGTAAATCATGTACGTTACGATGATGCAAATGTATGACATGCATTATGCGACTCGTGAACAAATGCATCATAACATGCATGCACGAACTTGTCTTTTAAACTCATATTCTGTTCATACAGTCTCGTGCTCATCAATTCGTGCTCATATTCATAAACCCATGCCATACATATGCATAATGAAGGATTAGCCACATTCTGTAAAAATTTCATAACGTTCCGAAATGTCTTACGACCTCAAAACATCATACTATCATCAAAAGCACTGCTGAAATCAGCAGGGCAGTACCGCCTTACCTCGGTTTTTTGGGTCATAAAACCTTATTCATTTTGATCCATCACCTGAAAAACATAGCTAATTCACCTAGGAACAACATTCATAATGCTAAACATCAAATTCAAGCCTAAATGATCAAGATCGAAGCCTTACATCTTAAGACATTAAACTGTCCTATTTTCCAGTTTTGTACCACTAACTTCAACTCAGTTGTTAACCATCAAAATGGTGGTTTTATGCTGGTTTATTTACATGAACATGCACATATATTCCTTAAGTAATTGCCATAAAATTTGCAAGGCAATCCAATAACTTTAAGGGGGTCATCTAATTACTTTCCCAAACTGGATACATGCAGAAACTGGAATGACTAGTTGTATCACGAAATGAATTGTGACCAAACCACAAATCCTTTTTCCAATATTCCAACTCAAAAATGTCATAAACACATCAAACTATCATCATACTAAAAATCAGATCATTTTCATTTTCCTAAGGTGCATTCTTGAGCCACACAACTTACTACTCAAAACTGTCCTGTTCCAGCCACTCTGTTTCAGTAGTTTTACCAAAAACTTCATTACAAATAATCCACAACTCCTTTTACTAAAATTCCAGCTCACACATTTCATACACATATAAAGATATCACCATGACAAAAATTAGCCAATTTGAACACTCCTAAGATTCATGTTCAGGTCGTTCAACATAACACATAAATCTGTCCAGATCCAGTACTTCTGTTTGACCACTTCTTACTAAAAACTTAATTAAGGACAAACCACAACTCCTTTTATTGAAATTCTAACTCACACATTTCATATACATATGAGGCTAACATCACACCAAAAATTATCCAATTTTAATACTCCTAAGATTCATTTTCAGGTCATGCAAAACGCCACACTGTTCTGCGCAATCCCAGTAATTCCTTCTTGAGCAGTTTTACCAAAAGATTTATTAAACATAAACCATAACTCTTTTTACTGCAATTCCAACTCTCACTTGTACTACACACACAGGGCTAGTGTCATGTCAAAATTTAGCTTAATGGAACACTTCTAAGGTTCGTTCTCAAGTCACACAATCAGCAACACAATTCTGCCAGCTCTAGTAGTTTGAGCACTTCTTCAACTTTTTATTGTTCAAGCATTCTTCAACCAACTTCATTTATTAAGATGACTTACTATACATCAAATACACATTTAAACATAGTTATTTCAAGTCTCATAACTCATTTTAGGCTACACATAACTCATACCAACAGTCTTGCCATTTACGCTTAGAACATGTCACTTTTCATACCAACACTTTTCATTACATCAACTAAGTTCATTTCTTGTTCTTAGAATCTTCAACTAAGATTCATAACTTAAAAATAGCTAGTCATTCAAGCATGCACTTCACAAATATGGCAAGATTGGCTAGAGTATACTTGCCTCTTTGAACCTTAGAGCTCTTCCTTAGCATGAGCCTTGGTTGAATTGGAGTGAAGTCTTCCTCCAACTTTACTTATAGCCCACGGTTTTGAGAGGATGAAGAAGAATGACATTAGTTACTATAAAGAAACAACTTCATTGGGAATATGATTTCCTTACCAAGATGAAACTTGAATGGGGCTTGAAATGGATTTCTACCACCAAGATGTTAGATCCTCCTAGTGGCTTGACAAATCTTCTCCTAAAAATCATCTTGGGTGTCACATATTTGGAGCAAGACAAGAGGGATACCAATGTGAGTTTCATTCTTTGAAACATAGAATTCACTTAGAACACTTAGCATGTACTTACCTAGATGAGTTCTTGAGCTTGAAGATCTTGGTTTTTGTTTTGGCTCAACTAGCCGTGTACTACAATGGAGAAAATAGGAAGGTCTCTTTGCTCCATTGTGACTTCTTGAGAGTTGAGAATAAGAGAGAGTTCTAGGATGTTCATGGAATGAATTTTTCCTCCTTGGCTAAGGCTTAGCCGTGGGTGATGTTGGGAGGGGAATGGATTCTCTAAGCTAATTAACCTTGGTTTCTTCTAACTAACCAAGGTTTCTTTAAGGAAACTATAGTTACTTTATGTCAACTATAGTTACTTTTTGTCAACTATAGTTACTTTATATCAACTATAGTTACTTTATGCCAATTATAGTTACTTTATGTCAACTATAGTTACTTTATGGCCAACCTTGGTTACTTTACCCAACTAGAGTTATTTTCTTAACCTTGTAGTAACATTAAGTAACCATGGTAATCTTTCTTGGTCAACCATGGGAGGCCGATTTCTAGGCTTCGGTGACCCCTTTTTACCATGCTTAATTTCCTTTTCTTATATGTGGATAATTGTTTCCTAATTAATTGATAGTTTTCCCCCTTTTCTTGTCTTAAAATAAAATTAGGAAATTCTTAATCCCTCACGGCTATAGGGCCGAAACTTTGTAGTAGTTGGGGGAAAAATTGTCCACTACTTGCAACTCCTTAATTTCATTTGGGCTTACCTTAAGATTAAACTCTCCTATAATTTGGGAAAAACCCCTTTAAGGCCCTTTTTTTAAACCTTGTGGCAGAAATTTTCTTAAGTCTTTGGGAATGAATTGGCCACTTCATATAGTCCCTAGCTCACGCTTGAATTGATTATATCATTTACTTATCATCCTAAAATGAAAGAATCACTAAGGTAACTTAGTGAAAAACGCTTGAAGGATACCACTTTATTAATTCACTTATATGAGTCTTCAAGTACTAAATGACTTTTCGGCAGGGTACAACATTCTCCCCCCCCCCTTAATATAAGTTTCATCCTTGAAACTTTAGGCTAGTCAATAAAATGGAGCGTCTACTCCTCATGTTGTCTTCCGTTTCCCATGTGGCTTCTTCTTTAGGTAAATAAGATCGCATAAGGCGTCTATTTAGTTCCCTCAGAATTGCTTTATTCCATTCATCTTAGAGGTCTCATTTTAATTCTCTAGAGGTGTTATCGTAACCTATCTCATATCAAGCACATGCAACCTTGATACTATGTACTTGATAACGAAATCCATTCCGTGTAATCATGATCATAGTAGGCTTATAATTTCCTTTTCATAAAATATGAAAAACTTGGCAGAGATCATTAACTCTGGGATATAGACCATCGGCTCTTTTGTGTAAACATCCTTTCAGTGATCATGTAATGGTTATCCTACATATGAAATAGATTCTAAAGGCACCCGGAATAATTCCCATACGGTACACATACCAAGCTCTTCGTAAGGTGTGTGCCACATTCACCCATCTTGCTGATCGCCTTATTACGTAATAACTTTTACCCCTTTTTGCGATCATTTCATAAAATCAAACTAGAAGTTGTGGGTTCTCCTTTGAAACGTATGTTCCCTTTATGACATTTCAATTCATCCTAAGGTGGCCCGTTCTCTTAAAACATGGTTTTCATAATCATGACCTATTCCCCATATAGTGCAATAAAATGTGTACAAGTGCTAATATTGAAGCATCATGACGAGGACCCCGAGTCCCATACACGGTGTCATACTTAGTCATGTTATCACTAATAATCTCACTTGCATACTTGTGGTCTACTCATCATAACTTAAGAAATCTATCATAATCACTCATACTTGGTTAATAGGAAGTAGAGCAGAGGACATAGGTACTTCACACTTATTAGGCGTACCTTGGTTGTTTCTTGGTTATCCACATAAACTAGCCTTATATGGATACAGTTTCCATCTTCTACTTCGTTTGCTTGTTAAATCGTTTCTTTCATCCTTTCGTTCCCTTACTATCGCATTCCGTTCCGTAGCGGTCCTCCAATAATTCACCAAAGGTCCTAGAATACGACTTAACTTAGCCTAATTTGGTCCGGGGGTCTAGACTGCGCACAAATCTGATCACCTTAAGCTTTTTATCTCTCATAATCATACTGTCCCAAAGTAATGAATGAGTATGGTGATGCCTGACCCTTGTCTTAGTGAGTCAAATTCCTCAACCCTTCTCATGACTAAGTCCTAGGAGAGGAAGAACTCACAAAACTCCTCTTAGAACTTTGCCCTTATCCTATCCAGTACCAGTGTCAGCATGGAATTACATTCAACCTTACTTATCCATCTTCCCACCTACTCTGAACTAAATTCCCTGCCAAACCTTGGAATACGTGTTCTTACTAACTATTGCTAGTAAAGTCTACTGCCTTCTGGGGTGACGGTGATGAGGTTATTTTACTGAATTGTGGTGTCATCCGCACTACGATGTGTCGGAGTCTTACTCACGGTATAAATATTCGGAATAAGCGACACCATTTAATTCGTAATCTATATACGATCTTATGGTCATGCAAGCAGGCATGATTACATTCTATAGATGGCCATCGACTAGGGCTTTATCATTTGGTCAAAACCCTAATTTCCGGTCTAAATCGTCCTAGTCTAAGTTCAACTCTCATCTAGGATCATGACTTAGGTCTAAAATCAAACTTAGTTGACTACGATCATAACTTAATTCTATATTCTGCCCGGATCTGGAGCCCTAGCTCTGATACCACCTGTGTTGCCCCGCACCCCGGCCCTGCCGAAGTCGGTGCACCTGCCGTACTTCACTAAGGAGAGTACTAGGCATCGTCCATACGTGTCATGATCCATGATATAACGCATGGATTTTTGCGCTTACGTGAAAATAAGTAAGCGAAATCGTGGCAGAATTTAAAACTTCAAATCAAAATCATCCACGCGATCATTCATAGTTTACATCTCAAATCAAAAGTATTGAGAGTCACAAGACAAATGTTTTCCATCTCAAATATGTCATCAGTCATCAGTCATAGCTGGCCAGTCATGTCTCCTAAATTCGTCCACTCCTCGCTGCGCTCATGGGTAGGGGAACCCTAGGCTCATCCTCAATCCACTCTACTTTATTCCCTGCAGCCTCTAGGAGAAAAAATAGGGGGGTGAGTGACAAAGTCACCAGCAAGTACACCATAAACAATCATGCATTAAATGGAAAGTACACCCAAGAACCAAATCCCCAAAATTTTTGGTTTAGAAGCATACCTGTCCTCCGTCCAATACTCGATAAGGATCATCACTTAATGTAGCAAGATCATAATTTAAGAAAAATCATCACCCACAGCAAAACATAACATTAAAAGACTGTAACTTGTATTGATGAATACCACAACAAGGATAATCACTTAGGGATGTCATACTTAGGGTCTGCGAGGTCATCACAACTCAAATCTCATGAGTCGCTACATGAATATAACATGCATGCATATGTACGTGTGATGCATTGAGATGAAAATGGAAATATGATCTTTCATGCCCTTCTTTTAAATCATCATCGTCGTAAAACAATAGAGTGTTCAGATCTATCTTCCCAGATCTGAGGCGGTAACGTCTCCCCTTCGAATCTATTATTCCTGGATTCGGAACGGTAACGTCATCTACTGGTGTTCAGATCTATCTTCCCGGATCTGAGGCGGTAACGTCTCCCCTTCGAATCTATTATTCCCGGATTCGGAACGGTAACGTCATCTACTGGTGTTCAGATCTATCTTCCCAGATCTGAGGCGGTAACGTCTCCCCTTCGAATCTATTATTCCCGGATTCGGAACGGTAACGTCATCTACTGGTGTTCTGATCTATTCTCCTGGATCTGGCGGGTTCATACTGGCCAAGTTCATACTCACACACGGTACCGGTGGGGAATCATTCTTTTCAAAAATCATCTTTTGAAAACGTTTTTCATCTTTCTTTCTCATAAAAGACATGATGTAAATCATGTACGTGACGATGATGCAAATGTATGACATGCATTATGGGACTCGTGAACAAATGCATCATAACATGCATGCACGGACTTGTCTTTTAAACTCACATTCTGTTCATACAGCCTCGTGCTCATCAATTCGCGCTCATATTCATAAACCCATGCCATACATATGCATAATGAAGGATTTAGCCACATGCTATAAAAATTTCATAACGTTCTGAAATGTCTAACGACCTCAAAACATCATACTATCATCAAAAGCACTGCTGAAATCAGCAGAGCAGTACCGCCTTACCTCAGTTTTGTGGGTTATAAAACCTTATTCATTTTGATTCATCACCTGGAAAACATAGCTAATTCACCGAGGAACAACATTCATAAGGCTAAACATCACATTCAAGCCTAAATGATCAAGATCGAAGCCTTACATCTTAAGACATTAAACTGTCCTATTTTCCAGTTTTGTACCACTAACTTAAAATTTCCAAGGCAATCCAATAACTTTAAGGGGGTCATCTAATTACTTTCCCAAACTGGGTACATGGAGAAACTGGAATGACTAGTTGTATCACGAAATGAATTGTGACCAAACCACAAATCCTTTTTTCCAAAATTCCAACTCACAAATGTCATAAACACATCAAACTATCATCATACCAAAAATCAGCTCATTTTCATATTCCTAAGGTGTATTTTCGAGCCACACAACTTACTACTCAAAACTGTCCTGTTCCAGCCACTCTGTTTAAGCAGTTTTACCAAAAACTTCATTATAAATAATCCACAACTCCTTTTACTAAAATTCCAACTCACACATTTCATAAACATATAAAGATATAACCATGCCAAAAATTAGCCAATTTGAACACTCCTAAGATTCATGTTCAGGTCATTCAACATAACACATAAATCTGTCCAGTTCCAGTACTTCTGTTTGACCACTTCTTACTAAAAACTTCATTAAGGACAAACCACAACTCCTTTTATTGAAATTCCAACTCACACATTTCATATACATATGAGGCTAACATCACACCAAAAATTAGCCAATTTGAATACTCCTAAGATTCATTTTCTGGTCATGTTAAACGTCACACTATTCTGCCCAGTCCCAGTAATTCCTTCTTGAGCAGTTTTACCAAAAGATTTATTACAAATAAACCATAACTCTTTTTACTGCAATTCTAACTCTCACTTGTACTACACACACAGGTCTAGTGTCATGTCAAAATTTAGCTTAATAGAACACTTCTAAGGTTCGTTCTCAAGTCACACAATCAGCAACACAAATCTGCCAGCTCCAGTAGTTTGAGCACTTCTTCACCTTTTTATTGTTCAAGCATTCTTCAACCTACTTCATTTATTAAGATGACTTACTATACATCAAATACACATTTAAACATAGTTATTTCAAGTCTCATAACTCATTTTAGGCTACACATAACTCATACCAACAGTCTTGCCATTTACGCTTAGAACATGTCACTTTTCATACCAACACTTTTCTTTACATCAACTAAGTTCATGTCTTGTTCTTAGAATCTTCAACTAAGATTCATAACTTAAAAATGGCTAGTCATTCAAGCATGCACTTCACAAATAAGGCAAGATCGGCTAGAGTATACTTGCCTCTTTGAACCTTAGAGCTCTTCCTTAGCATGAGCCTTGGTTGAAATGGAGTGAAGTCTTCCTCCAACTTTACTTATAGCCCACGGTTTTGAGAGGAGGAAGAAGAATGACATTAGTTACTATAAAGAAACAACTTCATTGGGAATATGATTTCCTTACCAAGATGAAACTTGAATGGGGCTTGAAATGGACTTCTACCACCAAGAAGTTACATCCTCCTAGTGGCTTGACAAATCTTCTCTTAAAAATCATCTTGGGTGTCACATATTTGGAGCAAGACAAGAGGGATACCAATGTGAGTTTCATTCTTTGAAACATAGAATTCACTTAGAACACTTAGCATGTACTTACCTAGATGAGTTCTTGAGCTTGAAGATCTTGGTTTTTGTTTTGGCTCAACTAGCCGTGTACTACAATGGAGAAAATAGGAAGGTCTCTTTGCTCCATTGTGACTTCTTGAGAGTTGAGAATAAGAGAGAGTTCTAGGATGTTCATGGAATGAATTTTTCCTCCTTGGCTAAGGCTTAGCCGTGGGTGATGTTGGGAGGGGAATGGATTCTCTAAGCTAATTAACCTTGGTTTCTTTTAACTAACCAAGGTTTCTTTAAGGAAACTATAGTTACTTTATGTCAACTATAGTTACTTTTTGTCAACTATAGTTACTTTATATCAACTATAGTTGCTTTATGCCAACTATAGTTACTTTATGTCAACTATAGTTACTTTATGGCCAACCTTGGTTACTTTACCCAACTAGAGTTATTTTCTTAACCTTGTAGTAACATTAAGTAACCATGGTAATCTTTCTTGGACAACCATGGGAGGTCGATTTCTAGGCTTGGATGACCCCTTTTACCATGCTTAATTTCCTTTTCTTATATGTGGATAATTGTCTCCTGATTAATTGATAGTTTTCCCCCTTTCTTGTCTTAAAATAAAATTAGGAAATTCTTAATCCCTCACGGCTATAGGGCCGAAACTTTGTAGTAGTTGGGGGAAAAATTGTCCACTACTTGCAACTCCTTAATTTCATTTGGGCTTACCTTAAGATTAAACTCTCCTATAATTTGGGAAAAACCCCTTTAAGGCCCTTTTTTTTAAACCTTGTGGCCGAAATTTTCTTAAGTCTTTGGGAATGAATTGGCCACTTCATATAGTCCCTAGCTCACGCTTGAATTGCTTATATGATTTGCTTATCATCCTAAAATGAAATAATCACTAAGGTAACTTAGTGAAAACTGCTAGAAGGATACCACCTTATTAATTCACTTATATGAGTCTTCAAGTACTATATGACTTTTCAGCGGGGTACAACAGTGAGAGATCGAAATGCTCTGATGGACGTGGATCGATCGATGTCAGGAGCTGACATCCATCAGTTTTGTGGGAAAGTAAGGGAAGAAAAAGAGAAGCTAGGGCATCCTTTAGGTGACCTTAGAGACTTCTTAGGACCTGATTGAGGTTAGTATAAGTCTTGGGAATACGACCTAAGCTGGTGAATTAACGATGAGGACTTTGTGGGGGTATTCGAGTTGGACTTCAGTGTGAATAATCTAAGGGGTTAGGAATGAACGTGTGAGGCTTCGATAAGGTTCAAATGGAACGTGTGAGGGTGTTTACTTCATCCCTTGTGTTCTAAGAATTAAAGTTAGATAATGTTGGCTTGCCTGAATAGTTACGCTTGAATATGCAAAAGAGATGAGTTTCAAATGGTTGATTGACATGTGAATACGCATCCTTACATCATGGCACTTGCATTAGCATTATGATTTGACAAGAGTTGTTCCTTGGCACAGGGTATAAAAGTCTGCGAAATGAGCTGTGATGCGTTATAGGGTATAAAGATAAGCCGTAACCATCACAGGGCATAAAGTGAGCTGTAATGTGACACAGTGTATAAAGGCAAGCTGTGGAACAGTAGATGGTATAAAGTTAAGTTGTGATGTGTCACAGGGTATAAAGACAAGCTGTGGCCCATCACAGGGTATAAAGTTACGCGACCAGACATTATGACATGCATTTCGCTGTTTTTGAAAAGTGAAGCATAATCATTTGGGTTTGTGTAGTGTAGTGCATATTTTGAATTGTCATGCATCACGTGAGTCGTGTTGGTATGATTGACTCGTAAGTGTTTTGTTATTGAACTGTTTACTACTTATCCGTTGTTGTTCTTTGTTTCTGATGTGCTGGCAACTTATGATCTTCAAATTAAACAAGACATGTGCCCCAATATCCCTTGATATAGATATTAATCATGTCTTGCCATGTGTTGATCCCGTATGTCTTTTAAGCAGGTTACTTGCTAGCGTTTTTCGCTAAGAGTTCTACTCGTTGACTTGCAGATAGGGCTGAGTATGGTATGATATACATTGAGGACGATGGAGAGTGGGCCGAATGGGATGAGTAGAGCTTCTTGGGATATGCCTTTGTCATGTCAGGATGTTTAAACTTCTCTTTTATCCACTTAAGTATTTAGTTGGCTGTGACCACGAACAATCTTTTGAAATCACATTATATCTGGATGTACGGATTTAATGGTTTAGATTTATTTTACACATGTTTCCGCACTTATTTCTCTTACGTCAGTGATGATGTGTTTCGAGAGATGAGACGTTTTGTAGTCCTCTTAGAAGGCTACGACGGGTGCACCGGTTCAGATCCGCTGTCCGGGTCAGGGCGCTACAGGTGGTATCAGAGACTAGGCTTTAGATCTACCTCGGAGACCTAGGTTATGTCATATAGAGTTCTAAGCTATGATTTTTACCTTAAGTGGATCCATAGGTCTAAGTACTTGATCTTAGATATAAGACGAATTGGGTTGTGTGTGTGCGAGTGCGATATAAAGACTAGACTATTTATTTTCCCTTAATGTATGCAAGTTCGATCCGTGCAACATGTATGAGCTTTCAGTATTATCTTTTGAATTGCTGAATGCTGATAAGTGCTGACCTTGTAGAAAGATGCCTCCCAGAAGAGAAAACCCTGGAAATGGTGGCAATGGAAATGAGAACCCACAGCCACCACAGATGGTAATGCCCCAGGCACTAATGGACGCCATAACGGTTATTGCACAGAGTGTTGCTCAGCAGCAACAATAACCTCCTCCTCCACCACTGCCTTAGCACAGTATACGATATTATATCGGGGAAATGCGGAAGATGCATGCCCCCACCTTTGAAGGGACCACTGATCCAGAGGTGGCAGAATTCTGGTTGGACGAGGTAGAAAAGTGCTACAGGCTAGCGCAGGTGACTGAAGAGCACAAGGTGGATGTGGCCAAGCCCTTGTTGAGTGGCCGGGCTAACGCATGGTGGAATGGTATGCTCCCTAAGATGACTCCCCCTATCTTGTGGAGACAGTTTGTCGAGGATTACAAATATTACTATGTGCCTGAGACTGCAATTCTGGAGAAGATGAGGTAGTTTGATAAGTTGGAGCAAGAAAGGATGTCTATTTCGGATTACACCAACAGGTTCCATGCCTTGGGAAAATTCACACCCATGGTATTGGAAAACAACCGGATGAAAATGCTCAAGTTTGAGCAAGGTTTGAACCCCCGCATTTGGACGGCTATAGCGGGGGCTAGTCTGAAAACTTTTGAGGAGATGTTGGATGCCTGTTATCGGGTGGAAAGTGATATGCACAGGTCACAGCCTAGAGAGGCTCGTGACGACACCAGCAAGAGACCGAGGGACGATAGGAGTGGAGGTAGACCCGGACGTTGGGTCAAAATTCCTAAAAGAGGGACGATAGTACAGTTCCAGCGACCATCGCAGCAAAGCCAGCCTGACCGATCAGCTTCAGGTGTATGTCCCCACTGCCAGAAGAACCACATTGGGGAATGCTGGAAGAAAATAAGGGCTTGCTTCAAGTGTGGTAAGACGGACCATAGGATCAAGGATTGCCCCGAGTGGAAGCAAAAGCCACAGGGAGAAGCAGGGTCGTCGCAGCAACAAAGGTGTAGGCCCAAACCCAACGCGAGGGGTACATGTCATGACTGACGTTGAAGTGCAGGAGAGCATTGAAGTTGTGACAGGTACAATTTAAGTTAAAATCTTAGTTGTTTAAGTTGAAGTATAGTCGTTTAAGTTGAAACTGAATGTGCCAGACATGAAAACCTTTATATGCTATATTCTTTGTGTTTAGGTGCGATTCTAATTAATAAAGTGCCTGCAAACGTATTATTTGATAGTAGAGCGAGTCACTCGTTCATATCTAAGAGATTTGTCAGAGGACTTGACTGTCTATCCGAGTGGCTTGAAACCCCCTTCAGGGTGCAGGCAGCTGGTGAACAAGTACTGGTTTCACGCCACCAGTATAAAGACTGTGAATTAGAGTTGGACGGGAAGGTGTTTCCCGTTACATTGGTCCCAATTGCGATGAGGGATTTCGATGTGATATTGGGCATGGACTGGCTGACCAAGTATCATGCCAACATCGACTGCAGACTAAAGTTAGTAACTGTTAAAGATCCCGAAATGAATGAAGTGATCGTTCAAGGGAACATCAAGCTAACCAAAGCCCCGAAGAAAATATATTTGACGGTGATTAAGGCTTTCAAGGCTTTGAAGAAGAGAGCAGAAGGACTTATAGTATATGCTTTGGACGCGAAGCAAGAAGTTCCCTCCATGGATCAGATTCCGGTAATCAATGAATTTAAGGACGTATTCCCTGATGATTTGCCAAGAGTTCCGCCAACAAGAGAAGTGGAGTTCGAAATAAACTTGATTCCTGGTGCAGAACCTATATCTAAAGCACCTTACAGAATGGCTCCAACTGAGCTTAAGGAGCTAAAGGGACAACTTCAGGAGTTGTTAGATAAGAAGTTGATTCATCCCAGTATATCACCTTGGGGAGCTCTAGTATTATTTGTGAAGAAGAAGGATGGCAGCATGCGGTTATGTATTGATTACCGAGAGTTGAACAAAATCACCATCAAGAACAAATATCCTCTGCCAAGGATTGAGGATTTATTCGATTAACTAAAGAGAGCCCGATGGTTCTCTAAGATTGACCTTCGTCTGGGATATCATCAGTTGCTCGTGAAAACAGGTGACGTCCCTAAAACAGCTTTCCGGACTCGATATGGCATTATGAATTTTTGGTGATGCCTTTTGGCTGACTAATGCCCCAGTAGCTTTTATGGACTTGATGAACACTGTGTTCCGAGAACAGTTGGATCGATTAGTGGTGGTGTTCATCGATGATATCTTGGTCTACTCTCCTGATGAACAATCCCATGCAGAACACCTAAGAGTGATGTTGGAAATTTTGAGGCAGCAGAAGCTATATGCCAAATTCAGCAAATGTGAATTTTGGTTAAGAAGTGTAGCCTTTCTCGGTCATGTAATTTCGGAGGATGGAATCTCTGTGGATCCTAAGAAGGTAGAAGCCATTATTGAATGGCCAAGACCTACAAATGTGACCAAAGTCAGAAGCTTCCTAGGATTGGCAGGCTACTATAGGAAGTTTGTTGAAGGATTTTCGACAATAGCAGTTCCATTGAGTCGACTTGCTCAGAAGAAGACTAAGTTTGAGTGGACTGCTGAATGCGAGCAGAGTTTTTCAGAACTCAAGAAGAGATTGACCACTGCCCCGGTGTTGGCGCAACCCTCCGGCACCAACGGTTTTGTGATCTATAGTGATGCGTCCAAGAAAGGACTAGGTATGTATATCGTTACAACTAATGCATTGTATATACATATGCCAGTCTTAAACTGACTTTCTGTCTATAGGTTGTGTCTTGATGCAAAATGGACGAGTTATCTCGTACGCGTCGAGACAGTTGAAACCATATGAACAGAATTACCCGACGCATGACTTGGAGCTTGCAGCTGTAGTATTTGCTTTTAAGATCTGGAGGCACTATTTGTATGGAGAGAAATGTGCAGTGTTCACGGATCGCAAGAGCCTAAAATATTTATTCTCACAGAAGGAGCTTAACATGAGACAAAGGAGATGGTTGGAATTGCTCAAAGATTACGACTTAACCATCAACTATCATCCAGGTAAAGCAAATAGAGTGGCAGACGTGTTGAGCCGAAAGTCTAGTCATGCCAGACAGTCCCCGTTGGAAAGGGAGATTGAGGAGTTTGGCCTCGATGTGATGGACTCAGTGGCGAATGTTCTTACAGCTCTGTCTATCAGTCCAGACTTGGTAGATAGATTAAAGGAGCGCAGTACGATGATGCAGCACTGAAGGAGATCCGCGGCAAATTGTCTACGGGACTAGTAAAAGATTTCCAGTTGAGAGAAGATGGAAGTCTATGGTTCCAGAATCGGTTATGCGTACCAGAAAATGATGAACTTCGGAGAGAATTGCTACGCGAAGCGCATAACCCGAGGATGTCTATTCACCCCGAAAGCACAAAAATATACAAGGACATCAAAAGAAATTATTGGTGGATAAGGATGAAAAGAAATATCGCGGAGTATGTTGAGAGGTGTCTAGTATGCCAACAAATTAAAGCGAAACATCAACGACCTGGTGGTTTGATAATGCCACTTGAGATTCCTGAATGGAAATAGGAGCACGTGACGATGGACTTCGTGATGGGATTACCACGAACCCAAAGTGGTAATGACATGATTTAGGTTATCGTGGACCGTTTGACGAAGTCAACACACTTCCTAGCTATGCTGCACAGTACGTCGTATGAGAAATTGGCAAACTTGTACGTGGACAACATTGTGAGTCTACATGGAGTTTCCGTCAGCATTGTGTCGGACCGTGATTCCATATTTACTTCTAAGTTTTGGATGGCATTTCAGAAAGCGATGGGTACTAAGCTAAGAATGAGTACCGCTTATCATCCTCAGACGGATGGACAGTCGGAGAGGACCATCCAGACTTTAGAAGATATGTTGAGAGCTTGTCCTCTGGATTTTAAAGGAAACTGGGATAGTATGCTAAAGCTGATGGAGTTCTCTTACAATAATAGCCATCACAGTGCAATCGGCATGGCACCGTTTGAGGCTCTATATGGACGGAAGTATAGATCCCCGTTTTGTTGGGACGAAGTTGGGGAACGGACAATCACTGCCCCAGAATTGGTTGAGCTGACCATGGGTAAAGTGAAGATTATAAGAGAAAGATTAAGGGTGGCCCAAGACCGCAGCAAAAGTTGGGCAGATTCCAAAAGAAGGCCCTTAGACTTTGAAATTGGTGAAAAGGTCTATTTATGAGTCTCACCTACTAAGGAAGTTGCGAGATTCGGGATGAAAGGCAAATTAAGCCCTCGGTATATTGGTCTATACGAGGTGCTTGGTAAAGTTGGTGAAAGAGCATATCGGTTAGCTTTGCCTCCGAGTTTGTCGCAAGTCCATAATGTATTTTATGTGTCTCAACTGAGGAAATACATATCGGACCCGAGCCATGTCCTTGAGAATCAACCATTGGATGTTAGAGAAGATGTCACATATGAAGAACATCCAGTGAAGATTGTGGATAAGAAAGATCAAGTCCTACGCAAGCGCGTGATTCCGTATGTCAAAGTTCAATGGAGTAATCATACGGAGTGTGAAGCCACATGGGAGCTTGAGGAGCAGATGGAGTTATATCCACACCTTTTCCAATAAAATACGTCAGTTTCGAGGACGAAACTTTTTGTAAGAGGGGTGGAATGTTATGTCCCGCACCCTCCGTAGAATAATTAAAGGATAAAAAGAAATTAAATGAGATTAATGACAATTAATAGTAAGGAATTAAGAATTAAATATTAGATTTATTAGTATTTATTGAGGGATTAAATATTATAATTATTTAGTATTTAATTTAGAAGTAAATATAAGAATTTAATTATTTAAGATAATTGAGATAATAGAATATAATTTAGAAATTCCAGTTTCACCCCTACCCATATTAAAACTGACAGAACGTCAGTTTCTCTATTCATTCAGAGAAACTAACGTCCCCTTCTTCTCCATAGGTGATTTTTCTTCTTCTCCAATCCTAGGTGAAGAACTCTTCAAGAACCAATTCGATCTTCGTCCGTTCTTCAATCCGTCTCCTAGTAATCAAAGGCAAGTAACTTTCTTATGAGTTCCTACGATTTGCGACATGAAAAAGGCGTATTTTGATATCGAAATGGATCACCATGTAGTAGTTCCTCTTTGTTGATCTATATGTGATTTATGTGATATGGATTTGATGTTTTTGCCACTACATGTTGCAAATCGTTTTGTTGTTGTTGATTACGTGAAATCTTGCAAATCCCAATCCCTTGAACCCTCTCTTTATTGCTATTTTCGGTTGAGAGGAGAAGAGAGTGAAAGGTAGGATTTTTGGGTTTGTTTTGGTGGATTATTTGAGTTTTAGGCTTGAATCTTTGATTGGTATGTGTGTAGTGTTGAGTTGATGGATTAAGCATGAATTGTTAGTGAGGATTAGGCTTGGAATGGTTGGAAGGAAGTTGGGAATCGATTGGGGTATAGATCTACAGTTTCTGCAGAAATCGTAGGATGAAAATTCTGGAAAAACGTGGACATCGATCGATCGATGTCAGAGACTGACGTACATCGATCGATCGATGTATAGCTGAGGGAGAGACTGATGTGTTTCAGATGTACGTGGATCGATCGATGTATAGTTGAGTGAGAGATCGATGTGCTCTGATGGACATCGATCGATCGATGTGAGGGGACGACGTCACTTCGATCGATCGATGTAGGGTGAGTGAGAGATCGAAGTGCTTTGATGGACGTGGATCGATCGACGTCAGGAGCTGACGTCCATCATTTTTGTGGGAAAGTAAGGGAAGAAAAAGGGAAGCTAGGGCATCCTTTGGGTGACCTTAGAGACTTCTTAGGACCTGATTGAGGTTAGTATAAGTCTTGGGAATATGACCTAAGCTGGTGAATCAACGATGAGGACTTCGTGGGGGTATTCGAGTTGGACTTCAGTGTGAATAATCTAAGGGGTTAGGAATGAACGTGTGAGACTTTGATAAGGTTCAAATGGAACGTGTGAGGGTGTTTACTTCATCCCTTGTGTTCTAAGAATGAAAGTTAGATAATGTTGGCTTGCCTGAAGAGTTACGCATGAATATGAAAAAGAGATGAGTTTCAAATGATTGATTAACATGTGAATACGCATCCTTGCATCATGGCACTTGCATTAGCATTATGATTTGACAAGAGTTGTGCCTTGGCATAGGGTATAAAAGTTTGCGAAATGAGCTGTGATGCATTACAGGGTATAAAGATAAGTTGTAACCATCACAGGGCATAAAGTGAGCTGTAATGTGACACAGGGTATAAAGACAAGCTGTGGAACATTACAGGGTATAAAGTTAAGCTGTGATGTCACAGGGTATAAAGACAAGCTGTGGCCCATCACAGGGTATAAAGTTACGCGACCAGACATTATGACATGCATTTCGCTGTTTTTGAAAAGTGAAGCATAATCATTTGGGTTTGTGTAGTGTAGTGCATATTTTGAATTGTCATGCATCACGTGAGTCGTGTTGGTATGATTGACTCGTAAGTGTTTTGTTATTGAACTGTTTACTACTTATCCGTTGTTGTTCTTTTTTTCTAATGTGCTGGCAACTTATGATCTTCAAATTAAACAAGACATGTGCCCCAATATCCCTTGATATAGATATTACTCATGTCTTGCCATATGTTGATCCCGTATGTCTTATAAGCAGGTTACTTGCTAGCGTTTTTCGCTAAGAGTTCTACTCGTTGACTTGCAGATAGGGCTGAGTATGGTATGATATACATTGAGGACGATGGAGAGTGGGCCGAATGGGATGAGTAGAGCTTCTTGGGATATGCCTTTGTCATGTCAGGATGTTTAAACTTCTCTTTTATCCACTTAAGTATTTAGTTGGCTGTGACCACGAACAATCATTTGAAATCACATTATATCTGGATGTACGGATATAATGGTTTAGATTTATTTTACACATGTTTCCGCACTTATTTCTCTTACGTCAGTGATGATGTGTTTCGAGAGATGAGACGTTTTGTAGTCCTCTTAGAAGGCTACGACGGATACACCGGTTCGGATCCGCTGTCCGGGTTAGGGCGCTACAGGTTATAATCAACAAGAAGGAATTGATTATGAAGAAACCTTTGCACCCGTTGCATGATTAGAAGCAATTAGATTATTACTTGCCATTGCAAGTCTAAGCAATACTAACTCTTCCAAATGGATGTTAAGAGTGCTTTCTTAAATGGATACATCCAAAAAGAGGTTTTTGTCAAACAACCCCCTGGATTCGAGGATCCAAAGAATTCTAACCAAGTACACAAGCTTAAGAAAGCTTTATATGGGTTGAAACAAGCTCCAAGATCTTGGTATGATAGATTTGCAAACTTTCTTATTGCAAATAATTGTCAAAGGGGATCAGGATCATAGATAGTACATTATTTCTAAAAACAAAAGATAACAATTTATTGATAGTTTAAATATATGTAGATGGTATAATCTTTGGTTCAACCAACGCTGCCCTAGTAAAGGACTTCGAAGAGTGTATGAAGTCAAAATTTTGTTGAGAACCCGTGGTTTGAATGATTTGAAAATACATAATTTAAATGTTACGTGTTTCGAAATGCATTATTTAAGTGTTACATGACATACGTACATGATACATATGCTTTATATGTTTATACATATCATTGTTGTACTAATGTGCCATGAAGCGTTAAGGCTTACATCATATGGCAAACATTTGTTGTGTACACTATTTTCACATGCCATGTTAAAGAAACTAACCAATTCATTTTATGAAGTGTTTAAAGAGATGAATTAAACTAGTTTATTATATAAAGTACTTAATGAGATATACTTCAAAATGCCTATTGTCAACAAATCTCAAAATGTAAAGTTCTTCTCCAGTACATATACACACATCACTTGTGTGTTGAAAGTACTCCCTCTACCATTCAAAATGGTGTATTTGTTAGACGATGGATTCTTCGTGAGAGGAATGAATAGGGCAGCTGTTATCCAATCCACTCTCGATCTACGGACTCACCTGCCTCCAGAGAGTAATTGAGCAGTGTATTACCATCATATTGTCACGGGTCTTAGATTTTCTTCGGATTTTTCAAGATGACTGCGCTGAATCCTTTAGCTACTTTGTGAATTTTCTTTGGGATGTCTGAAAGGCGCGATTAAGTGAGTATTAGAAGACCCTACACTGCATACTCCAACGTTGTGTAATGGCTGGTTGTGGTTTGGCCTGGCTGGGAGAATAGATGGCACAAACCTCCTGTGGGCTGTGGGATTCGTCAATGTAGATTCAGGTCTGCATTCCGATACTTCTACAATTCCTTTTAGGCCCTCACAAATAAATTGATAAAACGAACTTGGCCTCTCGATTCCGGCTGTTTTGCCGGAACTTTTCGCCTGAAGTGCGAATATGTTGCGTTAAAAAGTAATAGATCAAAAGATTTCTCACCAAATGTTCAGTGCTACTAGTATACTTTGTCTTACATGACATAACGGCCTCTAAAGTGTAAATTGTTAGGAAATCCGACAAGATCACTGCAAAAACGCACAGCGAAAAAACAAAACTTGATCTCCGATTTCCTACCAAGGATCCATGTTATTCGTTTAATCGATGAAAGAAACGTAAAAATTACCTCCAAAGATTCGAAATCTGTAGGTGGAAGAGGTGCGAAATCACGAACACCCTCTGTCGGTATCTACACGAATGCTTCCGCCCGGAGTGCTAGCTCTTGAACGGCGCGGCTGAAAACTCTATTTTTCTCAAAAACGGCTCTAGGGTTTCTGTTGTTTTTCGTGTGTATTTTTTTGTGTCTCTCTATGTACGAGATGCATAGATATATATACACATATATGGACATTAAAAACCGAGTCCTAATCGGTTTCGTTGATGCCAATCAAAATCCATATCAGATATGGATTCTCTCATAATTATCCGACAATATATATATATATATATACACACACACACACACACACACACACACACACATAACCACAAAAAAAAGAAATTAATAATAATAATAATAATAATAATAATTAATATCCAATATTAATATTATTAATATTAAAAACGATAATAAAAAATAATAATAATAATTAATATCCAATATTAATATTATTAATATTATTAATCTCAGCCATACGCATTCTTGTGTGTGACCCGATAGGCCCATATTAATTGGCAGTTGATTAAATCTCTATTAAACCAACAAGTCGTAATTGGCCTCTAGCAAGGCATTATGACTATCCAATTAATACGATTAAAGTCCAACTAGCCTAATAATAGCACATGCATTAATCCCTTTGTCACATGATATCTAGTTTGAACATAAGTCATGGTCAGCGTCATACTTATATTGTTCAAACATATGATTACTCGATCTCTAAGTAGACTGATAAAACAAATGATATTGATCACACTATCAATTCATTTGAGCACGGCCATGCATTTCACAGTCTCACTAATCGAGGGGCCCAAAGATATCTCTCTCAAAAGAGAGGGACAAATCCTATCTTGATTGTTCAATATCCTCTACATAATTTCTATCACATTCAATCATCACCTTTATTATTATCCAGTTACGGATAACGTTTGATCATGTCAAAATATAATAGTCCTTATGTTGGAAACTATGACAATCTCAAGTCAAAGGATTAAAACACGACTATCATGAGATTTACTTATGACGCTAATCCATGTAGTAATCTCATGATGAGTCTATCCAATACACTGTTCTCTAACAAGTATCTATGAAATTGATTTGTATCACCATACACATAATTATCTCATGATTATCAAATCAATACTCATACTGATTATAAATTATTTTATCTCTATAACAATAATGAATCAGGGACATATATCAAAATTGTGTAACATACTAACCAACAATAATGATAATAAAACCTCTTTTATTAATAATAAATGTATAACATAAATATCCAAATCATGGCCTAGGACACAAACACTATCATAAATTTCATGACAATAAAGCATTTGAAACTTGATTTTATAGCGCCTAGTGTAAATTTCATGACAACAAATTTGATTGGATATCGTGATTTCCGGAACACTCTTTTTTAAATTTATTGATTTTATGGTCGATCATTCTTGTATATCTAAGTGGAGCATATATATATGTCCATCTGACCAGAACAGTATATCTATATATATATGAAAGACCGAAAGACCCACTTCACGTAGCCCGTTATATATCAACAACTCATTCGTCACTTTTTAGGTCACTTTCTTAGACACTCAAACCTTTAGTTCCATTGACTTTGTCCATCCGAACTCATCAGTCACTTCAAGACAAATTTTACGACTATTCTAAAGGTCATTGTGAATAAAATAGAGCAAATTTTATATCAATTATAAAGCATCGCCCCACTTTGACTCATGCTTATTTGTGAACTTCCAGGATAATAACCCAATGTTCTAATTGCTACCTGTCTTAGAGAAAATGACAATTTTTGTCATTTGTTTTAGGGAAGAAGACAATTTTGCCATTAACACTAGTTAAATGTTTATCAGTTTATTCTTGTCCTTCAAGACCCCAAAAAGCCGCCATTAGATTTTGAGAAGATTACTGGTAAGAATGACAAGTTAATTTCAAAGCTAGAAATTAGTGTTTTGCATAGCGGCAAGCAACACCTTACATTCTTACCAGAAATTTCTCCTAAAATGTAATACACATGCTCTTCATATTCTTGCCAGAAATCCTCCTAAAATCTAATCTGCAGCTTTTTGCTGTCTCGAAGAACAAGAATGAACTTATAAACATTTGACTAGGGTTAATGGCAACATTTCCTTCCCCAAAAGATGGCAAAAATTGTCACTTCCCCTGAAAAAATGGCAGTTAGAACACTAGGTTGTTATCCTGGATGCAAACAACGAAGCATGGGTCGGTGATGCTTAACAATTAATATACAATTTGATTTACTTTATCATTCTTCCACGACTATCCCAAAGGCCTAAACAAAAATAGAACAAAAAAAGGGGATGGATCATTGAGACTAGAAGTTCAGCAAACACAATCACAAACTGCAGTCAAAAAATCACAACAGAGTTGCAGTTCAAACGTTTGCAGTGTCCGAAGGGACTGCAAAACTCAACCACACAAAGTTCATGAGACAATCCCAGTAATAATCACTGATCAAGTACATGCTTCTTCAATTCAAATAAAATAAGTCAAGGACAAGCAAAGATAGTCTTTGGTTCAGTCCTCCTTCCCAAGGAGAGCAAGCAGGAAGGATTTGTAGTCGCCAGAAGTTTCCTTAGCGATAGCATTTTCAAGAGTGACACTGTTTCTCTTGAAATACAACTCCTTGATGGCCCCGAGGTCCTTCTCGGCCCTAGTGATGATCACTCGAGTAAGTGCATCTTCATCTGTCCCCGGTTTTAGAATCGCTTTTCGCAATACCTACTAAAGCAATTTGACAAAGTTAATAATACACTTTGAAATGTGCCTCTTCTCATGGTTGCGGAGCAAATTAAAAGATGATATTACCGTCTTTCGATGATCCCTCGGCCTATGTAACACTCGTCTTTTTTAGTTAGGGGATTGGTTGATCAGTTTGACCCAAGGTACTGATGCTTTTACACTGAACGATAAGGCGGATTAACGGTAAAAGCGTGAGAAATGTTACCTTTTCATAATACTTCTGAGGATTGTTAATGCATCGGATGGCCGTCAGCAAGGAGGCCAAGTACTGATTCTTAGGATCATCCTTCAAATGCTGTCACATATCAAACGTTAATATAGAAGTTGTGGTCCTTGATGACAGGGCAATTAGAAAGCAGAGGAAAAGACAAGTCACCACAAAAAAATGCATTCGACTAATTTGGAGTTAAATCAGTATGGGAGACTGGAGGAAATTAGTAAAACAGCAGCAAACCCAAAACAGGCAAAAGCACGATAACCGAAAAGAAATGAAATATAGCAGTGAAAGGAAACACCAGGAAAGTGATTCCTGGATGATTAGCAAGGGATGTTTGAAGAGAAATGAAAAGTATACTCATTTCTTTACCTTGGTGATTGCAGCCCCATGATCATCTTTGTAGTGGTTAAGAGTCGCCACAATCTGAGCATTGCTCCTTGTAGTTAGGACTCGAATGACTTCTTCTTGATCAAAAGCCTTTTCTTTCAGAGCATTGTGCAGAATCTTAGCCTCAGATTTTGCTAACTTAACGTCGATCTCACTTCCAGCATACTTGTATGGACTTGCCAAAGAAACCAGAAACTGCAATTGGGAATTAACAAATGCCTTAACAAGAGCAAGCGGAGAATGGTTAACGAAGAGCCAAAATTTTCTATTTTAGAGCAACATCAAGAGCCTTGAAAGTAGTTTTCATAGGTAATCTAAGAGTTCATACATAAGATGTTCATCCTGAAAATAATAGAGGTATCTGCAACACAGTCCTGACCTTGCGTAGATCACCAGTAGTATGCAGTGACAAGTCTTCTTCCAGTGAATGATTGTAGCGTTTCTGGTAGGCACGCTTAACAGCAAGGTACTCTTCAGGAGTATAAATGCTGGCAAATTCAACAACCACGCGAAAATCTGATTCCTTGATAGCTACATTTATCAACACTGCATCACGATCCTCAGGTTCCAACATCCATCGGTAGATAGCTTTCTTAAACATTGAAATTGGAACAAATCAGAACTCTATAACTCAACCAGGTTAATGGACAGTTTACCAGTAGAATAGTTTCCAAGTCAATGACCAATGATCCAATTTCAAGCCAACGACTCCACCATCTCTCAATTTTGTATATCCTTTCATTGTTGTCCATCAAGAAACAAGAGTTACTTTACCAGAACCAAATCTTAATAGTTTTTTTTTTTTTTATTACAACAAACTTTTAGTAGTTTGTCAACCGTTTCTTGGAACTTTCTTGTTAGCATCGATGCCATCTATTAGGGAAATTTCAGAGTCCCGTTTAGGGACATCATGATGTTCTGTATTTTGCACAGGTCTTGTATGTGTTGCTATTATCTTGTATGTTTTAGTAGAAAAACAAGCAACATATATGCAAAAGATACAACATCTGGATATCTTGTGTAGGGACTGTAGAAGGACTCCATCTATTAACATATCAAAGGTAGCTTGTGCTAGTTTATCCTTTTTTTTCCTCTTTCCAACTTCCGGTCATCTTCGAGTGCATGAAAATAAATAAATTAGCCAAAAACTTCAAGACAAACTAAAAATGTTTTCTTTCCTTAATCAAACTACACCAAACTTGTTTTCTTTCCTTTATCAAACTAAAGTTGTATAACACCGAGTGAAATTTACGCTTGTAAGATCTTCTAACTCTTTTTTCCTAGACCATCCTGTAACCAATGAAGTGGGTTCATTTTGTGTGCATTGAAGTTTTTACCAGACGAACACATATCGCATAATCTTATAATCTATGTTTAAAAAAATGGGATAAGAAGAGGATAACAAGATTTTTTCTGCAATTTGCAGGATATACAGTTGATATTAGTGTGGTGAAGCAAGACATTCATAAGCATCAAACAAATGCGCATCTGAAAAGGATGGAAAATTAAAGATTTATGAAGATATAACCTCAAAGTGTCCAGAGAGCTCTGATTCAAGACGTTTGATAAGATCATCTTGATACATTTCCTCATAAGCGTGCCTGATCAGCTTCCTCTGAATCCAATTTCGGTGGGCAAGCACCGAAATGATAGCCTTCTCATTAGTTCCCCATCCTTATCCAAAAGAAAGTAAAAAAACAGGACGTCATAAATTTAAACAATGTTAGTCAAAACACAAGCACATCTACTTCACCAGTACATGAACAAAGAAAATCTCCAAATACTACATATGTTACGTTTATCTGCATTATTTAACCTTACACAAGAGTTACTTCTATGCCATATTCACGTTTTCTATGTCAATACGATAAACTTTAGGACTAGTCTACATCTCTCAATGATCCCTTCCAGTTCCTGACATCACAAAACCATACTTAACCATAGTTAAGTCCTGTTTTGAACTCAAAATATTATATGAACGAGTGGTAAATTAAGTTCGAAATAGAAATGAAGCACCGATGTTCTTTAATCATTTTGTTCCCAGGAAACGCTTCATCTTGAAAATTGTGTATGTGTGCACATGTAAATAGATATGTCGATAACGGTCCCACCAGCAACGTTACCAGTTTACACCAGAGCACGGTTTTCTAACTATTTCGGTTTTCTCAAGATAAACGGAACCGTTCTATATACAGATTCAATAGCTCAAAAAAGAATCGCTTTCGGTCTTGTTCCTAGACATGGGAAAAAGGAACAGAAAACCTGAAGAAGATCAAATATCTTTGTACCCTCGCCTACTACCTGAAGATATCAGTCACATATACTATTAAAAGATTTACAAATTTTTTCATAAGACCAATTTTTAGGAGATTTCTTAAATTCAAAAATGACGCAAAAAAGAAAAGTATAAGAGAGAGAAAATTGATGTAAAACGCTATTCACGTGATCCTGCTGCCAGTGACACCTGGAACTATCAAAGGTTATGTGACTAAAAACAAAGAGCAAAAAAGACTCACCAACAGAAAAGAAAAACACATACACACACATGTATGTGTGTGTGTATATCTATGCATGTATATAGAAGCTATCAAACGCATCTTTCAAGAGCTTCAACAGAAATTAATCAAGATCGTTATGATAGACATTTATATAAAAAAAAGTTCGTTCAGTTCTATCATTACAAAGAGGATAAAGGAGGGGGGGGGGGGGGGGGCGAGCTGGTTTGAGAAGAACTATACGAAAAAAAAAGTGAAAAGTGGAGTCTCAGACACACCCACCCAACCCATTTGTACTTCGTTCAAAAGGTTGATAAGTAGGGGATCGTTGAATAATCTAAAATTTTGCGTAAAGCGTAAAAAAGAAATTCTGCTATGCAAATAGATTTAAACCAAACAGATAAATTAAAGGTAAAGAAAAACCTTGACAAGCCTTCTTGAGGGCTTCAGCATCAGCGGTAGGTGAAGGATTTTCAGGGAAAATGAGAGTGGCCATTTGATGATCTCTTCCCTTTTCTTTTCTCTTAGTTCCTATCGAAATCTTTTGCTTTTCCTGTGTGTCTGTGTGTGCACAAGCCTGCACAAACACAACATATTTATACCACCACAAGACGTTACAACTTACAAGTGGCATCCCTAATATAGATAGTAACGCCAAACAATTTTTTTTTCTTTTGTTATTGCCGTTGAGGAATAAACACCAAAAGGTTTTGAAATGGTACCACAATATTGATACAAATTTTATCTTCGTCGCTGCTTAACTAATCACCATTGCGTTTACGTAGAAATCACCAATAGAATGTTGCCATGTAGATTAAAGAAAAACACATCAGCAATATTAAAAATGCTCCAGCGCAAAATTTTTGTTGCACATATTTAACAATGGCATTTCACGTTAAATACCTTCAAAAGATCTATAAAAATGGTAATAGCTAGTCTTTCTTTTTCTAATTTTGATCTTCTCTATGTATTCTTTATTTTTTTGAGATACTCATACCACGTTCATCTTAAAAGATGCTACTCACTTTTTTCTTTCTTTTTTTTTAAAATTTTTCTTGACAACTATTATAAAATCTTATTCCATTCAATTATATAGGCCGTGTTGCTTTACCTTTAGGGCATCCCATTAATAATTTTTTTTTATGAATTCACTTACTCCACACTAAATGAAAAATAAAAATTCGAAGAGGAAAAAATGTTTATAAGCGCTAAATTCGCCTTAAAATGTTCAGAGCGAGCATTTAAAAAAATATAAATTAAATGAATTTTTCTTTTTTTTTTGAAAAAAAAAGGTACTGTGCATTAATAAAAGAGTAATGCTACATAACATTCTATTTGGAAACACTTTTGAAACACTTCTCTGGATCGGTAGGGAAAAAAATTTAAGAGATGGTGAAAACACACATTTTTCAGTTTTTACCTGCTTGTTTATTGGTCCATATAAAAAGTGCTTCAACTGAAGTGTTCCGCAATATTAGTATTTTATTATTAAAAGATGTCTAAAAGGGCGATCTTCCCTGCTTAAAATGTGTTAAATTGACTTAGAAAGCGTCAAGCTTATAACTCCTTGTTATACTCAAGATTTTTTTTAAAATAAAATAATAATTATAGGCAAAGTAATAAAAAGATAACCATGAGAAAATAGATAATAGAAGAAAATATATACCTTTGTTAGATGATAAATATTATGGAATGGATAATTAATAGTTGAAGAGAGGATAGACACATAGTTATAATAGGAAAAGAATTCTTGGTAAATTATAACTCTAATACAAATATTATCTATAAATATAGGATGAGATTTCCCTAAACCCATAAAACAACACACACAAACTCACGGCAAAAAGAAGAAAAAGAAGCGCGTCGGCGACAGCAAAACTTAGCCTAAAGATTTACAGGTTAGGAATATTTAACATTCTTTCAATTCGTTTTTTTTTTCTTCTCTTAAATTTTCATCTATTTGGCCTACTTGGTATGATTCATACAAAGATGAGTTCATTGTGTTGCTATAGTCTAATGGTTAAAAATAAAAAAATAAAAGCAAAGGGATTCCGTTTACATTTTGGAGAAGATACTTGATTATTGCTGTTGTTTTGCGGGTGGGGTAGAGGATTTCTCTTTACAATACATCCTAGTAATTGATTCACTTATCATCAAATGGTAATGTTAGAAACTGTAATCAGAAAAGTGCACTGTGCGCATGTGAATAAACTGAAAACAAAAACGCAAACAAAACCGAGGCGAGCGTAAGGACTCTGTCCTTAAGACGAATTGCTCCGGTATACTGTGCCTAACCGGATGGAACAAACGTCTCCCAGGATACAACGGCTTCAGTTCATACGAACGGCACTGCAACGTAAGAACTCGACGAACCTGTAAGGTGCTCTGATTTCTCGAACGCAATGAATGCAAGAAAACGTTTTATGAAAAACAGAAGTAGAAGAAGAAGAAGCTGCGTACGCCTTTTGATTTTCAAAATCTCTATCTAAAACGTTTCAACATGAAAGGAATTTATAGAGAGGAAGAAGTTACTGGAAGTTATCAGATGATTGGATGCATACCGTTAGATCAATCAGTTTTGATCTGTACCGTTAGATTGGAAGAAACCGCCCCACTACTGCAATAACCACCGAGTAGTTATTGGTAGTGGAAGAAACCGCCCCACTACTGCAATAACCACCGAGTAGTTATTGGTAGTGGAAGAAACCGCCAAATAACTTCCAATGTTACTCCAACTTTGAGCGTTAATTTTTCATTCACCCGGTATCAGAATCGAGTGATTCAACAACCTAAATTCATCTACGCGTTACATAGATAATTTAGGAATTTTTTAGTTTTCGTTTTTGATTAACGAATACTAATCGTAATTAAGCCCAAAGTATGGTGTTTGACAAAATCCACTTGCCATCCAAAATTTTCCGACTCCCACAACTAACTTTTCTCCAACAGGTAATTCAACTATGTAGGTGTTCAATAACATGGTGCTTTTCTCTGTCTCGATGTTCTCACCCCACCATAGATTTTGTTTAGTTTTCTTTTCTTTATTTTTTCCTTTGCTTCATCAGGTTCATTAGGATGGGGGTATATAATTTTCAATTCATAAATGTTGTTGCTTTCTGCCTAAAAATTTGCATAGAGGTAGAATTAAGATAAAAGAAAAATCATGACTTCTGAGGAAGAAAGACAAACATATATATATTCTGTTATCAACGGCTTGTCCGATTGGTTTCTTCTAATTTATTTGTCTCTATATACAATTTCTAATCTATTTTATGTGTGTTTAAAAAGCCAAAGATATACCTTAATTGGTGCATAAAGAATTTTGCAACTTACTCTTTAGTGTTTCTTTTAATCATTACATAGGAAAGAATCTGAGAAAAGTTTAAGGGAAATAAAAACAAGAAATTCTTGTGGCCAAAATTCAAAGCTTGGTCAACCGTATGGGTAGTGGAAGGTATATCAGTAGTTCTGCATCCGAATTTTGATGCCATGTAGGGATAAGTTTATTAAGGGCATCAGATTTGATATCTAATTGGTAGGAAAGGTGTTGAGAGTAAATTAATATAAACATATGGAATAAATATCATGGTGATATTTTCAAGTAATGACCTTCTTGTATAATTGTTTAGGTTCGACAGTAGAACAAGAAAAGAATTAGGTGTGCGATTCCAGGTAAGTGGTCTAACTCTCTTTTGTGCATTTGCGAAATTGTTTTATGAAAGTTACGTTTGAATGTCTATTTTGATATTAAATTGGATCATGTAGAAGTATATTATTCTTTACAAGTATATGTTTTATGCAAAATGTTATTGATGATATATGGCGTTTACGGAATGATATGTTTTGTGCTCTTAAACGAATTATACCCGGATCGCGTGGCCTATTGAATAATGAAAGTATAAGTTATAAGTATGTGGTCTAGCAACTTGCGCGAGTTGTTGGAACGCCCAGATATTGGGGGGATTAAGCCCAATACCCTCTTCGCATGGTGGGGATCCAATGCGCCCATCTAGAAGGGATTTTCTAGACAGAGTACTCTGGCGAATGGTATAAGTCAGTTAAGAGCTAAATGTTAAAAGTTACAAGTATTATATGTAGTATTTGAAAATGGGAAACTTGATGTTCTGTTTGATTTTATTTTACGAAAGTTATTTTAGTTGAAAACTTGTTTCCCTGCATACATGATCCCATAAAAGATAGTTAGATTACTTACTGAGCCCCGTTGATTTGGCTCACACCACTCCCCCCTTCCCCCACCAACCAGTTTCAGATGATAAGGATGTTGAGTACATTTACGTGGAGGAAGATGACGAGTGGGGATGGTGAAGAAGATCAGAAGATAGCTTTCGAGATTTGAATTATTATTGGTGTTGAGTTTTATCGAGTACTTATGAGCTTAGCTCATTAGAATTATTATTTCAGTGTGGGCTAGTTGTTTCAACGATACAATATTTCTTTTGATGGATATTTATTCTGGATATTTATTGAGTGAATTTAGTTAATTTTAGTGAGTCTCATTTACTTAAATAGTGGAGTATTAAAGTAAGCATGACGATATAAGAAGCCTTGTACATCTTGAAAAGGTGTACGGCGAATGTGACGTTTCGAGTGGTAGGGCTCGGGGCGTGACATTTAGGTGGTATCAGAGCCCGAGGTATTAGATCTAAGTGTTGATCATTTTTAGACCTAAGTATTGATCATAGTTGATAAAAAGTGATTTAATGGTGAGGCGATAGATACTAAGAAATGATTTGTTAAGGTTATGATTTATATATATGCTCTAGAATATTATTTAGAATGCATGAAAATTAATTTAGATTATGCCTCCAATGTATTTAACTGTGTTAGACTGCCTTATGCTTATTACTTTACTTTGAATAATGGATGAGAACTCGTTGTATTAAATATATCCTGGAGATAACATTATTTTACTGTTTTACAGAAAATGCCTCCTCGGAGAAATAATAATATCCCTAATCAAAATCAGAATACATTTCCACAAGAATTCATGATCACGATGATGCAGTTCGCCCAGGCCTTTCAAACAGTGCAAGCGAACCCACAACCTCAGAATGGGACCCGATACTACTATGAGGGCATGAAGAGGGTACACGTGCTGACCTTTGACGGTAATTCTGACCCTGACAAAGCTGAGAAATGGATAAGTGAAGTGGAGAATAATTTTTCCTTACTTCAAGTTCCGGAAGAGATGAAACATTTGGTGATCAAGCCTTTCTTGGTCGGAGAGGCTGATAAATGGTGGTCGACTACTGAGCCGAATATCCTTGCACCAGTCACATGGACTAAATTCAAGACTGAGTTTCTCAAGTTCTACTTTCCTCCATCAGTGCGTTTGCAGAAGATTGGTGCATTTGAATCACTGAGACAGGGACCGGATATGACAGTTGCCGAGTACGCAAACCAATTTAATGCTCTGGTTCGATTTGTGCCTTCTGTGATGAGTGATAATGAGCTGAAAATGGTGAAGTTCGAAAGAGGCCTAAGTAGCCGGATCAGGACAGGCGTGGTGAATGCCAATGCTCAAAATTTTCCAGCCTTACTTGATGCTTGCTATAAGGTAGAAGGTGACATAAAGAGGAGAGATGAGGAGAACAAAGGTAAGAGGCCGAGGAGTGATGAGACAATGGGCAATCAGGGAACCGGCAAACCTGGAAAATGGTTGCGAGTTATAAAGAAGAAGCCAGAGCCAATAGTCAAGAGAAACCAAAGTGCTACTATACCCACATGTGCTACATGTCATCGTCAACATTTTGGTGAATGCCGTTGGGGAACTGGAGCATGCTTTAACTGCGGAAAGCTGGGACATCAAATAAAGGATTTTCTTGAGCGAAAAAGGGAGCAAAATAAGGATGCGCAACCAAGTAGAGAGAAACCCAAGGTGAATGCGAGGGTTCATGCCATGACTGACGTAGAGGCTCAGGAGGCAAATGAAGTTGTTTCAGGTATGTTTTTTTTATAAGCAATAATTTATGTACATGACTGTTTGTAGTATGCATTTTGTTTACTTATTGCTATGAATATCAAATACTTGCATAATTGGCTTTATCTTAGGTGCTCTTTTGATAAACAAAATTCCTGCGAATGTTCTATTTGATAGTGGCGCGAGTCACTCGTTTGTTGCCAAGAAATTTGTTAAGTATCTGAACAATGGTCCTGAGTGGTTAGAGAATCCTTATCGAGTATTGGCTGCCGGAGACAAAATGTTAGTATCACATCACATATACAAGGATTGCAAAGTGGAGATTGATGATCATACGTTGGATGCCTATCTGATACCGATTCAGATGAGTGATTTCGACGCGATTCTAGGAATGGACTGGTTGGCCAAATATCATGCACAAATTGATTGTCGAGGGAAACAAGTAGTCTTCAACGATCCTACAAAAGAGGAGTTCTGCTATCAAGGAAATACAAAAATGAGGAAAGATCGTCAGAAAGTGTACTTAACAGCGATGCAGGCGTACAAGGCTCTTAAGAAAGGGAATGATGGATATTTAGCATATGTGGTGGATTCTGAGAAGACGGTTCCCTCTATTGATGATATCTTGATTGTGAATGAGTTCAAAGACGTTTTTCCTAAAGAGTTACCTGGTCTACCTCCTGACCGAGAAGTTGAGTTTGAAATTAAGCTGACACCCGGGGCTGAACCTATATCGAAGGCTCCATATCGAATGGCCCCTGCCGAGCTCAAGGAATTGAAGGAACAACTACAAGAGTTGTTAGATAAGAAGTTTATCAGACCTAGTGTCTCACCTTGGGGAGAGCCAATGTTGTTCGTAAAGAAGAAGGATGGGAGTTTGAGGCTATGTATTGATTATCGGGAGCTTAACAAGATCACGATTAAGAACAAATACCCGCTTCCACGGATTGATGACCTATTTGATCAGTTGAAAGGTGCGAGGGTATTCTCTAAGATTGACTTGAGATCAGGGTACCACCAACTGAAAATCAAGGCAGAGGATGTTTCTAAAACCGCATTTCGAACGAGGTATGGGCACTATGAATTTTTAGTGATGCCTTTCGGCCTGACTAATGCACCTGCGGCATTTATGGACCTAATGAACACGGTATTTAGGCCACAACTGGATAAATTTGTGGTGGTATTTATTGATGATATACCCATTTACTCTCCAAGCAAGGAAGCTCATTCCGAACATCTCAGAAAAGTTTTGGGAATTCTACGAGAAAAGAAGCTTTATGCTAAGTTCAACAAGTGTGAATTCTGGCTTAAGAGTGTGACATTTCTGGGTCACGTGATTTCAGAGCAAGGGATTTCTGTAGATCCGAAGAAGATTGAAGCCATAACTGATTGGCCTACACCGACCAACGTCACGGAAGTAAGAAGTTTTTTGGGATTAGCAGGTTATTATCGCAAATTTGTAGAAGGATTTTCTGCCATAGCCGTCCCATTGAGCAAGTTAACCCAAAAGCGCGTGAAGTTTGAGTGGACGCCAGAATGTGAAAAGAGCTTTAAGGAACTGAAAGAAAGACTGACTTTTGCTCCGATTTTGGCTCAACCTTCTGGGACCGAAGGTTTTGTGATTTATAGTGATGCCTCGAAGAATGGTCTAGGTTGTGTGCTAATGCAGAATGGACGAGTTATAGCGTATGCCTCAAGACAACTAAAGCCTTATGAGAGGAATTATCCGACCCATGACCTAGAATTAGCAGCAGTGGTGTTTGCTCTTAAAATTTGGAGACATTATTTGTATGGTGAAAGATGTGAAGTCTATACAGATCATAAGAGCTTGAAATACTTGTTCACATAAAAGGAGCTCAACATGAGACAACAAAGGTGGTTGGAGCTGTTAAAAGACTATGACTTGACTATAAATTACCATCCTGGAAAAGCAAATAGAGTGGCTGACGCTCTCAGTCGGAAAGTTAGACAGGCGCCTCTGGAAAGAGAAATGGAGGAATTTGACTTAAACGTTGTGGAATCTACTGCCAACACTTTAGCAGCCTTAGTCATATCTCCTAAGCTGATAGAAAGAATAAAGGATGCACAGAAAGACGATGAAGGTGTTTTGAAAATCATGGAGAAACTCAAAGATGAACAAGTCAAAGGATTTCAAGTGAATACCGATGGTAGTCTGTGGTATCAAGGAAGATTATGTGTACCTAAGATGGATGATCTGAAGAATGAATTATTGAAAGAAGCTCATCGTTCGCGATTATCAATTCATCCAGGAGCAACCAAGATGTACAAAGACCTTAAGAAGAATTATTGGTGGAGTGGAAGGAAAAGAGAGATAGCTGAATATGTAGCAAGATGCTTGGTGTGTCAGCAAGTGAAAGTAGAACACCAAAGGCCTGGAGGACTGCTGCAACCTTTAGAGATCCCAGAATGGAAATGGGAACACATTACGATGGATTTCGTGGTTGGTTTACCAAAGACCAAGAGTGGAAATGATACGATTTGGGTTATCGTGGATTGGTTGACTAAGTCATCGCATTTCTTGCCCATGTCTAGCGAAGCAACCATGGAGAAGTTAGTGGCGATGTATGTGGATAATATAGTAAGCTTGCATGGTGTGCCAGTAAGTATTGTATCAGATCGAGATTCTAGATTCACCTCACGCTTTTGGACGGCATATCAAGAAGTTATGGGTACAGACTTGAGATTGAGCACTGCCTTTCACCCTCAAACTGATGGTCAATCAGAGAGGGCCATCCAGACATTGGAAGACATGTTGTGAGCATGCGCTTTAGATTTCAAAGGCAATTGGGATAAGTTGGTGAAACTCATGGAGTTCTCATATAATAACAGCTACCATAGTGCAATTGGTATGGCACCATTCGAGGCCCTTTACGGAAGGAAATGCAGATCTCCGCTATATTGGGATGAAGTAGGTGAGAAACTTATCACTGGACCAGAGCTAGTTGAACAGACACTAGAAAAGATCAAGATCATACGAGAGAGGCTCAAGGTAGCTCAAGATAGAAACAAGAGTTGGGCAGATTCTAAAAGACGACCCTTGGAGTTCGACGCAGGTGAAAAAGTATATCTTAAGGTTTCTCCAACGAAAGGAGTCATGAGATTTGGAGAGAAAGGGAAGCTTAGTCCAAGGTACATTGGACCCTATGAAATACTTGAAAAGATTGGAAACTTGGCGTATCGTTTAGCATTACCTCCAGCGTTGTCTCAAGTGCACAATGTTTTTCATGTATCTCAACTACGCCGTTATGTTCCTGACCCAAGTCACGTTCTAGAAGCTCGACCACTAAAAGTGAGAAGCGATGCAACATACGAAGAGCTACCCTTGCGCATCATGGATAAGAAGGATCAAGTATTGAGGAGAAGAGTAATTCCTTATGTAAAAGTTCAGTGGAGTAACCATACGGTGCGAGAAGCAACATGGGAGCTAGAAGAAGACATGCGAGAGAAGTACCCACATCTTTTTGAATAAGGTACGCAAGTTTTGAGGACGAAACTTTTTGTAAGGGGGAAGGAATGTTATACTCAAGATTTTTTTTTAAAATAAAATAATAATTATAGGCAAAGTAATAAAAAGATAACCATGAGAAAATAGATAATAGAAGAAAATATATACCTTTGTTAGATGATAAATATTATGGAATGGATAATTAATAGTTGAAGAGAGGATAGACACATAGTTATAATAGGAAAAGAATTCTTGGTAAATTATAACTCTAATACAAATATTATCTATAAATATAGGATGAGATTTCCCTAAACCCACAAAACAACACACACAAACTCACGGCAAAAAAGAAGAAAAAGAAGCGCGTCGGCGACAGCAAAACTTAGCCTAAAGATTTACAGGTTAGGAATATTTAACATTCTTTCAATTCGTTTTTTTTTCTTCTCTTAAATTTTTATCTATTTGGCCTACTTGGTATGATTCATACAAAGATGAGTTCATTGTGTTGCTATAGTCTAATGGTTAAAAATAAAAAAATAAAAGCAAAGGGATTCCGTTTACATTTTGGAGAAGATACTTGATTATTGCTGTTGTTTTGCGGGTGGGGTAGAGGATTTCTCTTTACAATACATCCTAGTAATTGATTCACTTATCATCAAATGGTAATTCAACTTTGTAGGTGTTCAATAACATGGTGCTTTTCTCTGTCTCGATGTTCTCACCCCACCATAGATTTTGTTTAGTTTTCTTTTCTTTATTTTTTCCTTTGCTTCATCAGGTTCATTAGGATGGGGGTATATAATTTTCAATTCATAAATGTTGTTGCTTTCTGCCTAAAAATTTGCATAGAGGTAGAATTAAGATAAAAGAAAAATCATGACTTCTGAGGAAGAAAGACAAACATATATATATTCTGTTATCAACGGCTTGTCCGATTGGTTTCTTCTAATTTATTTGTCTCTATATACAATTTCTAATCTATTTTATGTGTGTTTAAAAAGCCAAAGATATACCTTAATTGGTGCATAAAGAATTTTGCAACTTACTCTTTAGTGTTTCTTTTAATCATTACATAGGAAAGAATCTGAGAAAAGTTTAAGGGAAATAAAAACAAGAAAATAATATTAAAATATAAATTCTTGTGGCCAAAATTCAAAGCTTGGTCAACCGTATGGGTAGTGGAAGGTATATCAGTAGTTCTGCATCCGAATTTTGATGCCATGTAGGGATAAGTTTATTAAGGGCATCAGATTTGATATCTAATTGGTAGGAAAGGTGTTGAGAGTAAATTAATATAAACATATGGAATAAGTATCATGGTGATATTTTCAAGTAATGACCTTCTTGTATAATTGTTTAGGTTCGACAGTAGAACAAGAAAAGAATTAGGTTGGCGATTCCAGGTAAGTGGTCTAACTCTCTTTTGTGCATTTGCGAAATTGTTTTATGAAAGTTACGTTTGAATGTCTATTTTGATATTAAATTGGATCATGTAGAAGTATATTATGCTTTACAAGTATATGTTTTATGCAAAATGTTATTGATGATATATGGCGTTTACGGAATGATATGTTTTGTGTTCTTAAACGAATTATACCCGGATCGCGTGGCCTATTGAATAATGAAAGTATAAGTTATAAGTATGTGGCCTAGCAACTTGCACGAGTTGTTGGAACGCCCAGATATTGGGGGGATTAAGCCCAATACCCTCTTTGCATGGTGGGGATCCAATGCGCCCATCTAGAAGGGATTTTCTAGACAGAGTACTCTGGCGAATGGTATAAGTCAGTTAAGAGCTAAATGTTAAAAGTTACAAGTATTATATGTAGTATTTGAAAATGGGAAACTTGATGTTCTGTTTGATTTTATTTTACGAAAGTTATTTTAGTTGAAAACTTGTTTTCCTGCATACATGATCCCATAAAAGATAGTTAGATTACTTACTGAGCCCCGTTGATTTGGCTCACACCACTCCCCCCTTCCCCCACCAACCAGTTTCAGATGATAAGGATGTTGAGTACATTTACGTGGAGGAAGATGACGAGTGGGGATGGTGAAGAAGATCAGAAGATAGCTTTCGAGATTTGAATTATTATTGGTGTTGAGTTTTATCGAGTACTTATGAGCTTAGCTCATTAGAATTATTATTTCAGTGTGGGCTAGTTGTTTCAACGATACAATATTTCTTTTGATGGATATTTATTCTGGATATTTATTGAGTGAATTTAGTTAATTTTAGTGAGTCTCATTTACTTAAATAGTGGAGTATTAAAGTAAGCATGACGATATAAGAAGCCTTGTACATCTTGAAAAGGTGTACGGCGAATGTGACGTTTCGAGTGGTAGGGCTCGGGGCGTGACACTCCTATTACACCGAATTGGTTTAGAAAATAGGATGAGACGCTAACCGACATATCTTTTGGCCAAAATTTGTTTTGCGAGCCCATGATTTGAACAAAGACAACCTTCATATTACAAAGAGTATTTTGTAATTTTTGAAAAAAATTTGTACGACTATGCACCGAAATCTTGATGTATAGTATAAATACCTACTATAATCTTGGTGTTTAGTAAATCCAAATTTAGATTTCTAGTCAAATTTCAAACTTGTTTTTGTTAGTACTGTAATCAGAAAAATGCACTGTGTGCATGTGAATAAACTGAAAACAAAAACGCAAACAAAACCGAGGCGAGCGTAAGGACTCTGTCCTTAAGACGAATTGCTCCGGTATACTGTGCCCAACCGGATGGAACAAACGTCTCCCAGGATACAACGGTTTTCGTTCATACGAGTGGCACTACATCGTAGGAACATCGACGAACCTGTTACAGGTGTTCTGATATCTCGAGTTCGTAATGGATGCAGGATGTTGTTAGAATGCAGAATGATTGCAATACTGAAAAATCAGTACCTCAGAATGCATGCATGGCAACGAATTTATAGATGGAAGGTAGTTGAAGGAGGTTGAAGGAGGTTTATTGTAAGAACAAATCTGGACCGTTGGATCAAAACAGTTACGATCTCCACCGTTAGATCGTAATCCTTTGTCTGAACAAACGTAGGCCATTGGATCAGTAACCGAAGATAAGATCAAATCTGGAGCGTTGGATCAACAACCGCGATCAACCGCAGATAACCGTAGGATCAGAATTGATCTTGACCGTTGGATCACCGCAGATAAATCGTAGACCGTACGATCAAGTAATTATTTTTCTGGAAAAATTTAAGAAAATTTATCCAAAAAGATAAGAACCGGGCGGGCGAGCCACGAGCCCGAGCCCGAGCCCGAGCACGAGCCGAGCCGAGCCGGCCGGCCGGCCGGACGGGCGGGCGGCGGCGCGCGCGCGCGCGTGTGTGTGGTGAACCTTGCCTGAGCTGCGTCCTGACTCCGTCAGAAAACTTCTCATTCCCAAGGGCACATTTTAGAAAGCTCCAACTTGTGACTTATATGGTGGCCTTTCTCTCTCAAGTGGGCAATGTGGTATACAAGCAAATTGGTGATGTGTTCACTCCTCAAGAGGCCACATCACCAATTTTTCTAATTTCCACCAATTTTACTCCAACTTTGAGCATTAATTTCTCATTCACCCGGTATCGGAATCGAGTGATTCAAAAGCCAAAAATCATCTACTCGTTACGTAGATAATTTAGAAATTGTTAGTTTCCGTTTTTGATTAACAAACACTAATCATAATTAAGCTCAAAGTATGGTGGTTGTCAACTTTTGACAAACCCACTTGCAATCCAACCTTTTCCCATTTCATTTCTCCAACAATCCCCCACATGAATGAAAATTAATGCAAATGTGAATGCAGACTCTATCGAGAAATCAGACAAAGAAATGTTGCATCAGAAGAGGTAGCTTCTGGCCTTGAACCTTTCTTAGTGATGTACCATCGGATCCACTCAGCTGGGTAGTGACCTGATGTCTTGAACTATCAGCCTTTACTATGAACCTAGACAATGATACTCACACAACATTTCCTTTAACACCCCTTTGGGTTCTCATGGTTGTGTTCATTATGGCCACACCCTGGTTTCAGAAAGTGTTTTTAGAGAATTCTTGCCTATCAGAATTCTCATAGAAGCGGCCCCACTTCACACTTACATAGGTGATTCCTATCAAGAGTATTCTGCCATACCCCACTTGATTTATCAAGATATAGGACATCATTAAAAGCATTAGCTTAACCTAACGGTTCTCTGCAGATAGCACTTTTGTTTAACGGAATAAGTAAGTGCTAACTGAATCCTCATAACTTAGTTTTCCCATTGAACCAAGATTCTGGGATCTCCAGTCAACAAGGTTGGGTTACCGTTACAAAGATTCATGCTTTGTAGGCTTAAGTCCCATTCCGTTTGTCAGTTTTGACATTTGATCTCTAGGCAAAGCTTTTGTAAGCGGATCCGCAAGATTCTCCTTTGATTTTATGTAATCAATGGAAATCACGCCATTAGAGATCAACTGCTTAATAGTATTATGTCTCCGACGTATGTGTCATGACTTACCATTATAGATGCTGCTTTGAGCTCGTCCTATAGCTGACTGACTGTCACAATGTATGCTGATAGGAGCGATTGGCTTAGGCCAGCATGAAATGTCTTCTAGGAAATTCCGAAGCCATTCAGCTTCTTCCCCAGCTTTATCGAGTGCTATAAACTCAGCTTCCATAGTTGACCGAGCTATGCATGTCTGCTTTGTAGACTTCCATGACACAGCACCACCACCTACAGTGAATAAGTATCCACTGGTGGATTTAGAATCCTTACAATCTGATATCCAGTTTGCGTCGCAATATCCTTCCAATACTGCTGGATATCTTGTGTACTGTAATCCAAGGTTCATTGTGTATTTCAGATATCTCACCACTCTATTTAGAGCTTTCCAATGTTCGTCACTTGGATTACTAGTGAACCTACTCAATTTGTTTACTGAACAAGCCAAGTCAGGTCTTGTACAGTTTGTTATGTACATCAGACTCCCAATGACTTGTGAATACTTTAATTGAGCTACAGGTTCACCCCGGTTCTTCCTCAAGTGTATACTTAAGTCCAGTGGGGTCTTTACCGGTTTTACATCAAGCATATTGAATCGTTTAAGAACAGACTCAATGTAGTGACTTTGAGACATGACCAATCCTTCAGCTACCCTAGAAATTTTAATTCCTAGAATAACATTGGCAACCCCCATGTCTTTCATGTCAAAATTTCTTGTTAACATCTTCTTGGTATTCAAGATGATGTCGTGTGTATTACCCATGATTAGCATATCATCTACATAGAGACATACTATCACATAGGCGTTTGGTGTGTTTTTGATGTAAACACACTTGTCACATTCATTGATCCTGAAACCGTTTGACATCATGGCTTGATCAAACTTCAAATGCCACTGTTTTGGTGCTTGTTTCAGTCCGTACAAAGACTTAACAAGTCTACAAACTTTCTTTTCTTGTCCTGGGACAGTAAACCCTTCAGGCTGTTCCATATAAATCTCTTCTTCCAGCTCGCCATTCAAGAAGGCAGTCTTTACATCCATTTGATGGATCTCTAGGTCGTAGACTGCAGCAATAGCAACTAGCATTCTTATGGAAGTAATCCTAGTTACTGGTGAATAGGTGTCAAAGAAGTCAAAACCTTCCTTTTGTCGATAACACTTAGCTACCAACCGGGCCTTGTACTTATCAATGGATCCATCCTCTTTGAGTTTTTTCTTAAAAATCCACTTGCATCCAAGTGGTTTACTCCCTTGAGGAAGATCTACCAGCTCCCACGTGTGATTTTGAAGAATTGATTCTATCTCACTGTTTACTGCCTCCTTCCAGAAGGGAGCTTCTGGAGTTGACATCGCCTCTGAAAACGTTCTTGGATCGTTTTCTACCAAGTATGTTAGAAAATCTGGTCCATAGGATGTAGGTATTCTAGTTCGTTTGCTTTGACGTAGTTCCTCACTTTCTTGAGGAGTCGTCTCACGCACTCGCTTACTAGTACTTGCTTCTTTGCTGTTTTCGTCTTTCTTTGGAAAGACATTTTCAAAGAACACTGCATTTCTTGATTCCATGACAACATTCTCATGTATGTCAGGAATGTCGGACTTGTGCACCAAGAATCGATATGCACTACTGTTAGTTGCATATCCTATGAATATGCAATCAATTGTTTTAGGCCCAATTCTAACTTGTCTTGGTTTGGGTATTGCAACCTTTGCCAGACACCCCCACACTTTCAAGTATTTGTAACTAGGCTTATGGCCTTTCCAAAGCTCGTATGGGGTCTCATCCATCTTCTTTGGTGGTATTCTATTTAAAATGACGTTGGCGGAGAGAATTGCTTCCCCCCACAAGTTCTGCGGTAAGCCCGAACTTATCAACATAGCATTCATCATCTCTTTTAGAGTACGGTTTTTGCGTTCAGCAATACCATTCGATTGAGGTGAATATGGTGCAGTCGTTTGATGAATAATGCCATGTTCTGAACAGAATTCATTGAACGGTGCATCATATTCGCCACCTCTATCACTACGAATTGACTTAATTCGTTTGCTAAGTTGATTCTCAACTTCATTTTTATAATCTTTAAAAGCATCTAAGGCCTCATCTTTGCTACTTAGCAAATAAACGTAACAGTATCGAGTGCAATCGTCAATAAAAGTCACAAAGTACTTTTTACCGCTTCTTGTTTGCACAAACTTTAAATCACAAACATCTGTGTGAATTAAATCTAACACTTCAGTGTTTCTTTTGATTGAAGGAAATGGTAACTTAGCCATTTTTGCTTCAACACAAACTTGGCACTTTTCATTATTGAAACTTAGTTTGGGTAATAAGTCGAGATTAATCATTCTTTGTAATGACTTATAATTAACATGACCCAAACGTAAATGCCATAAACATGAAGACTCAAGCATGTAAGCGGAAGTAGAAGCAGTCTTATTAGCCTCATCGGGCGTAGTCTTCGTAGGTACAATAGTTATAACACTAAGTTTAAACATATTGTCCATCAGGTACCCCTTCCCTAGAAATACACCATTCTTAGTCAGAATACATTTGTTACAATCAAATACTAGCCTAAACCCATGCCTGACTAGTAAAGCACCAGAGACTAAGTTCTTGCGAATGTCGGGAACATGCAGCACATCCTGCAATGTCAATTCTTTCCCGGAGGTCATCTTCAGAATCACTTTGCCCGAACCTTCAATCTTCGAGCTATCTTTGTTTCCCATGTACAGCCTTTCATTGTCTTTCGCAGGAGCATATTCCTTGAACATTCCCCTGTTTGCACAAACGTGTCTAGTGGCGCCAGTGTCCACCCACCACTGGCTAGGATTACCTACAGCATTACATTCAGAAACAACAGCACACAAGTCCAAATCATCCATTGCACTTACAAGGTTGGCTTTGGCTTTCTCTTGCCTTTTCTTGGGCTTCCTGCAGTCAACACTACGATGCCCTTGAATTCCACAATTGTAACATTTTCCAGTGAACTTTTTGGCAATCTTCTTGCCCTTCGCGTTCACTCCGACAGAATTTCCTCTCTTCTTTTTCGACGCCTCTGCAACATGAGCTTTTGCATGGCCAGAACTGGAAGACAGCTTCTTGTCTGCCCTTCGATTGTCTTCCTTTATACGGAGTCGGACAATCAAGTCTTCCAAAGACATTTCCTTTCTCTTATGCTTGAGATAGCTTCGGAATTCCCTCCACGAAAGAGGAAGCTTCTCAATCACAGCAGCAACAAGAAAAGATTCACTGAGGGTCATACCCTCCTCTTTCATCTCAGCAACAAGCATCTGAAGTTCCTCAATCTGAGAAACAACAGTCCTGGAATCTGTCATATGAAAATCAAGAAATTTTCCAATAATAAATTTCTTAGTACCGGCATCCTCAGTCCGGTACTTCTTGTCTAACGCCTGCCATAAGGATTTCGCAGTTTTATAAGTAGAATACAATCCATACAATGAATTATCCAAACAACTTAAAATGTGACTCAAACAAACATAATTGCTGTAACTCCACGCTTCAGCAATCAGATTGTTTTGCATGTTCACATTCTGGTCTTCCACCGGCACCACCTCCGGAGGATCCTCAGTCAGCATCTTAGCCAAACCCAACGTGGTCAAGATGAACAACATCTTCTGTTGCCAGCGTTTGAAGTAACTTCCTCCAAACTTCTCTGGCTTTTCAACCTGTCCAACAGCAGGAACAGGAGCAGTGACTGGAGCAGCGGGTGCAACAGGAACAGCATTGTTCTGTTCCTCAGAAATGCCCAGATGCACACCGTTGAACGAGTTGGAACTTTCGCCTTCCATATTTCAGTTTCTGTTACAGGCAATACAGAAAACAGAAGCAGAAACCGATTAGTTTCATACAAACAGATTACAGTATATATCAAAGTACACAATTCGTCTTAAGAATGTTAGTACTGTAATCAGAAAAGTGCACTGTGTGCATGTGAATAAACTGAAAACAAAAACGCAAACAAAACCGAGGCGAGCGTAAGGACTCTGTCCTTAAGACGAATTGCTCCGGTATACTGTGCCCAACCGGATGGAACAAACGTCTCCCAGGATACAACGGTTTTCGTTCATACGAGTGGCACTACAGCGTAGGAACATCGACGAACCTGTTACAGGTGTTCTGATATCTCGAGTTCGTAATGGATGCAGAATGTTGTTAGAATGCAGAATGATTGCAATACTGAAAAATCAGTACCTCAGAATGCATGCATGGCAACGAATTTATAGATGGAAGGTAGTTGAAGGAGGTTTATTGTAAGAACAAATCTGGACTGTTGGATCAAAACAGTTACGATCTCCACCGTTAGATCGTAATCCTTTGTCTGAACAAACGTAGGCCATTGGATCAGTAACCGAAGATAAGATCAAATCTGGAGCGTTGGATCAACAACCGCGATCAACCGCAGATAACCGTAGGATCAGAATTGATCTTGACCGTTGGATCACCGCAGATAAATCGTAGACCGTAAGATCAAGTAATTATTTTTCTGGAAAAATTTAAGAAAATTTATCCAAAAAGATAAGAACCGGGCGGGCGAGCCACGAGCCCGAGCCCGAGCCCGAGCACGAGCCTGAGCTGCGTCCTGACTCCGTCAGAAAACTTCTCATGCCCAAGGGCACATTTTAGAAAGCTCCAACTTGTAACTTATATGGTGGCCTTTCTCTCTCAAGTGGGCAATGTGGTATACAAGCAAATTGGTGATGTGTTCACTCCTCAAGAGGCCACATCACCAATTTTTCTAATTTCCACCAATTTTACTCCAATTTTGAGCATTAATTTCTCATTCACCCGGTATCGGAATCGAGTGATTCAAAAGCCAAAAATCATCTACTCGTTACGTAGATAATTTAGAAATTGTTAGTTTCCGTTTTTGATTAACGAACACTAATCATAATTAAGCTCAAAGTATGGTGGTTGTCAACTTTTGACAAACCCACTTGCAATCCAACCTTTTCCCATTTCATTTCTCCAACAGTTTTTACTATACATCAAGATCCCGGTGTTTATGACACCGTGACATGGTGCACACAGGCCGTGATCCCAACGTATAGTGAATCCAAGTTTAGATTTCTAACCAAATTTAAATTTAAATATATTACGCTCCAGGATCCTGGAATTTATCACACCGGTCTCAGTGTGTAGATACATCAAACAAGTCCAATCTTACCATATATATAACTCTCTCGATCTCTATATCTAACCATTAAAATAGTGATTTTGTAATGTTATATTCACCGCCACATCGGGCTTGTTTCAAATTCAATCTCTAATTGAAAATGCACCATCGGATTTTCTGAAACGAAGAAAGTCTACATCTTTTTTATCTCTTATTTCGACTTTATAGATCTTCTGCCTATTTTACGTATAAGACCATTTTTTAGGGCAAAAAAGGTAAAAGTGTGTATTGCAAGAAAAATACTCTTTTAAACCAGGACTAGAAGCAATTTTGGCCCAACAGTTGGATGTCTTTTGTGATGAGCATAGAGTAAAAGACAGGAATTAAAGGATTGAAGACAAGGTAAAGAGTGAAATGAATTAATAGAATGCAAGAGCGAATAAATGAAAACAAGAAAATGCTTCGGAGAAAAAAGAAGAAGAAGAAACTATTGAGATGCTATATCCACTATATATATGTGTAACGGAAAATTAGAGCAACAACGTAAATGACTAATGAAAGAATGAAAGAGGAAGGAGACATGAAGATGATAAACATGATTAGAGGTTTATATAATATTATTGAGCCGTTCCGCATACCTTTTTCCAATCTATCATTTTTGGTGACGATATTGTTGATGATGACAGGGATTGATTAGTGATTTGATTTTTATTGTTTTGTTTCATTATGTATCAGAATCTTATGGTGTACACCTTGTTGGGAGTAACGATGTTTATGCATTTCAAGGTTTGTGTAATGTAAGATTTAATTTTCAATGATTACAGCCATATGTTTTTACATATAACGTAGCTTCTTATATTTTGATATTTAGATGTTTAGGTCACTGTTGGTTATAGTCATGACTTAGATCCAGGTTGTGACAATAGTACTAAGTTGCTCTTTACATTTTATCAATATGAGGGGAAAAACAGAAAATGCTGTTCACACACTTTGAAGTTAATTATACACTCCTGCCAATATTGAAGTTACTTCAACGTTATTCAAAACCTTCTTTTAGTACGGAACCCAAGGTTTTTTTATTGATTTATTGAGAGAAACTTTTAATATAATTGCTTTTAGAAATAACTTCTGATATCCTAAAAAGATAAAAAGTGAGAGTATCATCTACTTATCTCCTTCATTGTTCTACATATAATTATATTACTTAATTTTAGTTTTTGGTACGCTAGAATTTTTTTGCTCTACAAGAAATAAAGATCTATGATTTTTGTGGTAAATTTGTAGTTATGTATCCTCCATTTCAACAATGACAGATATTTAAGGATAAGAGATAATTTATAGGAATTGTTATGCCCCGCACCCTCCGTAGGGTAATTAAACGACAAAGAAGGACTTCACGGAAATTAATGACGGTCAACCGTACTAATTACAAGTTAAATAATAGGATTAATGAGAATTAAATGAAGGTTAAATATTAGGAATTTAATTGCATTTAATTTTTAGAAATAAATATTAGTATTTATCCTTTAAGATAAATAAATAATAGATATAATTTAGAAACACCAAACTTTTCCCTTCCCATATAAGAACTGACTGAACGTCAGTTTTTCCCTTTTCTCAGAAAAGCGACGTCTTCCTGCCATCCTAAGCCCTAGCCGTTTCTTCAAGGAGTAGGAGAGGAAGACATCCCCCAAGAATTGATCCAGCCTTAGTTCGTTCCCTATTCCGTTCTCGAGTAATCACAGGCAAGTGATCTACTTATAAGTTCCTACGATTTGTGAAAGAAAAACGGCCTATTTTGCTATTAAATTGGATCACCATGCAGTAGTTTTCGTTTGTGATTATTTGCGTATGATTTATGTGTTTTGGTTTCAAGATTTGGCCAATGTATATGAAAATGTGTTTGTTGATATTGTTGATTACGTGAAATCCTGCAATTCCCTACCCCTGCATCCCTCCTTGGTGTGATTGCATGCTTGTGTGAGAGTTTGAGGAAAAGATGAGATTTTTGGGATGGAGAGCGTCGGATAATCGAGTTCAAGGTCGAACCATTGGGCGATAAGCGTATAAGCGTTTGAATTTACAGTTTTAAGCATGGATGGTAGCCGGGATTAGGCTTGGATTGATTGGGGATGAACTATGGATATGTGGTGTTCTTGGTACTGCAGATGTTGCAGAAAACGGAGAAAAGATTGGGAAACCACAGACATCGATCGATCTAAGTGGAGAGATCGATGTCCTCAGAAGGACATCGATCGATCGATGTAGGAGGAGACTGAGAGATCGATGTCCTCAGAAGGACATCGATCGATCGATGTGGGTGAACTTGAGAGATCGATGTCCTCAGCAGGACATCGATCGATCGAAGTGGAGAGATCGATGTCCTCAGCTGGACATCGATCGATCGATGTATAGGGGATGAAGTCCAGAAATTTTGGGGAAAATAGAGGAAGAAAGGGGGACGTTCGGGGAACCTTTGGGTGACTTTAGAGACTTCTTAAGACCTGACTAAGGGTAGTATAAGCCTTGGGAACATGACCTAGGATGGTGAACCAATGTCGGTGACTTCGATGGGTTCTCGAATCAGGTTTCAACGGGAATGACTTAGGCGGGTTAGGAGATGAAGGTACGAGGTATTTGAGAATGGTTAGGGATATTTGTCTTAGGTTATGGATCTTAGGATCATGACTAAAGGTTGACGTGATAGTCGAAGCCTAAGTGATGACGTGTAAGTTAGTGGAACTCGTGTGTGTTTATACTTGCGCATGTGTACATGAGTGACTTATATTAATGTGACTTGCATACGAGAATGAGAAATGAGAATGATATGAGGAGTCTTGCATCATGGCACGTGCATTGCATATTGATTTGAAAAGAAAGGTGCTTCGGCACAGATTTGCGAAGGTGACCTGCAATGTTAACCGGGATGGAAATTTAAGCCGGGGTGCATTGCAGGGCACAAAAGACTGTAACGTTAACCGGGATGGAAATATAAGCCGGGGTGCGTTACAGGGTATAAAGCCCTCTACAATGTTAATCGGGATGGAAATTTAAGCCGAGGTGCATTGTAGAGTTTTACGAGTCTGTGATGTTAACCGGGATGAAAATTTAAGCCGGGGTGCATCACAGAGCATTACGAGCCTGTAACGTTAACCGGGATGGAAATATAAGCCGGGGTGCGTTACAGGGTTACGAGTTACGAGACCGGACATTGTGACATGCATTGCACTGTTTTGAAAGAGAAAGCGTTCATGCATATGTGAATGTGTAGTGTAGTGCATCTTTTGACATGCACACGAGAGTCAATGTGGTATGAACGAGTGTGGTACCTGATTGCCTATGAATTGTTAAATGGGAACAAATTGTTGTACTTGCTTTACTACGTTATTCAATTCTACCTTTGAAAGTTTACAAGACATGTACCCCTCAAGTCCCTTGAATTACATATTACTCATGTCTTGCCATGTGTTGATCTCGTATGTCTTATAAGCGGGTTACTTGCTAGCGTTTTTGCTAAGGGTACTGCCTTGATTTTGCAGATGAACCCAGTTACGATATGATTTTCATTGAGGACGACGGCGAGTGGGCTGAATGGGATGTTTAGAACTTGTAGAGAGCATTGACAGGATAGTTTGTTATTTCTGTTCCTTAATTCATTGAGGTTTTAGATGGCTGCGACCATAGACATTTGGTTATTAACGTTGACTTCGACGTATTACTTAGATGGTTTTGATTGATATGATACGTTTCCGCACTTATTTCTCTTACGTCATTGATGATGTGTATTCGAGAGATGAGACGTCTTGTAGTCTTCTCTGTAAGCTACGACGGGTGTACCGGTTCGGATTCCGCTGTCCGGGTCGGGGCGCTACAGGTGGTATCAGAGCCTAGGCTTCAGATCTACCTCGGAGACCTAGGTTATGACATGTAGAGTCTTAAGCTATGATTTTCACCTTAAGTTGATCTTTAAGTCTAAGTATGTAATCTTAGATTTAAGTTTGATTGGGATGGGTGTGTGTACGAGTGCGACTAAGTGCAAGTAATAAATGTTAATTATTTTAGTTCGTAAATTCCGCTTGTATCACATTATGGACCCCAAGTACTTAATTTGGAACTGCTAGATACTAATAAACGTGATCTTGCAGAAAATGCCTCCTAGACGTGACAACCAAGGAAATGGTGGCAATGGGAACAATGACCCACCACCACCACCTCCAGTTCTAGTACCCCAAGCATTGATTGATGCTATCACAGTGATAGCACAAGGGGTTGCTCAGCAGCAGCAACAACCGCAGCAACCTCCTCCCCCGCCGCCACAGCATGGCATAAGGTACTATATTGGGGAGATGCGAAAGATGCATGCCCCAAACTTTGAAGGGACAACTGACCCAGAGATGGCTGGGTTTTGGCTGGACGAAGTAGAGAAATGCTTCAGGCTAGTGCAAGTGCCTGAAGAACACAAGGTGGATGTGGCCACGCCTTTTGTGACTGGCAGAGCGAATGCATGGTGGAACGGCATTCTGCCCAAGATGAATCCTCCCATCCAGTGGAGTCAGTTTGTGAAGGCCTACAAAGACTACTACGTGCCTGAGACTGCTGTTTTGGAGAAGATGAGGCAGTTTGACAGATTTGAACAGGGGAGGATGACTATTTCTGACTATGCGGACAGGTTCCACGCCTTGGGCAAGTTCACACCCTTGGTTTTAGAAAACAATAGAATGAAAATGCTGAAATTCGAAGAAGGGTTGAATCCCCGCATACGGACTGCAATAGCGGGGTCGAGCTTGAAGACTTTTGAGGAGATGTTGGACGCATGTTACCGAGTGGAGAGTGACATGCGTAGGTCACAGCCGAGAGAGGCCCGAGAGGAGACGAGCAAGAGGCCGAGAGTAGAATCAAGCGGAAATAGACCCGGACGTTGGGTCAAGATCCCCAGAAAAGGGCAAGCGGGGCCAGTGCAAAGGGCACCACAACAGAACCAACAGAACCGCCAAGCACCAGCAGAGTGCCCGCACTGCCAAAGGAGACACGTGGGTGAGTGTTGGAAGATTAGCGGTGCATGTTTCAAGTGTGGAAAGACGGGACATAGGATCAGGGACTGCCCTGAATGGAATACTAAACCTCAGGTAGCAGCCGGGCCGGGCCCACAGCAGAGAGGCAGGCCTAATGCGAGAGTTCACGCGATGACGGACGCTGAAGTCCAAGAGGATGCGAACGTGGTGACAGGTACAACCTAAGTTAAATAATTGTGGTTTAAGTTGGATTTTAGTTTTCTAAGTTGATAACTGAATGTGTGCTTTATGTGAAACTTCTATGTGTTACCCCCTGTGAATAGGTGTGATCTTAGTTAACAAAGTACCTGCCAACGTGTTATTTGATAGTGGAGCTAGCCACTCCTTCATCTCTAAGCGATTCGCCAAAGGGCTCGACTGTCTACCCGAATGACTTGAGAACCCATTTAGGGTGCAAGCAGCAGGAGAACAAGTGCTGATTTCTCACCATCAGTACAAGAATTGTGATTTGGAATTAGAGGGGAAACTATTCTCAGTGACCTTAGTCCCAATCCCACTGAAGGACTTCGATGTAATATTGGGCATGGATTGGCTGACCAAGAATCATGCCAATATGGATTGTAAGCTCAAGCAAGTGACCCTCAAAGACCCTGAGATGAATAACATCACGATACAAGGGAATGTCAAGATGACCAAAGCTCCAAAGAAGGTATACTTGACAGCAATTAAGGCCTTTAAAGCTTTACAGAAAGGAGCTGAGGGGTTTATGGTATATGCCCTAGATGCGAAGCAGGAGGTTCTCTCTATGGAGCAAATTCCGGTGATCAACGAGTTTAAGGATGTATTTCCGGACGACTTACCGGGAGTACCGCCATCAAGGGAAGTGGAGTTTGAAATCAACCTGATTCCTGGAGCAGAGCCTATATCTAAGGCACCTTACAGAATGGCTCCAGCTGAACTTAAGGAACTGAAGGGGCAACTTCAGGAATTGTTGGACAAGAAGTTGATTCGCCCCAGTGTATCACCATAGGGAGCTCCTGTATTATTTGTGAAGAAGAAAGATGGCAGTATGCGGTTGTGTATTGATTACCGCGAACTGAACAAGATCACCATCAAGAACAAATACCCTCTGCCAAGGATCGAAGATTTATTTGATCAGCTAAAGGGAGCTCGCTGGTTTTCAAAGATTGACCTCCGTCAAGGTTACCATCAATTGCTTGTGAAAGCGGGAGACGTCCCTAAGACCGCTTTTCGGACTCGATACGGGCATTATGAATTTTTGGTGATGCCTTTTGGCTTAACTAATGCCCCAGCGGCCTTTATGGATTTGATGAACACCGTATTCCGAGAGCAGTTGGATCAATTTGTGGTGGTGATCATTGATGACATCCTAGTCTACTCTCCTGACGAGCAAGCACACGCTGAACACTTAAGAGTGGTGTTGCAAATTCTGAGGCAACAGCAACTTTATGCCAAATTCAGCAAGTGTGAATTTTGGCTAAGAAGTGTAGCCTTTCTTGGTCACGTGATTTCGGAAGATGGGATCTCAGTAGATCCTAAGAAGATAGAAGCCATCACTGAATGGCCAAGACCCACCAATGTGACCGAAGTCAGAAGCTTCCTAGGCTTGGCAGGCTACTATAGGAAGTTCGTTGAGGGTTTCTCAACAATAGCAGTTCCATTGAGTCGACTTACGCAAAAGAAGACTAAGTTCGAATGGACTGCTGAATGCGAGTAGAGCTTTACCGAGCTCAAGAAGAGATTGACCACAGCCCCGGTGTTGGCACAACCTTCCGGCACCGACGGTTTCGTGATCTATAGTGACGCGTCCAAGAAAGGACTAGGTATGTACATCATTACAATTAATGCAGTGTATATACATATGCTAGTCTTAAACTAACGTTCTGTTTATAGGTTGTGTTTTGATGCAAAATGAACGAGTCATATCATACGCGTCAAGACAATTGAAACCATATGAGCAGAACTACCCGACGCATGACTTGGAACTCGCAGCTGTGGTATTTGCTCTTAAGATATGGAGACACTACCTATATGGAGAGAAATGCGCAGTGTTCACGGATCATAAGAGCTTAAAGTATCTATTCTCGCAGAAGGAGTTGAATATGAGACAAAGGAGATGGTTAGAGTTGCTCAAGGACTATGACTTGACCATCAACTACCATCCGGGCAAAGCCAACAGAGTGGCGGACGCATTGAGCAGAAAGTCTAGCCACGCAAGACAGTCTCCATTGGAAAGAGAGATTGAAGAGTTTGACATGGAATTGGTGGATTCAGTGGCAAATGTCCTCACAGCTTTGTCTATCAGCCCAGACTTGGTAGACCGAATCAAAGAGGCACAGTATGAGGACCCGACACTGAAAGAGATCCGCGACAAATTATCCACGGGACAAGTAAAGGATTTCCAGATGCGAGAAGATGGGAGTCTATGGTTCCAGAATCGGTTATGCGTGCCAAGTAAAGACGAGCTCCGAACAGAATTGCTCCGAGAAGCGCATAACTCAAGAATGTCCATCCACCCCGGAAGTACTAAGATGTATAAGGACCTCAAAAGAAACTATTGGTGGATAGGAATGAAAAGGTCAATAGCGGCATATGTTGAGAGATGTTTGATATGCCAACAAGTCAAAGCGGAACATCAACGACCTGTTGGTTTGATGAAACCACTGGAGATTCCGGAATGGAAGTGGGAGCACGTGACGATGGATTTCGTAATGGGACTACCCAAGACCCGCAATGGAAACGAGATGATTTGGGTAATTGTGGACCGATTAACGAAGACGGCTCACTTTATAGCCATGCCACATGGAACTTCGTATGAGAGGTTATCCAATATCTATGTGGATAACATTGTAAGTCTACATGGAGTCCCAGTCAGCATCGTATCGGACCGTGACCCCAAGTTCACCTCTAAGTTCTGGAGAGCATTCCAGAAAGCTATGGGTACAGAGTTGAGAATGAGCACAGCATACCACCCGCAAACGGATGGACAATCCGAGAGGACCATCCAAACATTGGAAGACATGTTGAGAGCATGCGCCCTAGATTTTAAAGGGAACTGGGATAGCATGCTGAAGTTAATGGAGTTTTCATATAATAACAGCTATCACAGTGCAATTGGCATGGCGCCATTCGAAGCGCTATACGTGCGGAAGTGCAGATCCCCGATCTGTTGGGATGAAGTGGGAGAAAGGACAATCACCGCACCCGAGTTGGTTGAGCAAACAGTGGTAAAGGTCAAGGTGATAAGAGAGAAACTCAAGGTGGCTCAAGATCGCAGTAAAAGTTGGGCCGACACCAAGAGACGACCGTTGGAGTTTGAGGAAGGCGATAAGGTTTACCTACGAGTTTCACCCACCAAAGGAGTCCCAAGATTCGGAGTGAAGGGCAAGTTGAGCCCTAGATATATTGGTCCTTACGAAGTTCTTGGTAAAGTTGGTGAAAGAGCATACAGACTAGCCTTGCCTCCGAGCTTATCCCAAGTCCATAACGTATTCCATGTATCTCAACTAAGGAAATACGTATCGGATCCAAACCATGTCCTTGAAGCTCAACCGTTGGAGGTGAAAGAGGATATCACTTACGAAGAACATCCTATAAAGATTGTGGATAGAAAGGATCAAGTCCTACGCCGACGCGTCATTCCGTATGTCAAAGTTCAGTGGAGTAACCATACGGAGCGCGAAGCCACGTGGGAGCTTGAGGAACAAATGAAAGAGCTGTATCCACATCTCTTCCAATAAGGTACGTCTGTTTCGAGGACGAAACTTTTTGTAAGGGGGGTGGAATGTTATGCCCCGCACCCTCCGTAGGGTAATTAAACGACAAAGAAGGACTTCACGGAAATTAATGACGGTCAACCGTACTAATTACGAGTTAAATAATAGGATTAATGAGAATTAAATGAAGGTTAAATATTAGGAATTTAATTGCATTTAATTTTTAGAAATAAATATTAGTATTTATCCTTTAAGATAAATAGATAATAAATATAATTTAGAAACACCAAACTTTTTCCTTCCCATATAAGAACTGACTGAACGTCAGTTTTTCCCTTTTCTCAGAAAAGCGACGTCTTCCTGCCATCCCAAGCCCTAGCCGTTTCTTCAAGGAGTAGGAGAGGAAGACATCCCCCAAGAATTGATCCAGCCTTAGTTCGTTCCCTATTCCGTTCTTGAGTAATCACAGGCAAGTGATCTACTTATAAGTTCCTACGATTTGTGAAAGAAAAACGGCCTATTTTGCTATTAAATTGGATCACCATGCAGTAGTTTTCGTTTGTGATTATTTGCGTATGATTTATGTGTTTTGGTTTCAAGATTTGGCCAATGTATATGAAAATGTGTTTGTTGATATTGTTGATTACGTGAAATCCTGCAATTCCCTACCCCTGCATCCCTCCTTGGTGTGATTGCATGCTTGTGTGAGAGTTTGAGGAAAAGATGAGATTTTTGGGATGGAGAGCGTCGGATAATCGAGTTCAAGGTCGAACCATTGGGCGATAAGCGTATAAGCGTTTGAATTTACAGTTTTAAGCATGGATGGTAGCTGGGATTAGGCTTGGATTGATTGGGGATGAACTATGGATATGTGGTGTTCTTGGTACTGCAGATGTTGCAGAAAACGGAGAAAAGATTGGGAAACCGCAGACATCGATCGATCTAAGTGGAGAGATCGATGTCCTCAGAAGGACATCGATCGATCGATGTAGGAGGAGACTGAGAGATCGATGTCCTCAGAAGGACATCGATCGATCGATGTGGGTGAACTTGAGAGATCGATGTCCTCAGCAGGACATCGATCGATCGAAGTGGAGAGATCGATGTCCTCAGCTGGACATCGATCGATCGATGTATAGGGGATGAAGTCCAGAAATTTTGGGGAAAATAGAGGAAGAAAGGGGGACGTTCGGCGAACCTTTGGGTGACTTTAGAGACTTCTTAAGACCTGACTAAGGGTAGTATAAGCCTTGGGAACATGACCTAGGATGGTGAACCAATGTCGGTGACTTCGATGGGTTCTCGAATCAGGTTTCAACGGGAATGACTTAGGCGGGTTAGGAGATGAAGGTACGAGGTATTTGAGAATGGTTAGGGATATTTGTCTTAGGTTATGGATCTTAGGATCATGACTAAAGGTTGACGTGATAGTCGAAGCCTAAGTGATGACGTGTAAGTTAGTGGAACTCGTGTGTGTTTATACTTGCGCATGTGTACATGAGTGACTTATATTAATGTGACTTGCATACGAGAATGAGAAATGAGAATGATATGAGGAGTCTTGCATCATGGCACGTGCATTGCATATTGATTTGAAAAGAAAGGTGCTTCGGCACAGATTTGCGAAGGTGACCTGCAATGTTAACCGGGATGGAAATTTAAGCCAGGGTGCATTGCAGGGCACAAAAGACTGTAACGTTAACCGGGATGGAAATATAAGCCGGGGTGCGTTACAGGGTATAAAGCCCTCTACAATGTTAATCGGGATGGAAATTTAAGCCGAGGTGCATTGTAGAGTTTTACGAGTCTGTGATGTTAACCGGGATGGAAATTTAAGCCGGGGTGCATCACAGAGCATTACGAGCCTGTAACGTTAACCGGGATGGAAATATAAGCCGGGGTGCGTTACAGGGTTACGAGTTACGAGACTGGACATTGTGACATGCATTGCACTGTTTTGAAAGAGAAAGCGTTCATGCATATGTGAATGTGTAGTGTAGTGCATCTTTTGACATGCATCACGAGAGTCAATGTGGTATGAACGAGTGTGGTACCTGATTGCCTACGAATTGTTAAATGGGAACAAATTGTTGTACTTGCTTTACTACGTTATTCAATTCTACCTTTGAAAGTTTACAAGACATGTGCCCCTCAAGTCCCTTGAATTACATATTACTCATGTCTTGCCATGTGTTGATCCCGTATGTCTTATAAGTGGGTTACTTGCTAGCGTTTTCGCTAAGGGTACTGCCTTGATTTTGCAGATGAACCCAGTTACGATATGATTTTCATTGAGGACGACGGCGAGTGGGCTGAATGGGATGTTTAGACCTTGTAGAGAGCATTGACAGGATAGTTTGTTATTTCTGTTCCTTAATTCATTGAGGTTTTAGATGGCTGCGACCATAGACATTTGGTTATTAACGTTGACTTCGACGTATTACTTAGATGGTTTTGATTGATATGATACGTTTCCGCACTTATTTCTCTTACGTCATTGATGATGTGTATTCGAGAGATGAGACGTCTTGTAGTCTTCTCTGTAAGCTACGACGGGTGTACCGGTTCGGATTCCGCTGTCCGGGTCGGGGCGCTACAGGAATAATAAATAATTTTCTGAAAACAACATATAAGGAAAAATGTAGTATTGAGAAAAACAGATATGGACTGAGTAGTAAAATGGAAAAAAGGCAAGGGGTGACTTCATGACAGTGTTTTAGGTGCAACTGCTACGATCACATGGAAAGCATTCGATCGAAACACGAGACCTTCATTTCCACATTGTCTTGTTTGTTTGCCTTTCATGAATTTTCTTTTCGGAAACTATTACGAGTATGATGCAGGAAAATTGTTGCATTTGCTAGAAATTCAAGATAAGACATAATCTTATGTGTTTCAGATTTATGCATATGCATATACATATGTATACATATACTTGTGTGTGTAGATTTACTTATTTACATACACGCACGCATATACATACACATAGCTATAGATATACATGTATGTGTGTGTGCGAAAAACCTTTAGGTCTAGCGGTTAAGTAGCGTTTATCCTATTCCTGTGTCTCAAGTTCGATTCCCCTCCCCAATTTAAAAAAAAATACGTGTATGTGTGTGTATATTTACTTATTTATGTGTATATATGTAGCGTCCCGGCCCGATACTGGACATCAGTACCAGTGTACCCACTGTAGCCTACTATGAGAACTACGAAGCGTCAAAGCAGATCATGCACACGTCATCCATGACGTAAGATAAATCAGCAGAAACGTCGTAAAATTTAAAACTTCAATAACACTAATATACCCAAATGAAATACAACGGAAATAAAACGTATTCGAGAAAATGCCTAATATATCCTCCAATACAAAATATTAAACAGTAAGTCTTTCAGCCAAAAAGAGAATGAACGTAAATCTATCAACTTCATTGACCAGCATCCCAATGAGCCCACTCGCTGTTGTCTGCTACAAAAGATCATTTCGTACTCTACACACCTGAAAAGAAGACGGAGTATATATTCTTAGTGAAAACATCGCTAGCAAGTAACTCGTCTATACACCTTACGGGACTACATACGACGAGTCACGAGTACATAAATCAATGCCCAAAATAAGGTGCTCGGTTTAGCAAATAAAATCTTTATAACATTTCATCAAAGCCAAATAAGTCACATAAATGATACACAAATACATAACCAACATAACATGTCAAATCTTATGCTTCGTGTTACATGATGCATGTACTTCTTTAAAACCACACACTGAATTAAACAAAACTCATGCATATGCCTTCTTTCGTAAACATGCCATGCGTGTCATTTCACCAAATTTTCACAATTCTTCTTATCTTATTTTTCGTGTAGCAGAACTTTATACCCTATGGGTGATCAATCCACAGCAAACAGAACTTTATACCCCATTGAAAAAGGTCCACGGCCCCCTAACATATAAACTTCATCCCTTGCTGTTGATTCACAGGTTATGAATTTATACCCTGCCACTGCAGGCGTGACTTTTATACCCTGCGATCAACTAGCATCCATAGTATGGTCTTCTTTTACATACACATGTTCTTTCGCAAAACAAAACTCATGTCATAATACAAAATGCTGATGTCGTGTTGCAAATGCTCAAGCTACGTCATGTCAATCTCCTAAACATGTACACGCACACACACTTTACGTATTGATTACAGGGTCACAAACCTCAAACGTATCTCAAGCATAACTCACTCGTACTATTACACACCCTCTTGTATTACAAAATCACCTCGAGTTCATACTTAGTATTACTCATTCACACTTAACATTTACAACTCAAATACACCTCGAAAACACTTGTATTTTATGAACCATGGAAAATAATAAAAGTATCTTAAATACATGGAATGCTTAATGTGTCGAAAGGGACTTCCAGAACACTTGGAACGCCTTTAGGAGGCCCCTAATGTGACATAAAGCGCCTGTACTAGGCATTCGAAGTATTCTGAAATACACAAGTACACATCGAGCGCCTACATAAGGCGTCTCAAGTGACATGGACTGCCTTATGAGGTGTTCGAAGTATTCTGGAATGTGATGTGACACATCGAACGCCTACATAAGGCGCCTTATGTGACATGAAGCGCCTTATGTGGTGTTCGAAGTGTTCTGGAATGCACTGGGACACATCGAACGCCTACTTTAGGTGCCTAATGTGACATTAAGCACCTAAAGAAGTGTTCGAAGTGTGCTGACAATTCCCAAAACCTGCAATTCCGCAGCAACTTCATCTATTTATCTTCTCCCTTCACCCCTTTCACGTCAAACACCCCGGATTCAACTTATTATCTAAATCTATCAGGCATAGCACACAACTAACATGGATTTATTCTTAAATATATCAAATCGCATCAATTCGAAGGCTTCTATCACCCACATCTTCTAATAAATCATCAAACTTTCCAACACGAAAAATCTACAACCACCCATCATTCACCCTTAGACCTTCTGCAAATCCTCTCAAATCATCTCAGGTACAGTTAATAAACATAATAACTTATAACAAGCCGATAAACACATCACGGATGACACTTTTAGGGCATGTTTAACAACAACCAAGCACAACATAAATATTCTCAGAATTTGACCCAAAGGATATGACTTTACTCTATCAACAATAACAAATACATATAGTAGAGCATTCAACATAAATGCATCAAGATTACCAATGCGTGATCCAATTTTCTCTTGATAAGAACATAGGGTCTGTTGATATAAAATGTGCATAAAGCGTATAGAAAGATTACTTGCCTTTGAGTATAGGTAACCTTACGGTGTTTTGGGTTGGATTCCGGGATGGATTGCACTTGGGATTTAGCGGGTTTTCTTCCTTTCTCTTCCTTTGTCTTTCTTTCTTCTCTTCTTTCCCCTCTTCTTTCCTCCAGCCGTTTCGCCCCTTTTCTTTTGCTTTATAACCGTTGCCTCTCTCTCCCGGAGAGTTGTACTAAATTTTGTAACTCTCCCATCATTTAAGTGGGGAGGGCAATTCTGGTATTTTGGCCTAATTTTCTCAATTTTAGCTTTTTGACTATTTTTCCACCTACAATTTATTTAATTAAGCCTCATAAACATATGAAATCAACAGAATTGTATTTTAGGCCGTTTTTAATTATTTAACGGCGGACTCGAAAATTACGGGGTATGACATTCCACCCCCTTACAAAAAGTTTCTCCTCGAAACTTATATACCATAGTTGAAGAGTTGAGGATACTTCTCCCGCATATGTGCTTCAAGTTCCCAAGTGGCTTCTCGTTCCGTATGATTGCTCCACTGGACCTTCACATAAGGAATCACCTTCTTCCTCAACACTTGTTCCTTCCAGTCCACGATTCTCACCAGTACCTCTTCATAAGTAACATCACTATTGAGTTCCAAAGGTTGTGCTTCGAGCACATGGCTCGAATTTGTCACGTACTTCCTTAACTGTGATACGTGAAAGACGTTATGGACTTGCTTCAATACCGTAGGTAATGCCAACCTATATGCCAATGTTCCTACCTTCTCCAATACCTCATAAGGACTAATAAAGCAGGGACTTAGCTTGCTTTTCAATCCAAATCTCATAATACCTTTCGTAGGTGACACTCTCAGATAAAGTTTTTCACCCACATCAAATTCCAAAGGCCGTCATTTGGAATCTGCCCAACTGCACAACTTTTATTACGGTCCTGAGTCGTCTTGAGTCTGTCTCAAATAATCTTCACTTTCTCTAACGTCTTGTCAAGTAGTTCAAGTCCGGTGATGGTCCTCACACCAACTTCGTCCCAATACACATGAGACCTACACTTCCATCCATACAACGCTTCAAAGGGAGCCACGTCAATTGCACTGTGGTGACTGTTATTAAACGAGAACTCCATTAATTTCACCATTTCGTCCCAACTTCCTTTGAAGTCCAGGACACAAGCCCTTATCATGTCTTCTAGGGTCTGGATAGTTTGCTCAGACAGTCCATCGGTTTAGGGATGATAAGTTGTACTCAACCTTAACTCCGTACCCATGGTTCTCTGAAAGGCTGCCCATAACTTAGATGTAAACTATGGATCTCGGTCAGACACTATACTCACTCGGACGCCATGTAAGCTGACAATATTATCCATATATAGATTTACCAACTTGTCAAGAGACAATTCACTCGAGATGGATAGAAAATGTGCAGACTTGGTTAATCGATCCACAATAACCTAGATCATGTCATATCCACTTCTCGTCTTTGGTAAACCGGCTATGAAATCCATCATGATGTGCTCCCATTTTTATTTTGGAATCTTCAATGGCATCAACAATCCACCAAGCCGTTGGTATTCAGCCTTAACTTGCTCGCACACAAAACATCTATATGTCTTTTCATTCTGGACCACCAATACTACTGTTTGAGATCTCTGTACATCTTGGTGCTACTAGGATGTATCGATAACCTTGAGCTATGAGCCTCATGCAATATTTCTTTCCTTAGCTCATCTAAATCAGGTACACACAGTCTTCCTATAAACCATAAGCTCCCGTCCTCATTGACCTCAAATTCTTCAACACACAACCTATAGCATTCTTCGATGCATCGGTAGAGATCACAAACCCATCAGTACCAGAGGGTTGAGCCAGTACTGGGGCTGTGGTTAACCTTCTTTTGAGTTTTGAGAAGCTCTTCTCGCATTCGGCTGTCCACTCAAACTTGGACTTCTTTTGAGTAAGGAGACTAAGGGGCACCACTATTATTGAGAATCCTTCAACAAACTTCCTGTAATAGTCAGCTAGACTCAAGAAACTTCGTACTTCGGTGACATTAGTGGGTCTAGGCCACTCAGTGATAGCTTCCACTTTCTTCGAATCCACTACAATCCCTTCTTCTGATATCACATACCTAAGGAAGGTCACGCTCCTCAGCTAAAACTCACATTTGCTAAATTTAGCGTATAGTTGCTTCTATCTCAGAATGCCTAGGACGATATTCATAAGAATATCATCTATGAATACCACCACAAACCTATCCAATTGTTCTCGAAAGACGATATTCATAAGGTCCATAAAGGCTGCAGGGGCATTTGTCAACCCAAATGGCATCACTAAGAACTCATTGTTGCCATATCTCGTGCGGAAGGCTGTCTTTGCGATGTCTTTAGCCTTCACTCGAAACAGATGGTACTCTGATCGGAGGTCAATTTTAGAGAAGATCCTGGCACCCTGACAGATGTAGGAAATCCTTCCGTTAGAACCACAAAATTTTAACGAAAGGTCAAGCTTAACAAAACTTACCTTGAGCTAGTCAAACAGATCCTCAATTCGCGGAAAGGGGTACTTATTCTTGATGGTAATTTTATTCAGATCTTGATAGTCGATACAGAGTCTCATGCTACAATCCTTCTTCTTCACGAATAAAACAGGTGCACCTCAAGGTGACTCACTAGGGCGAATAAACTTCTTGTCCAATAACTCATGAAGTTGTTCTTTCAGCTCTCTCAATTCCGCCGGAGCCATTCTATAACGGGCTTTAGAAATGGGTTCGGCTCCTAGAATCAGATTTTTCTCGAACTCGACTTCCCTCAGAGGTGGCACTCTTGGCAGTTCTTCCGGAAACACATCCAGAAACTCGTTGACCATCGGAATCTGCTCAATAGAAGGTACTTCCTGAGTAACATCCATTGCATACACTAGGAACCCCTAGTCACCTTTCCTTAAGGCTCTGCAAGATTGAGCAGCTGACATATGCACCTTCTTGGGGACGTTCTTTCGTCCCGCATCCCTTTGGAACATTACTTCTTTCATCTCAGCATTCTTGAATGTCACATGCTTCAATCGGCAGTCAATGTCGGCGTGATGCTTGGCCAACAAGTTCATTCCTAATATAACGTCGAAGTCGTACATCTGGATAGGAATCAGCATGGCAGAGAACATTTGCTCTCCGAATTCTAACTCACAATCCTGGTACTGCTGGTGCGAGACCATAATTTGATCTCGGCCGCTTGGACACGGTACGGAGTTTCTAACCACTCATACCAAGGTGCTTAGTGAATCTCTTTGCCACAAAAGAGTGGCTTACGCCACTATCTAAAAGCACGTTGGCAGGTATCTTATTTACTAAAATAGCACCTAGGACCATATCAAGTTTCACACAGGGATTTAAACACGTAAAGACTCGATTCAAATCAGAATTTTAAACTTAATTTAAATTGTACCTGCTACCACATCAGTGGCTTCTTGGACGTCAGTGTCCATCATGAGATGCATACGGGCGTTTGCTCTCGGCTTAGCCCTTGGCTGTTGTGCTGCCTCTCCAGGAGCATTTTTCTTCATCTCGGGATAGTCTCTAATCAGATGGCCCACTTTTCCATATCGGTAACACGCACCAGCCAGCTTTCCACACTCACCGATGTGACTCTTGTTGCAGTGGGGGCAAACTCCCACCGCTTGCTGAGTAACTGGATTCTATAGTGGGGGTCTCTGAAAATTTCTCACTGGCCTCTCCTCTGGATCTTGACCCAACGTCCGGGACTGCCACCAACTCTAATCTCCTCTCTCGGCCTCTTGCCTGTCAGATGATCCTGCACTGGCATCTCTTGCCGCTACTCTGCAGAAATCACTCTCAATGTGGAAGCACGCTTCCAACATATCCTCGTAAGTTCTCATCCCCACATTTACAATCGCTGATCGAATTCTTGAGTCCAGACCTTGCTCAAACTTTGTTATCTTTAAGCGATTATCAGACATAATTGTAGGAGCGAATTTCCCCAAAGCATGGAATCGATCGGCATATTCTGACACTATTATCTGACCCTGCTCCAATCTGTCAAACGCCATTATCTTGTCCAGTATTGTAGTCTCTGGCACGTAGTACTTCAGGAACGCATCACAGAACTGCGCCCACGAGATAGGTGGGGTCATCCTTAGTACCATACCAGCCCACCATTCACCTGCCTTGCCACGCAAAAGAGGTGTGGCCATATCCACCTTGATCTCCTCAGGCAATTGCACCAGCCTGAAACATTTCTCTACTTCATCCAGCTGATGCTGAGCCTCCTCGGGGTTAGTACACCACAAACTCTGGAACTCTTATCTTCCTCATCTCTCCATAGAAGAACCGGATATTATGCTGCGGTGGCGGAGGAGGCTCCTGCTACTGGGCAAACCCCTGGGCAATTACCGTCAGTGCATCCATGAGCACTTGGGATAGAACCACTTGTGGTGGCTGATTCTTCTTCCGTTGCCCGAGTTTCCTATGTTATCTTTTCATGGAGGCATTTTCTGAGAGGTCAACACTTTCATTAGCATTCAGTAAACCCAAAACAATATTAAAAGTTTGAATGCATAGCAATGGAAAGGGTATGAAATTAAAATTAATACAGAAAGTTAAATGATATAAGCTCTTGCACACAGCCAACCCATATCATACTTAGATTCTAGATAATAAGCACTTATACCAAAGGATCAAACTTAAGGGGAAACCACATCTGAAATTGCTAAAAGATCATGAACCTAAGTTTCCGAGATAGATCTGAAGCCTAGGGCTCTGATACCACTTGTAGCGCCTCGGTCCGATATTGGACATCAGTACCAGTGAATCTGTCGTAGTCTGCTACGAAAACTACAAAGCGTCAAAGCAGATCACACACACGTCATCCATGACATAGGATAAATTAGCGGAAACGTCGTAAAGTTTAAAACTTCAATAACAACAATATACTTAAATGAAATACAACAAAAATAAAATGTGTTCGGGGAAATGCCTAATATATCCTCCAATACAAAATATTAAACAGTGTCTTTCAGCCAAAAAGAGAATGAACGTAAATCTATCTACTTCATTGACCAGCATCCAAATGAGCCCACTTGCCGTTGTCTTCTCCAAAAATCATGTCGTACTCTGCTCAACTGAAAAGAAGACGGAGTACATATTCTTAGAGGAAACATCGGTAGCAAGTAACCTGTCATACACCTTACGGGACCACACAAGACGAGTCACCAGTACATAAATCAATGCCCAAAATAAGGTGCTCGGGTTAGCAAATAACATCTTTATAACAACTCATCAAAGCCAAATAAGTCACATAAATGATGCACAAATACAGAACCAGCATAACATGTCAAATCTTATGCTTCGTGTTACATGATGCATGTACTTCTTTAAAACCACACTAAATGAAACAAAACCCTTGCATATGTCTTCTTTCGTAAACATGTCATGCTTGTCATTTCACAAACTTTTCACAATTCTTCTTATCTTATTCTTCGCATTGCAGAACTTTATACCCTTTGGGTGATCAATCCACAGCAAACAGAACTTTATGCCCCGTGTTGAAAGGTCCACGGCCCCATAACATATAAACTTTATACCTTGATGTTGAGTCATAGGTCACTCTTTATGCCCTGCCACTGCAGGCGTGATTTTTATACCCTCCGATCAACCAGCAGCCATAGTCTTGTCTTATTTTACATGTGCGTATTCTTTTGCAAAATAAAACTCATGTCAGAATGCAAAATGCTTATATCATGATGCAAATGATCATGTCAGGTCATGTCAATCTCCTAAACATGTACACACACTTTACATATTGATTACAGGGTCGTAAACCTCAAACGTACCTCAAGCATAACTCACTCGTAGTATTTCACACCTTCTTGTATTACAAAATCACCTCAAGTTCATACTTAGTCTTACTCATTCACACTTAACGTTTACAATTCAAATACACCTTGAAAACACTTGTATTTTATGAAACATGAAAAGGAATAAAAGTATCTTAAATACATGGAACGCTTAATGTGTCGAAAGGAACTTCTAGAACACTTGGAACGCCTTCAGGAGGTGCCTAATGTGACATAAAGCGCCTATACTAGGCGTTTGAAGTATACTGGAATACACTGGTACACATCGAACGCCTGCATAAAGCACCTCAAGTGACATGGAGTGCCTTATGAGGTGTTCGAAGTATTCTGGAATGTGCTGTGACACATCGAACTCCTATATAAGGCACCTTATGTGACATGAAGCGCCTTATGTGGTGTTCGAAGTGTTCTGGAATACAATGGGACACATTAAACGCCTACTTTAGGTGCCTAATGTGACATTGAGCACCTAAAGAGGTGTTCGAAGTATTTTGATGATTCTCAAAACCTGCAATTCTGTAGAAACTTCTTCTCTTCATCTTCTCCCTTCACCCTTTTCACGTCAAGCACCCCGGATTCAACTTATCATCTAAATCCATCAGGCATAGCACACAACTAATATGGATTGATTCTTAAACATATCAAATTGCATCAACTATAAGCCTTCTATCACCCACATCTTCCAATAAATCATCAAACTTTCCAATACAACAAATCTACAACAAACCATCATTCACCCTTCAGACCTTCAGCAATCATCTCAAATCATCTCAGGTACAGTTAATAAACATAATAAATTATAACAAGTCAATAAACACATCGCGGATGACACTTTCATGGCATATTTAACAACAACCAAGCACAACATAAATATTCTCAGAATTTGGCCCAAAGGACATGACTTTACACAATCAACAACAACAAATACATATAGTAGAGCATTTAGCATAAACACATCAAGATTACCAACGTGTGATCCAATTTTCGCTTGATAAGAACATAAGGTCTGTTGATACAAAATATGCGTAAAGCGTATAGAAAGATTACTTGCTTTTGAGTCTAGGTAATCTTACGGTGTTTTGGGTCGGATTCCGAGATGGATTGAACCTAGGATTTAGCGGGGTTTCTTCATTTCTCTTCCTTCTTTCTTTCTTCTATTCTTTTCCCCTCTTCCTTCCTCCAGCCGTTTCACACTTTTCTTTTGCCTTATAACTGCTGCCTCTTTCTCCTGGGGAGTTATACTAAATTTTGTAACTCCCTCATCATTTAAGTGGAGAGGGCAATTCTATTTTGGCCTAATTTTCTCAACTTCGGTTTTTTGACTATTTTCCACCTATACTTTATTTAATTAAGCCTCATAAACATATGAAAACAATAGAATTGTATTTTAGGCCGTTTTTAATTATTTAATGTCAGATTCAAAAATTACGGGGCATGACAATATATATATATATACACACACACACACATATATATATATGTGTGTGTGCGTTTATCTGCTTTTTTTTGATGAAAGACGGGCGGTACCGTCTTGGTGTTTTATTAATAATATGACCCTCACTTGCGTTTATCTACTTTTATATATACACATTTACACACAAGCGCACACATACACCTGTGCTTAGATAGGGGTGGGTGAGAGGGTGTGTCCACACACACACACACATAGATATATATATATATATGTATATATCATATACGTACACATATATAAGTATATATGTATGTACATGTTAGCTTCGTGACAAACACTTTAGAGGAGGTGAATAGAGTGTTGGGCTATCTTTTGGGTTTTTCTGGATTTTGTAGAAGTTTACTCAAATGTTCTCCAAAGTAAGAAAGAGATATTTGAGAAATAGTGGATGATTACACCCGATATAGAATGCTTTGAATATATTTGCTTCTACTCTACTACCGCTTTCTTTCCAAACTGGATTTTCAATAACAACTTTTCTTATTACCTTTAATAAGAAACAAAAACAATAACAGCAATGCATATGCTGACAACTAGTGCAAACAATAACATCAACTTATGGCACAAAACACCGTGTGGAAGCAACAACAGCAGTTACAAGCAAGAACCAACCTTTGCTTTTTCACAACTTCAACAAAGTTCTACCAAAGAACTTTCACCAAGTGGGTTTTAGGAAAGTAGTGAACTTACACTTTCAGATGAGTCTAAAGCACCAATAATAGATCAAATATAGCTAGTTTCTCTTGTGTTAGACAATCACTTGCACAATACAATAATAATACAAAGCAATAAGGGCTTAATAGACTTTATGCACTTTTGCATGTTTGATAGATTTTTACAACAACGGGAGATGAAGCCTGAAGAGGATGAAAGTGTGTATATGTCCAATCTGAGCTTCTACAATATATACAGGCTGCAAAGCCACGTTCTTGTAGCCTCCATAAAATCTTCAACCCAATCACATGTCTTGAAAATATTCAAATAGTTTTTAGTCACCTATAGTTGGATTTGATGCCCCATAGTCACCATAGAATATCTAAGGTATGTTTACAATAGTCAAAAAAAAATTATAGATGTTGGGAGAAAGTCCACAATCATTTGGGTAAGATTGGAGAAAGAAAACACTTTAAATGTTCCTTGGATTTTGTTCCAACGACTATAAAAATTTGAATTCTGTGCTCATCGATCAATGTATGTCTCACTTTTCAGAGATTAATGTTACATCAATTGATCGATATCTTTATGCTGAGAGATTGATGTCAAACAGCATGGTTTCAATTTTTGCATCCTACCTACATCGATCCATCAATATCTTTTCTTTTAGAGACTTAATGTCACATCGATTGATCGATGTCTTCAAACTGAGACATCAATATTGGATCGTGTGTTTCAATTTTATACCTTATCTGCATCGATTGATCAATGTCACTCTTTTTAGAGACTCATGTTAGATCGATTGATATATGTGCTTCAACCTGAGAGATCAATATTGGACAGTGTGATTTTATTTTTATACGATTCTTACATAGATCGATCTATTTCTCTTTTTATATATTGTAGCATACATAGATCGATCTATGTAAGAGATCTATATTTCACATTGTGCTTTTTGTTTTTGTTTCATTCCTAAAGTAAAAAAAATAACATTTTACCCTTTCTCACACATCTTTAAACTTCATCAAAAAACTTCATACTCTACCATCATGTGCGTTTATGTGTCTGTATGTGTGCGTATGTGAGGGCGCGTGTGTATATAGACATGTATTAATTCTGTTTTTTATTTTGATGGTAGATTTAATTGATGATTTCAAGTTGGAACCATAATTGATATCCAAGGGAGAGAAAAGGTATAGACAATTCTAAAATATTTCCTCTTCAAAACCTACTGAACCATTTCAATATACACTAACCAACCCTTTGAATAAACAACAAGAAGAACAGTCATACCCAATATATTTCAATAACAGCAAAAGCTATCGCTAGGATCTGGAAAAGGTAAGAAGCAGACAAACAATACATCTATCCCAAAGGATAGAGAGTTTGCTTCAAATCAGACCCCTGGCTCTATATGTACCTGCATAGATAGTACAATAATAGGAATATGTACTAGTGAATGGATTATATTAAATATAAATCAAAAGCTTCCGATATTAAAATAGTCAACAGTGGATTCGCACAAATAGTTGAAAGACAAAGACCAAAACAAAAAAATGCAAGTCAATATAGAATGTAGAGACTATCTAATAATCTAAGTATGCTCTAGCGTGTCCCTATATCCTGTCTATCCCTCCTTAACCTTAATCCTCCGCCCTTTGAATAAGAATCATATAAAATAATTCACGAACCAAACACCTCCTTATTTATTGTTTAGCAAATTGAACAAAAAAATCCATCAAACTTTGGCTTCCAAATTCACGAGTAATCTATGATTAGTAATTTATTATATGTAGAAAATACAATTAGAAATAATTGATGACCTTCCAGTGAAGTAGCGAGGTTAGAAATAAGTTAGATAAGCATGACATATTAGAGGGAAACTCTATGGATACCATAGATGACTTAACAAATAAAGTGAGAAATCCTAAGCGGGACAACAAGAAGCAAAACAAACAATAATAACAAGAATGTTCTGAAAAACAAACTAAATAAGTTTAGTGGTAGCTTTCTTAGACTTGGAAATATGTTAAATAGTTCAAGGAATACACATGTTAAGAGTGGTCTAGGATGAATAGAAGATGAAAATAAGGATGAACCTCTTAAATTCATCTCATCTTTGTCGAAGTAATATTGGCGGAAAATTGTAGTTAGACAGAATTTTAAGGTTAGTGCATCAAAGTTTTAGCATGCTCATTCAAATAGCAATCCCTTCAGACAAGCACCACAATAACAAAAACAACATTACCTGTTACTTTAGAGGCTCTATGGGGGGCTCGGATGTACACAATCATACCGATGTATTATTTTTCGATGACACATAATTAAAATCACGTCAACCTATGTCGATTAACTACTATGTCACAATCTACACAGCCAATTTAGTGAGTCATAATGTTAATTATTTGCGTTATGATCAAGCTCAAAATACTCAACGTGATTATGTACCTAGACAAGATAGAAGGCCTAAGCATATTGTTTCGCGGCCTAATCACAATGTTTATGTGTTATACCGTAACACCTGCAATAAACATTACTAGAGGAAGGATGCATAGTGGTTAGCCCAAATTACACTATTAAAAAAATCCTTTTCAAAACTCTCCTCAAATCTGATTCTGTAAAACTCAGAATCCGAGTCTGTATTTGAAAATTTGTTTCTCCTTATGTAGAACTTCAAAACCTTTGAAACTTTCCAGAAACAAACTTCAAGATGGTCTATAACTCCTACAAAAATTTGAGGAAATCCAAAGTCGTTTGATCCTTTAACAAAGTAAACACTTTTAGTCGCGCAGATTTTTCAGAACATGGTAGAAAAGTTATTCAACTTTAAAAAGCTATAACTCCTTGTACACTTATCCAAAAGCTGTGTTTTTTATGTTAAGAAAAACTAGGAAGTCTAGTTTATCTTTTCAAAATAGCCTTGACTACGTATCCTAGCCAAATAATACAAAATTGTAAAACTTTGAAGTCAGGTCTGTGTTGCTGATAGATTTGAGCAACAAACTTGCAACAACTGATTGACTAACTTTTCCATGCTCAAATCAAGTGATTATTGTTGCAAAAGAAAGCTAACATTTTGAAGTTGGCCGACACCAAAAATCAGAAATTTTGAAAACATTTTTGATTTTTCCAGATTTTAGAAGTTTAGTGCAGGAACTGGAAAAATCAGACAAAAAGGTAAATAAGACAAGAACACAATAATTTATCCTGGTACGGTCAATGTGACATAGTCCAGTCTCAAGGAACACATTTCCTTGGATTTTCAGTATGAAATGATCACCTTACACCTTATAAAGTACTTGATCCTGAGATTATACACCAACCCTAATCAAGACTTGATTTCATCACCTTACTGCACAAGAATGAAAACACCTCACCACTTATTGATGTGGCCTTGTAGAATGGCTAATCAATTGCAACTTTTATGAGTACAAGAGGTGTAAATATTGCACAACAACAATCAAAATCGCCTATAACATTAGCTGCAAGAACAAGAATGGAGGAGAAGAAGAAGATAAGAGCTTCAAATGTTGTGTTCATCCTTCTTCAACTCCACTCTTATTTATAGATGTGAGCAGCCCCTTGTGGATTAGGATGACCACATGTCACCTTCCATATCATCAATCTCACTTGTCATCATTTGATTGTATGGCCACACATCTTGCTTAGTTGGCATCTTAAAGAAATGTGATTAGACCAAGTTAAATGCTGAAAAATTCTTTGCAGAAATTTTGTAGTGGTTTTGGATGACCACTTCTTTCTCCACCTTCTTCTCAACCTCTTCAACAACTTGGTTAGGATATAGGATTACCTCAATTCAGTTGATCTTCAGCTGCCAAAATGAAAATTCATGCCACCTTGGGTGCCAAGTATGCAATTCCTTGTTAACATATCAACTAGGAGTGTTTTGGTGGTCTATGTGGTGTAGTCTTACACATATGTAAAAATTTGATTTGTCCACCTCATAAGAACATAAATGACTTTTTAATGTTAAAAAATAAGTCATAAGTCAGATAATAATGGCTGGATAGTGGTGAGAATCGGCTGCCTTATAAACATCATTGATGATCCAAACTACTTTTCCTTTTTTCTCCTTCAAATGTGGAAAATTGTTTCTCAGCCTTTGGCCAATTTCCATCCAAAAATAATGAGAAAAAAGTCCCAAAATATGTGTACAATAACACCATGATGATCATATAGTGTGACAAAATAAATATCACAATATAAGAAGCCCGAAAATAACCGAAAACCATACATATATGGTTAACATAGATGTGAAGTCCATGACCACCAAGAATAATATGAAAGACCATGAATATGATATAAGAGACATCCATAGGGAAACCATTTTAGCATTACACGGAAAATAAAATCTGTGTAAATGACCAAAATGCAATTGTCTCCAAAATGATCAAAATGCCTTTGGAAACCAAATGTGTATAGAAAGGGTGTAGAGATACTTCAACTCTGTCCTTTTATTCATATGGATGTTCTTCATAAGATATGGCCATGCAATAGATCAAAAATACTCTTTTGCCCTTGCGGTAAGTTGTAATAACTTCCTTGGCAAGTTAGTGATATGACACATGCATATATGAATTTATAAACCTATAAAATCTAAGTAGTGAAACATGATAAAGGTATATGGAATATTTAGAACTCATTACATGCAAAGAAGATCGTGTGTATACCAATAATGGTTATTATTTTGTCATATGTTGAGAAATTTTTCAAAAATCTGTTAACATCGATCGATCCATGTCTTAATTTTAGACACTGATGTATAGCGCCCTGGCCTGGTACTGGACATCGGTTACAGTGCACCCGCCGTAGTCTGCTACGAGAACTACGAAGTGTCAAAGCAGATCAAGCACACGTCATCCATGACATAAGATAAATCAGCGAAAACGTCGTAAAATTTAAAACTTCAATAATAACAAAATACCCAAAGAAATACAGTGGAAATTAAAACGTGTTTGATGAAATGCCTAACACATCCTCCAATACAAAATGTTAAACATCAAGTCTTTCAACTTAAAGAGAATGAACAGAAATGTATCCACTTCAGTGACCATCATCCCAATGAGCCCACTAGCCGTCGTCTTCTACAAAGATCATTTCGTACTCTGGTTCACATGAAAAAAAGATAGAGTATCTATTCTTAGCGAAAACATCGCCACCAAGTAATCCGTCTATACACCTTACGGGACCACACACAACGAGTCACCAGTATATAAATCATTGCTCAAAATATGGTGCTCGGGGTTAGCAAATAACATCTTTATAACAATTCGTCAAAATCAAATAAATCACATAAATGATACGAGCATAACATACTACATAAACAGATCATTTGCAAATGTCCATTCTTGCATGTCAAGTCTTGTGCTTCGTGACTCATGAGCATGTATTCCTTTAAAACCACAAACAAAACCCATGCATATGTCTTCTTTCGTAAATATGTCATGCGTGTCATTTTACGAATCTTTTCGTAATTCTTCTTATCATATTCTTCGCGTAGCAGAACTCTATACCATATGGGTAATCAATCCACAGCAAATAGAACTTTATACCCCATACTGAAAGGTCCACGTCCACATAACATAACTTTATACCCCATGCTGATAGGTTCACGGCCCCATAACATAACTTCATACCCTGCTGTTGATTCACATGTCACACTTTTATACACTGCTACCGCAGGAGTGACTTTTATTACCCTGCGATCAACCAGCAGCCATAGCTTGTCTTTCAAAAACTTTAATCTTTTTTTTTGCAAACGTATGTTCTTTTGCAAAACAAATCCCATGTCGAAATGAAAAGTGTTCATCTCGTGATTGAGAATGCTCATGTAATATCATATCAAGCATGTAAACATACACACACTTTACCTATCAAGTACAACATCCTGGACCTCAAACCCACCACGCTCGTACCTTTTTAGGTCCGTTCGTATTACAAATTCACTTCGGATCCATTCTTAACCTTACTCATTCACCTTTAGCATTTACACCTCAAGTACACCCCAAATACTTTTGTATTTTATGAGCAAAGGAAGAGAATAAAGGTATCTCACATACACGGAGCGCTTAATGTGTCAAAAGAGACTTCCAGTACACTTGGAACGCCCTCAGGAGGAGCCTATAATGACATGAAGCGCCTATTCTAGGCGTTTGAAGTGTTCTGGAATGTGCTGTGACACATGGACCGCCTACATAAGGCGCCTTATGTAACATAAAGCGCCTTATGAGGTGTTCAAAGTGTTCTTGAAGTTGCTGTGACACATCGAACGCCTACATAAGGCGCCTTATGTGACATGAAACGCCTTATGAGGTGTTCGAAGTGTTCTGGAATACACTGGGACACATTGAACGCCTACTTTAGGCGCCTAATGTGACATTGAGCGCCTAAAGTAAGTGTTCAAAGTATTCTGACGGTTCTAGAAACTGTAATTTCTGCAGTTACTTCTCCTCATCATCTTCCTCCTTCACCACTTTCATGTTAAACACTTCAAATTCCATATTACCACCTAAATCCATCATGCTTAACACACAACTAACATGAATTGATTCTTAACCATGTCAAATCGTATCCACTCTAAACCTTCTATCACCCACAACTTTAAATGTATCCTCAAACTTTCCAACACAACAAATCTACAACAACTCATCATTCACCCTTCAACTTCCTGCAAATCCTCTCAAAACATCTAAGGTACAGTTAATAAACCTAAGAACTTATAACAAGACAATAAACGCATCAAGAATCACACTTTTATGGGCATGTTTTACAACAACAAATCAAAACACATCTATTTCCAGAAATTGGCCCAAAGAACATGACTTTACTCAATCAACAACAACAAATACATATAGTAGAGCATTTAGCATAAACAAATCAAGGTTACTAATATGTGATCCAAATTTTCTCTTTATAAGAACATACGGCCTATTAAAACAAAATTTGCATAAAGCGTATAGAAAGATTACTTGTCTTTGTTTCTAGATAGTCTTACAAATGTTTGGTAGAATCGCGGGAAGTATTGAACCTAAATTGGACACTCTTTCTTCTTCTTCTTCTCCCTTTCTTCTTTCTCTCTCCCTTTTCCTCTCCTTCTTTCTCCAGCCGTTTCCTTCTCTTTTCTTTTCTTGTAACTGGCTCCTCTCTCTCCTGGAGAGTTATACACAATTGTGTAACTCCCCCACCATTTAAGTGGGGAGGGGCATTTTAGGTATTTTAGTCTAATTTTTTAATTTCAGCTTTTTGATTATTTTCTCACCTAAAATTCATTTAACTAAGCCTCATAAACCTGTACATTTAATAAATTATATTTTTAAGTTGTTTTCTAATTATTAAAAGTCGGACATAAAAGTTACGGGGTATGACATTCCACCCCTTTGCAAAACGTTTCGTCCTCGAAACTTACGTACCTTAGTTGAAAAGTTGGCGATACTTTCCCGCATCTGTTCTTCAAGTTCCCAAGTGGCCTCCCATTCTGTATGATTGCTCCACTAGACCTTCACATAAGAGATCACCCGCTTCCTCAACACTTGGTCCTTTCGGTCTATGATCTTCACGGGTATTTGTTCATAAGTAACATCGCAGTTGAGCTCTAAAGGTTGTGCTTCGAGCACATGGCTTGGGTTCGTCACATACTTCCATAGCTGTGATACATGAAATACGTTGTGGACTTGTGCCAATACCGGAGGTAATGCCAACCTATATGCCAAATCTCCCACTCTCTCGAATATTTCATATGGACCAATAAAGCGGGGACTTAACTTGCCTTTGATTCCAAATCTCATGATACCCTTCGTAGGTAATACTCTTAAATAAACCTTTTCACCTACGTTAAACTCCAAAGGTCGTCGCTTGGAATCCGTCCAACTTTTGTTGCGGTCTTGAGCCATCTTGAGTCTATCTCGTATGATTTTCAACTTTTCTACGTCTTCGTGAGTAACTCAGGTCCGATGATGGTCCTCAAGCCAACTTCATCCCAATAGACGGGTGACCTGCACTCTCATCCATACAACGCTTCGAAAGGAGCCATATCAATTGCACTGTGGTGACTGTTATTATAAGAGAATTCCATTAACTTCACCATTCCATCCCAACACCCTTTGAAATCTAAAACGCAAGCCCTTAGCATATCTTATAGAGTCTGAATAGTCCGCTCAGATTGTCCATCGGTTTGGGGATGATACGCTGTACTCAACCTTAATTCTGTGCCCATTGCTTTCTGAAATGATGTCTAGAACTTAGAAGTAAACCGTGTGTCTCGGTCGGACACTATACTCACTGGAACACCATTCAAGATGACAATATTATCCATATATAGATTTATCAACTTGTCGAGAGATGATTCACTTGAGATGGGTAGAAAATATGCAGACTTGGTTAATCGATCCACAATAACCCAAATCATGTTATATCCACTTCTTGTGTTTGCTAAAACGGCTATAAAATCCATCGTAACATGTTCCCATTTCAATTCTGGAATCTCCAACGGCATCAGTAATCCGCCAGGCCATTGGTATTCTTCCTTAACTTTTTGACAAACTATATATCTCTCGATAAACTCTGCAATATGTCTTTTCATTCCGGACCACCAATAATGTTGTTTGAGATCTCTGTACATCTTGGTGCTACCAGGATGTATCGATAACCTTGAGCTGTGGGCCTCCTGCAGAATTTCTTTCCTTAAGTCGTCTACATCAGGGACACACAATCTTCCTCTGAACCATAGGCTCCCGTCCTCATTGACCTGAAATCCCTCAACCTGATTATTCTTTATCTTTTCTGCAACCTCACTCAGGGTCTTATCATTCCTTTGAGCTTCTTTTACCTGATCAACCAAACTCAGGGTGATGGACATTTCCGCCAAGACATTCACCATGGAGTCAATCAAATCTAAACCAAATTCTTCCATTTCTCTTTCTAGCGATGATTGTCGTGCATGGCTAGATTTCCTGCTTAACGCATCAGCCACTTTGTTAGCCTTTCCCGAATGATAATGAATGGTCAAGTCGTAGTCTTTCAGCAGTTCCAACCATCTTTGTTGTCTCATGTTTAATTCTTTCTGAGAGAACAAGTACTTTAGGCTCTTGTAGTCAGTGAATACCGCATACTTTTCCCCATATAAATAATGCCGCCAGATCTGCAAGGCGAACACAACTGCTACGAGTTCAAGATCGTGCGTCGGATAGTTTTGTTCATAAGGCTTTAACTGCCTTGAGGCATATGCGATGACTCGTTTGTGTTGTATCAAAACACAACCTACAAGTGAAAGTATTAGACTAAACTCGATTTGGATGGAAAATCATTTTTATGCTACAATTTACGTACCTAAACCATTTTTTGATGTGTCGCTATAGATTACAAACCCGTCAGTGCCGGAGGGTTGAGCCAATACTGGCACTGTGGTTAATCTCTTCTTAAGCTCCATGAAGCTTTTCTCACATTCTGCCATCCACTCAAACTTAGACTTCTTTTGAGTAAGGCGACTGAGAGGCACTACTATCCTTGAGAATCCCTCGACAAATTTCTTGTAATAACACGCTAGACCCAATAAAATTTGCACTTCGGTGACATTAGTAGGTCTAGGCCACTCCGTGATAGCTTCCACCTTCTTCGGATCCACATCAATGACCTCCTTTGATATCACGTGACCCAGAAAAGCCACACTTCTTAGCCAAAACTCACACTGCTAAACTTAGCATACAGTTGTTTCTGTCTTAAGATGCCTACAATGGTTCTCAGATGCTCAGCGTGAGTTTACTCGTCAGGGGAATACACTAGAATATCGTCTGTGAATACCACCATAAACATATCCCACTATTCCCCAAAAACGGTATTCATAAAGTCCATAAAGGCTGCAGGGGCATTTGTCAACCCAAATGACATCACTAAGAACTCATAGTGGCCATATCTCGTGCGGAAGGCTGACTTTGCAATGTCTTCATCCTTCACTTGTAATTGATGATATCCGGACCCGAGGTCAATTTTGGAGAAGATCTTGGCACCCTTGAGCTGGTCAAACAGATCCTCAATTCGCGTAAGGGGGTACTTATTCTTGATGGTGATTTTATTCAACTCTCGATAGTCAATACAGAGCCTCATGCTACCATTCTTCTTCTTCACGAATAAGACAGGTGCTTCCCAGGGTGGCACACTGGGACGGATAAACTTCTTGTCCAATAACACTTGAAGTTGTTCTTTCAGCACCCTTAATTCTGCCGGAGCCATTCTGTAAGGCGCTTTAGAAATAGGTTTGACTTTCGGAATCTGTTTTATCTCAAATTCGACTTCCCTCGGAGGTGGCACTCCTGGCAATTCTTCTGGGAATACATCCAGAAACTCGTTGACTACTGGGATTTGCTCAATAGATGGTACTTTCTAAGTAACATCCATCGCATACACTAAGAAGCCTTCGGCACCTTTCCTTAAGGCTCTGCACGCTTGAGCAACTGACATATACACCTTCCTGGGGACTTTCTTTTGTTCAACATCTCCTTGGAACATTAGCTCTTCCATCTTAGCATTCTTGACTGTCACTTTCTTCAATCGACAATCAATGTTGGCATGATACTTGGCCAACCAGTCCATTGCTAATATAACGTTGAAGTCATACATCTAAATAGGGATCAGTGTGGCGGAGAACATTTGTCCTTCAAACTCTAACTCGCAGTCCCGATACTGCTGGTACGAAACCATAATTTGATCTCCGATCGCTTGAACATGGTACGGAGTTTCTAACCACTCAGGAAAATTACCAAGGTGCTTAGTGAATCTTTTTGCCACAAAGGAGTGGCTTGCGTCGCTATCGAAAAGCACGTTGGTAGGTATCTTATTTACTAAAACCGCACCTAAGACCATATCAAGTTTTACATATGGAGTTAAACACGTAGAGACTTAATTCACTAAAAATTCAAACTTAATTTAAATTGTACCTGCTACCACATCAGTGGCTTCCCGTACGTCAGTGTCCGTCATGAGATGTACGTAAGCATTCGCTCTCGGCTACTGAACCGCTTCTCCCGGAACATTTTTCTTCATCTCAGGACACTCTCTAATCATATGGCCCATCTGTCCACATCGGTAACACGTTTTAGCCAACTTTCTGCATTCTCCAATATGGCTCTTGTTGCAGTGTGGGCAAACTCCCACAACATGCTGGACTACTGGATTCTGCACTGGAGGTCTTTAAAAATTCCCGACTGGGCCCCTCTTCGGAATCTTGACCCGACGTCCGGGCCTGCCACCAACTCTAATCTCCTCACTTGGCCTCTTGCCTCTATCAGACGATCCTGCACTAGTTTCTCTTGCCGTTACTCTGCGGAAGTCACTCTCGACGTGAAAACATGCGTCCAACATGTCCTTGTAAGTTTTCATTCTTGCGTTCACTATTGCTGACTTTATTTTTGAGTCCAAACCTCTCTTGAACTTCGTCATCTTAAGGTGATTATCAGACATAATCTCAGGGACAAACTTACCCAAAGCATAGAAACGGTCCACATATTCTGACATCGTCATCCGACCCTGCTCCAATCTGTCAAATGGTCTGATCTTGTCATGGATTGCCGTCTCTGGTACATAATACCTTAGAAAAGCATCACAGAACTGTGCCCACGAAATAGATGGAGTCATTCTTAATACCATACCAGCCCACCATTCTCCTGCCTTGCCACACAAAGCAGTGTGGCCACATCCACTTTGATCTCCTCAGGCACTTGCACCAGCCTGAAACATTTTTCCACCTCAGCCAACCAATGCTGAGCCTCCTCAGGGTCGGTACATCCCTCAAACTCTGGAACTCTCATTTTCCTCATTTCTCCATAGAAGAACCTGATATTATGCTGCGCCGGCGGAGGAGGTGGTGGCTGCTGCTGCTGAGCAAATCCCTGTGCAATTACTGTCAGTGCGTCTGTAAGCACTTGGGGTAGAACCACTTATGGTGGCTGGTTCTCCTGTCCATCTCTAGTGTTTCCTGCTTTATCGCTTCGTGGAGGCATTATCTCTGAAAGTTCAACTTTCCATTAGCAGTCAGTAGATACAAGATGTTACTGAAAGCTTGAATACGTAAGAATGGGTGGGTTATGAAGTAAGAATGTTAATACGAAGATCAGATGATAAACGTGCTCGCACACACTCAAACCCGATCATACTTAGACTCTAGAAAATCAGCACTTATACCTAAGGATCAAACTTAAGGGAGAATCACATCTTAAATGACTAAAAGATCATGAACCTAAGTTTCCAAGATAGATCTGAAGCCTAGGCTCTGATACCACATGTAGCACCCCGGCCTGATATTGGACATCAGTACCAGTGCACCCGCCATTGTCTGCTACGAGAACTACGAAGCATCAAAGCAGATCAAGCACACGTCATCCATGACGTAAGATAAATCAGCAGAAACGTCGTAAAATTTAAAACTTCAATAATAACAAAATACCCAAAGAAATACAACAGAATTAAAACGTGTTTGATGAAATGCCTAACATATCCTCCAATACAAAATGTTAAACATCAAATCTTTCAACTTAAAGAGAATGAACAGAAATCTATCCACTTCAGTGACCATCATCCCAATGAGCCCACTCGCCGCTGTCTTCTACAAAGATCATTTCGTACTCTGGCTCACCTAAAAAGAAGATGGAGTGTCTATTCTTAGCAAAAACATCGTAGCAAGTAACCCGTCTATACATCTTACGGGACCACACACGACGAGTCACCAGTATATAAATCATTGCTCAAAAGATGGTGCTCGGGTTAGCAAATAACATCTTTATAACAATTCGTCAAAATCAAATAAATCACATAAATGATATGTGAATATGAAACAAACATGTATCTAGCATAACATACTACATAAACAGATCATTTGCGAATGTCCATTCTTGCATGTCAAGTCTTGTGCTTCGTGACTCATGATGCATGTATTCCTTTAAAACCACACACAAAACCCATGCATATGTCTTCTTTCGTAAATATGTCATGCGTGTCATTTTACAAATCTTTTTTGTAATTTTTCTTATCATATTCTTCGTGTAGCAGAAATTTATACCCTGTGGGTGATCAATCCACAGCAAACAGAACTTTATACCCCATGCTGAAAGGTCCACGGCCCCATAACATAACTTTATACCCCGTCCTGATAGGTCCAGAGTCCTATAACATAACTTTATAACCTTCTGATAATTCACAGGTCACGCTTTATACCCTATTACCACAGGCGTGACTTTTATACCCTGTGATCAACCAACAGCTATAGCTTGCCTTTCGAAAACTTTAATCTTCTTTTGCACACACATGTTCTTCCGCAAAACGAATCCCATGTCGAAATGCAAAATGTTCATGTCGTGATGCAGAATGCTCATGTAATATCATATCAATCATGTAAACATACACACACACTTTACCTATCAAGTACAAGATCCTATACCTCAAACCATCACGCTCGTACCTTTTCAGGTCCGTTCGTATTACAAATTCACTTCGAATCCATTTTTAACCTTGCTCATTCACTCTTAGCATTTACACCTCAAGTACACCCCAAATACTCTTGTATTTTATAAGCAAAGGAAGAGAATAAAGGTACCTCACATACACGGAGCGCTTTATGTGTCAAAAGAGACTTCCAGTACACTTGGAACGCCCTCAGGAGGCGCCTATAGTGACATGAAGCACCTATTCTAGACGTTCGAAGTATTCTAAAATGTGCTGTGACACATCAAACGCCTACATAAGGCGCCTTATATGACATGAAGCGCCTTATGAGGTGTTTAAAGTGTTCTGGAAGGTGCTGTGACATATCGAACGCCTACATAAGGCGCCTCATATGACATGAAACGCCTTATGAGGTATTTGAAGTGCTCTGGAATGCACTGGGACACATTGAACGCCTACTTTAGGACGCCTAATGTGACATTGAGCGCCTAAAGTAGGTGTTCGAAGTGTTATGAAGGTTCCAGAAAGTGCAATTTCTGCGGTAACTTCTCCTCATCATCTTCCTCCTTCACTCCTTTCATGTTAAACACTTCAAATTCCATCTTACCACCTAAATTCATCATGCTTAACACACAACTAACATGGATTTATTCTTAACCATGTCAAATCGTATCCACTCTAGGCCTTCTATAACCCACAACTTTTAATGTATCCTCAAACTTTCCAACACAACAAACCTACAACAACCCATCATTCACCATTCAACTTCCTGCAAATCCTCTCAAAACATCTAAGGTATAGTTAATAAACCTACGAACTAATAACAAGACAATAAACACATCAAGGATGACACTTTTATGGGCATATTTGACAACAACAAATCACAACACATCTATTTCCAGAAATTGGCCCAAAGAACATGACTTTACTTAATCAACAACAACAAATACATATAATAGAGCATTTAGCATAAACAAATCAAGGTTACTAATGTGTGATCTAAACTTTCTCTTTATAAGAACATAGGGCCTATTTAATCAAAATTTGCGTCAAGCGTATAGAAAGATTACTTGCCTTTGTTTCTAGATAGTCTTACGAATGTTTGGTAGAATCGTGGGAAGGATTGAACCTAAATTGGCCACTCTTTCTTCTTCTTCTCCCTTTCTTCTTTCTATCTCCCTTTTCCTCTCCTTCTTTCTCCAGCCGTTTCCTTCTCTTTTCTTTTCTTGTAACTAGCGCCTCTCTCTCCTAGGGGAGTTACACAATTGTGTATAACTCCCCCACCATTTAAGTGGGGAGGGGCATTTTAGGTATTTTAGCCTACTATTCTTAATTTCAGCGTTTTGATTATTTTCTCACCTATAATTCATTTAACTAAGCCTCATAAAACTATACATTTAATTAAATTATATTTTGAAGTTGTTTTGTAATTATTAAAAGTCGGACTTAAAAGTTACAGGGCATGATATGATGTATACATCTACCAGTCGATGTATCTCTAGTTGAGAGATCGATGTCTCACAGTGAGGTTCTTTTTTGAATCTATTTGACATCGATCGATCGATGTAGAGGCTGATGTACATCGATCAATCGATGTTCTCAGGCTGAGAGATCGATGTGTCACAGTAAGGTTCTGATTTATTCTGTTCAATGTCGGTCGATCGATGTAGAGGATGATCTACATCGATCGATCCATATGTCTCGACCTGAGAGATCGATGTCACTTTTTCAATTGTTTCAACTTTGTTTGAACGTTTTGATACTTTTACGATATAAAGTGATATTCCTTAAGTTTTTTAACACTTAATAAAATCATGCTTTTGAAAATCATTCAAATACAACATTCTTCCCCTTTTGGATGATTTTTAAAATAACTTACATGATTTTGAGTTCATATTCTTTAATGCTCACCAATTGTACCAATTGTTTTTAGACATGTTTCCCCAACATATGCTCTGAATTCACTTGTATCCCTTAGCCTTTACTCTCCCCTTTAACTTATACTCTGGATTCACTTGTGTATGCCTTATAAAATCATGATTTCTCTCTCTCTCTCTCTCTCTTTATTTTGCAAATCATGGAAAATAGAAAATCATGTTATGGTGTTATAATACAATATTCCTAATTTGTCTCGAAAGACTTCGAAAGTGGCTTGAGTTAGGGGCATGGTAAAGATGTCAGCAACTTGATTATCAGTTCTTACGTAGTGTATGGTTATATTTCTATTTTGGACATAGTCGAGTAAGAAATGGAACTTAACTTCTATGTGTTTAGTTTTAGAATGAAGTACCGGAATCTGCAAATCATCCTTGGATGGCATTGACAGTTGTCTCCAAGAGGGTAATTGCTACGCGGAAAGGCTATTTTAGAGACGCAAAACCATACAAGTCCAGAATAGTACTGACAGACACGTCCAAAGCCTGGACGGCCTTGCTAGACACGTCCAGGGACTTGGACAGCCTTGCCAGTCTTGTCCAAGTGCCTGGACATCACTGCCATGCTGGCACTGCCAGGCTCTGTCTGCTAGACCCACCTAACTATAAACCTAACTTAAGACCCTAAATATTAACCCTAACCCTAAACTCTAAATTCTAACCCTAACTTTATCCCTAACTCGAAAATAAATTGTTCGTGCATTGTAATTTGTTTTATTTGCATTCTATGTAGTGTTTGTAGTCAATGAGTAAACAGTTTTTATTCTATGTAATGTTTATGTTAAAAAAATAATAGATTTAGCGTTAGGGTTAAAGTTAGGTTAGGGCTAAGGTTAGGATTGTTGTTTAGGATTAGGATTAGGCTTTAGACTTGGGTTAGATTAGAGTTAGGGTTATGGCTAGATTAGGGTTAGGGTTATGGCTAGATAAG
>AP025070.1:19978327-20013125 GCA_036186865.1 Eustoma russellianum | reverse complement strand
TTCTCCATTGGTAGCAAATGATTATCCATTAAGCGGAGGAATTTTTTTTAAAGCATAAAGATTACGCCCCGATTCTTCCAAGAACGGACTAAGAGGGTCAGCTACCCAGCTAACTTTCCTAATTAAATACCGTTACTGTATAGGTGGATTTCGTTGTGAAAGGACTATTACTGGATAATTCAATAATAAAAATTCATAGGTAGAGCCAAAGAAGATGAACTATACAAGTTACCAATAACCTGGATTAAATGAAGTAAAGGCTCCGGTGTATAGAGAAGACCTCACCGTTTAAGAAGTTACCATAGAAACGATGGAACCCACTACACTATTTCTTTATCCATTTATATTTTTGTATTTGGTATATTTTTGACACCTGTAACAGAATAAAAATTCTTTCTTATTTCGCATTGAAATAAAAAATCGTGGTTGGGAAGGTTATAGTAGCCAAAGCCGTTGGAATTTCTAGTTTATACATTGGAAAAATCCGTTTTGTTATTAATAGATTAGAAAGTGTTAAAAGAATAACTGAAAAAGAACAACTCACTTAGTTATTCGTGAAAGTTTCATCTATTCAATGACTAGAATTAGACGTGGATATGTAGCTCGGAGACGTAGAACAAAAATTCGTTTATTTGCATCAAGCTTTCGAGGGGCCCATTCAAGACTTACTCGAACTATTACTCAACAGAGAATAAGAGCTTTGGTGTCGGCTCATCAGAATCGGGATATTAAAAAGAGAGAGTTTCGTCGTCTGTGGATCACTTAGGGTTAGGGTTAGATTTAGTTTATGTTCGGCTTAGGTTAGGGTTAAGGTTAGGATTGGTTGGGGTTAGGTTTATTGTTTATGGTATATTACAAAAAACCTAAGTCTGGTATATAGAATTCTATGTCATATGTGTTTTGAGTTACGAACATATATTTTCCTATCTTACGTAATAATTATTTGTCTTGTTCATTACATGATTTATTATTATTTAAATACAACGTAAATAATAAACTTAGCCCTAACCCAGACCTAACTTTAACCTGAATTAACTCTAATCAGAACCATAATTGAAGCCTCCTAACCTTAATCTGACGAGCCTCGCAAGACAGCCTAGCAGTGCTGTCCAGGCCCTTAGACGCGCCTAACAAGGATGTTAAGGCCTTTTCATGCCTTCCAATACCGTCCTGAGCGTAAGTGGTTTTGTGTCTCAAAAACAATCTTTCTACGTGCGAAACCAGTTACCGTTTAGGACATAACTACTAGTCCCGCCTAATGATGATTTTTTGATGCGGCTGGCAATACCGTCTAAAGAGACCTTGGACGGCACTGCCAGCTACATCCTAATTATTTCAAGAATTTTACTTAATTATGTTAGGTAAGTAACACACTCTAGAGGGGGAGCGAATAGAGTGTTGGGCAATTTTGCAGAATTTTCTTATTTGGCTCAACTCAAACGAAATTCAAATCAAAGCAAGAATGGGAGATGAGAGGCAATGAATGAATACACCGAATATAGAGTGGTTCGAATCGTAAATAATTCTACTCTACTACCATTTTGTCGCCAAAGTGGATTTTCAACAACTACACTTCTTATTAAAGCTCATAAGAACAACCACAGTAATACTTATTAACAACTCAGCTAAGCAACCACAACAACAACTTCTTGCACAAAATACCTTCGTGCAACTATTACAACTACAACTCTAAGCAAGAACAAATTCTTGCTACCTCACATTTTCAACAAAGTTCTCTCAAAAACTTTCTCACAATGAGTTAAAAGAAAGTAGTGGGGATCACACTTTCCCACTAGTATAAACACAAGCAAGATATCAAATATTTATGGTTCCTATTGTGTTAGACTCACTATGTCTCAACATACAACAATTAAGAACAAAGAAATCATAAAAAGCTTTAAGCACTTTTACACATACGAGAAAAATATACAACAATGAAGAATGAAGCTTGATGATGGTGAAAGTGTATTTGCCTCATCTGAGCTTCATCCATTTATAGGAGGTGTTCACCATGTTTTTGGAGCCTCCACCATGTCTTCAACTCCATCAAATGTCAAGACAATGTCCAATTAGTCTTTAGCCACCCTATGGAGTGATTTGATCCTCAATAGCCAATCTAGAATATCTTAGACATGGATATAATAGTCAAAGAAGCATGTATTATGTTAGAGAAAAGTCCACAAGAAATTGAGCAAGATTAGAAAGAGAAAACACCATGAATCTCTCTTGGATCTCGTTCCAACGGTCATAAAAATTTGAATTCTGGGGGACATCAATCAATCGAAGTGTCTGGGCTGAGAGATCGATGTCCTCTATAGAGTTTCCAGTTTTGAACCTGCTTGACATTGATCGATCGAAGTCTCCCTAGAGAGACTGATGTGACATCGATCGATCGATGTCCCCTGGACTGAGAGATCGATGTCTTCCAGAAAGTTTCTGGTTTGAAGCTGCCTGACATCGATCGATCGAAGTCTCTCTTAGAGAGACTGAAGTGACATCGATCGATCGATGTCCTTCAGACTGAGAGATTGATGTCTTCTACAGAGTTTCTGGTTTTGGACTTCTGGGACATCGATCAATTGAAGTCCACAGTCTGAGAGATCGATGTTGGACAGAAACTTTTCAAACTTGAATAACTTCAAGATATATCGATCGAAGTCTCACTTTGAGATACTGATGTATACATAGATCGATCTATGTGAGAGATCTATGTCTCATAAAATGTTCTTCTCATCTTTGCTTCAAGTTCCAAATGTGGCAATCTTTTTTAATTTATTTAAAACACCTTTTTACATCATCAAAAACAATCTCTCACTTTTTGATGATTTAAAAACCAAAACTTTAAAGGTGTTTTTAATTGAAAACTTGCATTTGAGCTAGAAAAAAATTTTAATCTTGACATTTTATATCTCCTCCTTAGTCCATGCACTCCATGCTCACCCAAGTCATGAAATATGTGAACATATCCAAAAACTGCATCTCAACACGTAATCTTACCAAAACCAATGAGAATGTCAAAATACTTCAAACCATGTTTCAAGTGGAATGCATCATGCCATATTTTTAATTTTCATTGATCACTCAACTTATGTGCCATACATGCCAAAGTTTTAATTAAGCATCAAGCATGCAACATTACCTATACCAATGCCAAATATATACCATACCATGCCAAAGTTTTAATTAAGCATCAAGCATGCAACATTACATATACCAATGCCAAGCATATACCATACCATGCAAAAGTTTTAATTAAGCATCAAGCATGCAACATTACCTATACCAATGCCAAGCATATACTATACCAATGTCATTGCTAAGCAACATGCAACATACCAATATCAATGCCAAGCATATACCATACTAATTTTCTTCCCCTTTTTGAAAGCATCAAAAAAATGAAGGATAACCAAAAATATCATTAATAAATTAGAAGTTCTAGATACACAAATAACATCAATTTCTAAGCCTTATCCTATATCTAAGAGGGAAATAGAGAGAACTAGGAGCTCTATTCTTCGTCAGAAGAGAAAGCTAAACTGAGAATGCATGCCTTGAGTTTAGCCTTGAGCTTGTTGTATTTCTTTTCGATTGTGGAAACTCGCTTCTTGAGGCTTGTGTTTTCTTTCTCAAGATCGTCAATCTGAACTTGTTCCTTGGTGAGATATTCTCCCTATTGATCCAATATATAATGTAGCTTGTTAACTTCATCCTCAACATTAAAAGATAACTCGGAACCACTACCCTCCTCCATCGGAGCTCGTCCCTTATCCACTCGACAGGTAGGGCTTGGTTGAGTTTGGGGTTAGGGTTGAGGTTGAGGTTTAGTGGAGGCTCGGTGGGATGTGTTGGAGGAATGGGTTCTTTCGTAGAAATGTTCTCGGCCTCTTCCTCCTCCGGTTCATTTTGGCCTCCCCTTCTTTGTGCTTGTTTCCTAGACTTGTGGATTTGTTTGATGTTAGCTTTTGTGTAATAGTCTTTGGCGGCTATCATTTCTTTGTAAGTCTCATCCAACACCACATTTCCCTTTCTTAGCAATCTATAAATTAGATTGCTATATGTGAGGGCTTTTGATTTCTTAGTGACCGTCTCCATCACAGTCACAAAGAATATCTCTCCAAAATTTAGTTGTTCCCTCATAGATATACGACATAAAATGTAAAAATCTAAATTACTTAGGAGTTTGGCCGACTTACCATTGATACAAAAAGTGACAATGGCAAACAAAATACGGCATACCAAAGGCTTATTATTAGTGTTTCGGATGAGATGGAAGCCAAGGAAGGTTTTTACCTCATCTTCGGTCACTTTATACTTATAATTCTAAACCTTCATCCGGGACACCAAGAAGCTCATTTGTTGTTTTTGTATCAAATGATACAAGTTGACCATTTATAACTGAATTCAAAGAAAATGGCATACCATTAAGGTATTCTACCCATTAATTAGCATAAAATAACCGAGTGTCATGGGTATACATACAATCCATTTCAGAAACCTCCTATATAGGTCTCCATTTTTTGTCATCAAATCAATTGATGATCGGTCTCAATTCCTCATTGCTCAAAATGTCTTGAATTTGAGCAATTTTAATGGAATAGTGTACCTATTCTTCTCCTCCCATTCATCAAGTAATGTTTGAGCTCTAAGTGAGATATATGCAAATTTACCTGGACCCAATGGTTCTTCTAGAGTATTTTCGTACTCACCGGATTTTAGCCAAGGAAAATTTTTGAGTAGAAGCTGGCTCCCTGCCTCCCTTAGCATGCTTTCTTGAGAGGTGTCTGTTTTCTTCCGAAGTCCCTGTGTTCTTGACCTAGTTGGGACTTGGGGATGGGATTGTTGAGGCACATTTTCCTCTTCATGAAAGGTTCTCCATCTTTTGGTAGCACTTTTCATTTTCGGGGCCATTTGGAGGGTTAGGGCACAAAATTTGCAGGGAAAAGTGATGAAAGTGATGAAATTTATGCAGAAATTGATGAAATTTTGAAGAAAAATTAGATTTTGTTGGAAGAATTTGAGGTTGAATAGTCGGATTTGAGAGATTGCAGCAATTGGGATTAGGTTTTGCGTTTAGAGAAGATGAAAGTGAGAAAATTTCTATTTTTAGTAGCTTTTAAACTTTCTGCGTCCAATGATATTGATCGATTAGTGTCTTACACATCAATTGATTGATGTCTGATTTACATCAGTCTCTCAACTAGCTACATAGATCGATCGATGTATGCTGATATCTGTCTTTTTTTTGTAGCTTTGACCATCTAACATTGTTTATCATCCCTAATCTTGTTCTAATAGATTCGAATGTCTCAGTAGGAAGAGATTTGGTAAAGATATCCGCTAGTCGGTCATTGGTTGGAATAAATTCAACATATGTTAATCCTTTTTGAATACAATCCCTTACAAAGTGATGTCTTACTTCAATATGTTTGGTTCTACTATTATGTACCGGGTTTTGTGCTATACTTATGGCTGATGTGTTATCACATAGAATAGGAACTTTGTCATACTTGATGTTGTTATCATTCAAGGTGTTTATCATCCAAAGTAGTTGGACTCAACATGAAGCGGCCGATACTTATTCGGATTCCGCGTTGAAAGTGACACACTATTTTGTTTCTTGGAGAACCAAGAAACTAGGAAATCTCCAAGAAATTGACATGTCCCGGAGGTGTTTTTTCTATCAACTAGGTTTCTGGCACAATCGGAGTCACTATACCATCTTAAATCAAAACATCCATTTTGGGATAAAATAACATAAAGTTCAAAGTACTTTTTAAATACCTAACAATACGTTTAATAGCAACTAGATACGATTCCTTAGGCATACTTTGAAATATAGCACATAAGCACTCATTTTCAAGTAGGAAGTTATTTAATCTTTCATACCATGCCCTAGGAGCTTGTTTAAGTCCATAAAGGGCCTTTTTGAGTTTAAATACATGATTTAGATAATCATGATTTTCAAACCCCGGTGGTTGAGCTATATGTACTTCTTCTTGAATTATTCCATTCAAGAAAGCGGATTTCACATCCATTTGACATAGTTTGAAATCTTTATAACATGCATATGCTAATAGCATCCTAATAGCTTCTAACCTAGCTACTGGGGCAAAAGTCTCATCATAGTCTATACCTTCTTCTTGCCTATATCATTGAGCTACTAACCTAGCTTTGTTTCCAGTGATGTTTCCTTTATCATCCATTTTATTTCTAAACACTCATTTGATGCCAATCATGGGGTGATCACTAGGTTTAGCCACTAGTTCCCAAACATCACTTCTTTCAAATTGATTTAGTTCTTTTTGCATGGCTAATACCCAATCTTCATCATTTATAGCCTCTTTTATATTTTTATCCTTAACTTGTGAAATGAAAGCATTTTCATTAAATTTTCTTCTAGTGAATATGTCTTGACTTGTTTCTCCTAATATCAACTCTCTTGGATGGTCTTTCTTATACTTATATGAATCCGGTAATTTGAAGTGTCTTCTCTCACTTATTCATCTTCAACCTTAGGTTCATTTTCAAGTGGATCAATCCTAAGGTCAATGACAATATTTCCTTTTGGATTCTCAAATTTTTCTATATGACTCACTTCAATTATTTCTTCATCATCACCATTATTTACGCATGGTTCATCCTCAAAGAGTTCACTAAACTTAACATGAATTGATTCTTCAACTTTCATACTCCTTTTGTTATACACTCTAAACGCCTTGCTGTTTTGAGCATATCCGAAAAAAATTCCTTCATCCGCTTTGAAATCTAATTTATCCATGTTATCTTTGGTATTAAGCATAAAACACTTACAATCAAATACCTTGAAATGACCAATATTAGGTACTCTATCTTTCCAAAGCTCATAAGAAGTTTTTTTGAGAGATGGTCTCAAGTAAACTCTATTTATTACATGACAAGCGGTATTTATCGCTTCAACCCAAAAATACTTGGGTAGCTCAAATTCATTTAGCATGGCTCTGCTCATTTCTTGAAGTGTTTTGTTTTTCCTTTCCGCAACACCATTTTGTTGAGGAGTTATTGAAGCTGAGAAATTGTGTCCATAAGCTTTGGATACACAAAATTCTTGAAACTCGCCATCAAAATCACCACCTTTATCACTTCTAATTTTCTTAATCGTGTCTTCTTTTTGATTTTCTAATCTCCTGCAAAGTTTTATAAACTCTTGGCATGCTTCATTCTTTTTAGCTAAAAACATGACCCAAGTATACCTAGAGAAGTCGTCTACCACCACAAAGGTGTAATGTTTTCCACCTAGACTTGTCGTAATAAAACCCTCATACAAATCCATATGAAGCAATTGTAGAGGTTTCACAGTGGAGATTTCACTTTTGTACTTAAAGCTTGCTTTAACAAGCTTTGTCTTTTGACAAGTGTCACATAAGCCACGATTTTTGAAATTCAATTTTGGAAAACCTTGGACCTTCTCATTTTTGCAATTCTTTTTGAAATTTTTGAAACTAATATGTCCAAGTCGTATATGCCATAGTTGAATCAAATCGTTTTTGACAACTAGGGAAGAAACATTTAGTGATATCGAATCATGTGTGCTAAATTTATAAACATCATTTTTCCTTATAGCCTCAAAAACAGTTCTATCATTCTTTTTCACAATGCATTTTTTCTCTCACAAATTCAGATTGAAGATTAGCATCACATAGTTGGCTAACACTTATCAAATTATACTTAAGCCCTTCTACATATAATACATTATTAATAGTAAAAAAAGAGTTACCAATTTGTCCATGTCCAAGGATTTTGGCTCTCCCACTGCTAAAATGCACCGTTCTACCATCTTGGAGCTTGAGCTTGGTGAACAAGGTCTTGTCTCCGGTCATGTGTGTTGAACATCCACTGTCCATAAGCCATTTGGTTCCTTCTTCTTTGGCTACTCCATTTATCTTGAGAGCATACAAAACCAAGAGATTTATGCATTGATACCCTTCGATGGTTGGGTCCTTTAGGGTTAGCTTGTCGACCCTTAGACTTCTAAACATACATACTATCAAATCTAGCTCTACATGCATTTTTCACATCTCCTACTTTGTTACAATGAAAACAAGTGGGTACATGCCTTTGGTTTATAAGATGATGAGCCATGTTGTGTTTTTCTCTTATTTTCTTTAATGCCTTGGGCTTAATGGAAGAATGTGATGAATTAAATCCTAAACCGGATTTATCAATTCCAATCCTTTGATTTCCAAGTAGTTTGTCTAGATTATTTTTACCATCGTTTAGTTTTTGAAGTCTATTCTCAATTTCTCACATTCTTTCCTAATTTTCACATTTTCAAGAGCTACGCGTTTTGTGCATAATGAGTATGATGCATGACCTTGATCTTTCAAGTGTTTATATTTTAAGTTCAGTTTTTCAAGCTCATCTTGTAAATCTTCTATTTCATCTTGTAAATTTGAAGAGTTAGAGTTTACCTCAAGGTCATTCTCAATTTCCATGAGACAAGTATTGTTCTTTTGGATTCTCAACTATTGCAACAAGTCCAAAATCCTTGTCTTAACTTTCTTCTCATTTCGATTCGGAAAGGAGATCATCCCGTGTGGTTACCTCTGCATTTAGGGCTTTATTCTTTTGAGGAAAGACCTTTTTTTATGCTTTTACGGCTCCTTGACGTGGCAATCGACAATGAAGTGACCAGGTCGACCAAACCTATAGCAATTTTCACTTGCTTCTTTATCCTTAGGTGGTCTCTTGAAAAACTTCCTTGCTTGGGCCTTGTTTCTTGTGGACATTCTTCTAAATTTTCTCGTTAGAAGGGCAACATCCTCATCCGATTTATCGAACTATACCCTCAATCCTTTATGTGATGCTTGTGTGGGCTTGATAGGATTCATCCTATTTTGTTCATCAATAAGAATTTCATGAGTAAGAAGATTACCAGATAGCTCATCAAGGGTAAGAGTCTTGAGATTCTTTGATTCGATGATGGCGGTAACCTAAGGTGTTCATTCCCTTGGCAAAGAGTTGAGGAGTTTTGAGACAGAGTCTTCATTTGAGATTTTCTTGTCTATCATGGAAAGTTGATTCACCATTCGAGTGAATCGGTCAATTTTCTCTTCAATCTTTTCACCGCTCTTCATTCCGAACATTTCATATTCCTTTATAAGCTTTAGTCTTTTGGCCATTCTTACTTCCTCAGTCCCTTTGGTATCATTTCCAACCTTTTTCATGCTTCGTGGGCTGTTTCAAGACCTTGAAGTCTTATGGGTTCGGTGCTGGTAAGAGCACTTGAAAGAATATTGAATGCTTTGCCATTTATGGCGAATTTTATCTTCTCTTCGTCGGTGTAGTCATCCTCATCTTTGAACATTGATTCTCCTTTTGAGTTGGCAACCATAGGAACTTCGATTCCTTTGACAACGGCTCTCCATATATCAATTCCACAGCCTTTGAAATGATTGATCATTCGAAATTTCCACAAATAATAATTTTGGGCATCAAATATAGGTGCTTTAGTGTTTGATCCTGAGAATAGTGCAGTTGGCTTGGAAGTTGATGTGTAGGATGAAGAGGTCGTCATTGCCATGATCTTTAACCTTGCTATTTGCAAAGATTGGCCAAGCAATCAAGGTTATGCTCTGATACCGATTGTTAGGTCCATAACACACTCTAGAGGGGGAGCGAATAGAGTATTGGGCAATTTTACGGAATTTTCTTGTTTGGCTCAACTCAAACAAAATTCAAATCAAAGCAATAATAGGAGATGAGAGGTAATGGATGAATACACCGGATATAGAGTGGTTCGAATCGTAAATGATTCTACTCTACTACCACTTTGTTGCCAAAGTGGATTTTCAACAACTACTCTTCTTATTAAAGCTGATAAGAACAACCACAACAATACTTACACTAACAACTCAGCTAAGGAACCACAACAACAACTTCTTGCACAAAATACCTTTGTGCAACTACTATAACTACAGCTCTAAGCAAGAACAACTTCTTGCTACCTCATATTTTCAACAAAGTTCTCTCAAAAACTTTCTCACGGTGAGTTAAAAAGTAGTGGGGATCACACTTTCTCACTAGTCTAAACACAAGCAAGAGATCAAATATTTATGGTTCCTCTTGTGTTAGACTCACTATGTCTCAATATACAACAATTAAGAACAAAGAAACGCTTAACAAGCTTTAAGCACTTTTACACATACGAGAGAAATATACAACCATGAAGAATGAAGCTTGATGATGGTGAAAGTGTGTATTTGCCTCATTTGAGCTTCATCTATTTATAGGAGGTGTTCACCACATTTTGGAACCTCCACCATGTCTTCAACTCCATCAAATATCAAGACAATGTCCAATTAGTCTTTAGCCATCCTATGGAGTGATTTGGTCCTCAATAGCCAACCTAGAATATTTTAGACATGGATATAATAGTCAAGGAAGCATGTAATTATGTTAGAGAAAAGTCCACAAGTAATTTGAGCAAGATTGGAAAGAGAAAACACCATGAATCTCCCTTGGATTTTGTTCCAACAGTCATAAAAATTTGAATTCTGGGGGACATAGATCGATCGATGTGTCTGGGCTGAGAGATCGATGTCTTCCACAGAGTTTCTAGTTTTGAACTTGCTTGACATCGATCGATCGAAGTCTCTCCTGGATAGGCTGATGTGATATTGATCGATCGATGTCTCCTGGACTGAGGGATCGATGTCTCCTGGACTGAGAGATTGATGTCTTTCAGAAAGTTTTTGGTTTGTAGCTGCCTGACATCTATCGATCGAAGTCTCTCTTGGAGAGACTGAAGTGACATCGATCGATCGATGTCCTCCAGACTGAGAGATTAATGTCTTCCAGAGAGTTTCTGGTTTTGGACTTCTGGGACATCGATCGATCGAAGTCCCCAGTCTGAGAGATCGATGCTAGACAGAAACTTTTCAAACTTGAATAACTTCAACATAGATCGATCGAAGTCCCCCTTTGAGAGACTGATGTATACATCGATCGATCTATGTGAGAGATCTATGTCCCATAATGTGTTTTTCTCATCTTTGCTTCAAATTCCAAGTGTGACATTCCTTTTTAACTTATTTAAAACACTTTTTTACATCATCACAACATTTCATATTCCAACAAATTGTACCATATTTTGAATTTTCTTTTTAAGGCTATGATATTTTTTTTGAAGTTTTTACTCATTTATAACCTTCACCCCTAACATACGACAAATGTCTAGCTAGCAGAGTTCCCTAAAAGCTTTCACCTGTACAAGAGGCTTATATCTTCCCCCTTTGTTCACTTCTCCTTTTTCATTAAAATCACTTGGGCAGCATTAAGGTTCCATATTATTTGATGATAGCATATCAAACTTTGCCCAGGATTCCTTTCTTTTATAGGCATCCGGCGCGCCATAATAACCTGTCAGCCTCCAAGATGAGTAATTTTCCTCAACTATCACATCAATAAACAGGATAGGATCCCCTCACCCATTTTTACTCACCTCATGCGTTACCGCATGACACATGGCAGCAAAGAGATGGTGAGGCTAGATGAGGCTCATCCGCATTTGTTATACCCCATTTTTTTAATAAGGGTAAAAAGGTCAATTGAGCATAATTAATTAGAAAACCTAATTTGATTAGGAAAATTTTCCCTAAAACCTAATCAAATATCTATTTAAACCACGTTTATACTCCTCACTCCCCTCACAAACGGCGTCCTAAAAAAAATGGAGAGAGCGATCCTCTCCCTGCTCCATCAAGGCCGCCACTTTAGAAGGGTAGAAGGAGCACCACCGCATCGATCAAGCCTTGCAAACGCATATCAAATACCAAGTAGGTGCCCCCTTCACATCCTTTGAATGTAAGCCTATAATCTTTAATTTCATTACGAAACCGAGATCGTACATAAGTATTTATGCTTGTATAGATGTTTGATTTTTTGATTATATATGTATTTGATGAATCGTATATCCGTATATGTGGTCGCATGTGTATATATATGTATGATGTTATTTTCATATGATTAGTATGAGAAGGTTGCGTTTTTGATGTTTATATGAGTAACGGGATCAGTTTGGAGGTGGCGGTGATGGCGGCGCATGGCCGGTGGTGGTGGGCTATGGCCACGTGCTGCCGTGCTAGTGGCGATGAGGGAGTGCGGTTGAGGAAACGGGGCTGGTCAGGGGGGTGTGGCTGATTGGGGGGCTGAGGGAGTAGGGGGTGCGGCTTGGGGGGGTTGTGATCTGGGGGTGATCCGGGGGGCTGGGGTAGCAGGGGGGCTGAGGGAGAGGGTGTCGGCATATGGGGGAACGTAAGTTTGAAATGGCACAGGAAATCGACAATTAGAAGGAAGGAAATCGTAGGGGGGAGAGAATTGACGAAATCAAAAAGGGAAAAGGAAAAAAAAGATAAAGAAAAAGAAAAAGGAAAAAGAATAAAGAAAAAGAAAAAGGAAAAAGAATAAGAAAAGGAAAGGGAAAGTAAATGAAGCATTCCGTATGTGAATTCTGTGCATCCATGCATTACGACATTGCATTAGGATATGCGAGACCTAAGTCGCATATCTGTTCTATTCAGTTAGGGTATGCGAGACCTAAGTCGCATATATGTTCTGTTCTGTTAAGGTATGCGAGACCTAAGTCGCATATCTGTTCTGTTCCGTTAGGGTATGCGAGACCTAAGTCGCATATCTGTTCTGTTCTGTTAAGGTATGCGAGACCTAAGTCGCATATCTGTTCTGTTCCGTTAAGGTATGCGAGACCTAAGTCGCATATCTGTTCTGTTTTGTTAGGGTATGCGAGACCTAAATCGCATATCTGTTCTGTTATGGTATGTGAGACCTAAGTCGCATATCTGTTCTGTTCTGTTAGGATATACGAGACCTAAGTCGCATATCTGTTCTTTTCTGTTCCGTTCCGTTCTGTTAGGTCCTGGGGTCATGCATTGCACGATAGTATGTATGTTTCGGAGAATGTAGGCTTATCATGCATCACATATGTGGCATTGCATTTCATGCTCATTTTGCACGATTATGTGTTTTGACTTTTTTAAGAAGTTATGATCGTTATACGTATTTGTGAAAACGTGGACAGTCTTTTTTCGTATCGCCGTACTTATATGTATTTCACTACTGTCCTAGAAAGTATGATCTCACAGGGTCGATGCAAGCAGGGTACCTACTGAGTGACGTTTTTGTCGCTCACACAGTTCGTTTTGTTTTGTTGCAGACGATTCAGGGTACGATTACATATGGGTTGGAGAGGACTCTGAATGAGCACATTGGGACACGTAGATACTGGTTGATGACCGATGATCAAGAATTGAAGAAGTTTTATTTTATTTATTATTTCATTTGAGGACTTAGCTTAGGGATTTCATTTTTCCCACTTTACGATGTCGTTTAGGGAATTTTGACTGGATGTTGACTATATATGATTTTGGGAATTTTACTTTCGATGTAGGGTTTTGAATTGATTTATTTCGCTTCCGCAATCGAATACTCTGTCGTTTTGATAAGTGCAGGAATTCGTACAGACACCTTGTATATCCCTTAGTGGAATACGGCGAGCGTACCAGTTCTGACCCTAAGGTTTGGGACGGGGCGATACAGGTGGTATCAGAGCCCAGGCTCTAGATCTACTGCGGAAAACATAGAATTAAGAAATGATTTTAGACGTAAGAGATAACTATAGATTTAAGTTCTGATCATAGATGTAAGTTTGATCTTAGACTAAGTTTGATTATAGACATAAGCTGTGATCTGAGACTAAGTTTGATTCTAGACGTAAGCTATGATCCGAGACTAAGTTTGATCTTAGAATAGGTTTGATTTAGACTAAGTGATGATCGGACTGGGGGCACGGTTGGTTTTTGTTTTTGTTTTTATTTGTCTATATTTGACTGTTTTATGTATCTTATATTTATATATTAACTAAAATGCCCTTGACAAAAAAAACTGAAATTTCCTTGTCGTAGCAAATACGCCGTCGAGAAGAGAACGGTAGGAACGGCAATGGGAACCACTCTGAGAATGGGGCCCCACCGCAGGTTGTGCTTCCCCATGCCCTGACCTACGCACTACGTGTCATGGCCCAAGCTATGGCGCAACAACATCAGCAGCCACATGCTCCACCACCACCGTACTCGAACTTGACATTCTTCTACAAGTGGATGCGGAGGAGTGGCGGCGCAGCACAACTGACATCGCCGATTACTTGGATCTAATTTCAGAATGAGTTCAAGACGTATTACGTGCCGATAGTACGATCTTCAGAGCATGGCTCTAGATCTACGTCAGAAATGTAAAATTAGGCCATGATATTAGAAAATAAGTTACGGTTGTACCTCTAAGTCACAATCTTAGACATAAGTGACAATTTGAATATAAGTGATGATCATGAACATAGGTACTGATCTCAGTTATAAGCGATGATCTTGAGCATAAGTCATGATCTTAGACATAAGTAACGACATCGATTAAGAGTTGACTTTAGACATAAGTACTGATTTAGTAATAAGTGTTGATTATGTACTAATTATGATTTGGAAATAAGACGTGATTTTAGACTTAAGAAATGATGATGCTAAGAACGATCCTAGAAATAAGTCATGATCCCAAACTTAAGAAGTTGATCGGTTTTGAAACACGTATACCCTAGGATATCCCATACAATTCTCCCTTATCTAAGGTTTATCATAACTCTCTAAGCCATGATCTTAGTAACCCTAGTTGGATACTATATAATTGATTTGAACGAATTACAATGTTAACCAGAATACCCTACTACAAACGTTAGTTGATATATTAATGGGCTAGGCAGTAACTCGGGCTGTCTTACCATAACTGCAACATGGTACTCGGTATCATTAAGGTAAAGTAAATTGGATCCATATCCCTACTTGGACGGTAACATCAGAGCAGGCTTAGGTCTAAGTCGGGACCATAGATACTAAGAAATGAATTATAATAGTATGATAAATACCAAGAGATAATTTATATTAGAATGATAGAAACCAAATAACAATTGGCGTTATAACTAGTAGAGTTTAGTTAAGGTTGTTGTACAAAGGAATTTATAATCTAGGGTTAAGATGTTGAATGTATGGTAATAAAAATAGGCCGACGATATTAGTCTTAGTAGAAGTATTGAACAATAGCGACATGCGAGAATCGACTATAGTATATGCCTCGAAATACTATATCATTACAAAATTATAGATTAAGTGTTGACATCGAAACATTTAGTTTGAATTTAGTAGGCTTGAATTGAAATAGAGTAAGCATGAACCAGTAGTGGTTGCTTGTTCATGTGAGATTTAACTAGGATAATTAGCGGTTCAAATGACCAAGAAAAGAAATACAGTGCGCATGGAAGCACAGTAAATTAGAACACCTTAAGTCATAAATATTTAGTGTGCCATGCTAGGATTGTACAATTTAAGATAGGGATTTTATCATAGTAGGCGAATGTTAGACTTATAAAAAAACGATACATAGACAGATTGTTCTTTTAAAAATAAGGATGGATTATAGAAATTATACGAAATATTTGACTATTATTTCTCTATCAGATAAATATTTTATATAAGCATGTACACTGAGTTATACCCATATTTTACAGGGACTTCAAAAGACATTTTATTTTCGGAAATACGTTATTGAGTCTCATTTTTTTATATAGTCTACTTAGCTTTACGAGGCTAATTTCTTTTCCATACTTGTAAAACAGCTTAATAAAGATTTCAATTCTTTTGACGGCCTCGAAAAAGGAAAAACTTTTAAAATATTGATGTTCTTGCAAAAACGATGTGTTTATTTATATTTCTTACAGAATATTTCAAATTTTCGTTTTTGTTACATCTATTTTTTAGTTAAAATTAATTTAATTTGACGATTATCAATATCGCAAGCAGTGTAACCGTTTAAATATTTTCGAAGTTATTTATCCGCTTGCGATAAACTTACTTAACTTTCGTGAAAAAAATGGTAGCTTTCAAAATATATACATGTTTTTGAAAACGGAAGGTACCATATTCAAATCATTTCATAAAACCTTATATCATTAAGTTTTCAATTATTTTGACGCAATTTTACCAAAATGCCTAGCGAAAAAGTTATATTATCGGTTTTAAAATGGTCATGTGAGATATCGCTTCGCAAAAACAAATCTAGGATACTTTGAGTTTTGTGTTTACAAAAAAATTAGAAGGTTCAGTATTTTAAATAGTTAAAGCTATATTCAAAATTATAGCTACGTAAGCTACTTTCCTTTTAACTTGAAGAAAGATATGTCTATATACATATTTCGTATACTAGGCTGCTAACGATATCTCTGAGAAATTAAGATCATGATCATAGATCTAGTTCGTAAGTATATAAGAACTGATTTTGAAGACTTGGTTATGTTAAGGAAGGGTAACTGTTACCGTATTGGCATACACAAAGGATGTTAGTATGATTAATTATTTACGGGACGAACCATATGTGATAAATTTAAGAATCCGGTATTGTAGATTGTAATAAGTAGAATGATACACGTCAAGTGGTATAAGTGAAAGTTTGTAAGCACTAATTATAGAGAATTGAGTAAGTATTGAACCCTATAAGGACTAAATCATCTTGTGAGATGCTAGCGATGACTAAATTGAATCGTACTAGAGTACAACGTATTTCGGGAAATACATACAGCTTCAGGGATAAGTCTTGTGAACAAGACGTTAAGTTAAAGATTGTACTACACCTAAGAAATGATTTTAGAGGGTTGCTCATGGTAGAAAATATAAGTACGATATAGACCGACGATTAAGTTAGGAAGCTAGTATAATAACGATATCATCAAGTTTGATTCGAGAACTATAGAAAGAATAGGTTACGATCTATCAGGCGAAGGACAATGGATTAAAAGATTACCTTATGTATATACACACCGAATGATTTGAGGACTTAGTCCTGTATCGAGAAAGTGAAATGGGTAACATATCGGAATACACAAGGGATACTAAGTTCGGCCGTGATCTAGGTAAATGAATTATGTAGGACTATACTAAGTTACCGATTACGTAACACACAAGTTTCGAGGACGAAACTTTTTGTAAGGAGGGAGGAATGTTATGCCCCATTTTTTTAATAAGGGTAAAAAGGTCAATTGAGCATAATTAATTAGAAAACCTAATTTGATTAGGAAAATTTTCCCTAAAACCTAATCAAATATCTATTTAAACCACGTTTATACTCCTCACTCCCCTCACAAACGGCGTCCTCAGAAAAAAAAAATGGAGAGAGAGATCCTCTTCCTGCTCCATCAAGGCCGCCACTTTAGAAGGGTAGAAGGAGCACCACCGCATCGATCAAGCCTTGCAAACGCATATCAAATACCAAGTAGGTGCCCCATTCACATCCTTTGAATGTAAGCCTATAATCTTTAATTTCATTACGAAACCGAGATCGTACATAAGTATTTATGCTTGTATAGATGTTTGATTTTTGATTATATACGTATTTGATGAATCGTATATCCGTATATGTGGTCGCATATGTATATATATGTATGATGTTATTTTCATATGATTATTATGAGAAGGTTGCATTTTTTATGTTTATATGAGTAACAGAATCAGTTTGGAGGTGGCGGTGATGGCGGCGCGTGGCCGGTGGTGGTGGGCTATGGCCACGTGCTGCCGTGCTAGTGGCGATGAGGGAGTGCGGTTGAGGAAACGGGGCTGGTCAGGGGGTGTGGCTGATTGGGGGGGCTGAGGGAGCAGGGGGTGCGGCTTGGAGGGGGGTTGTGATCTGGGGGGTGATCCAGGGGACTGGGGTAGCAGAGGGGCTGAGGGAGAGGGTGTCGGCAGATAGGGGGAACGTAAGTTTGAAATGGCAAGGGAAATCGACAATTAGCAGGAAGGAAATCGTAGGGGGGAGAATTGACAAAATCAAAAAGGGAAAAGGAAAAAAAAGATAAAGAAAAAGAAAAAGGAAAAAGAATAAAGAAAAAGAAAAAGGAAAAAGAATAAGAAAAAGGAAAGGGAAAGTAAATGAAGCATTCCGTATGGGAATTCTGTGCATCCATGCATTACGACATTGCATTAGGATATGCGAGACCTAAGTCGTATATATGTTCTGTTCAGTTAGGGTATGCGAGACCTAAGTCGCATATATGTTCTGTTCTGTTAAGGTATGCGAGACCTAAGTCGCATATCTGTTCTGTTCTGTTAAGGTACGCGAGACCTAAGTCGCATATCTGTTCTGTTCCGTTAGGGTATGCGAGACCTAAGTCGCATATCTGTTCTGTTCCGTTAAGGTATGCGAGACCTAAGTCGCATATCTGTTCTGTTCTGTTAGGGTATGCGAGACCTAAGTCGCATATCTGTTCTGTTCTGTTCCGTTCCGTTCTGTTAGGTCCCGGGGTCATGCATTGCACAATAGTATGTATGTTTCCGAGAATGTAGGCTTATCATGCATCACGTATTTGGCATTGCATTTCACGCTCATTTTGCACGATTATGTGTTTTGACTGTTTTAAGAAGTTATGACCGTTATACGTATTTGTGAAAACGTGGACAGACTATTTTCGTATCACCGTACTTATATGTATTTCACTACTGTCCTAGCATGTATGATCTCACAGGGCCGATGCAGGCAGGGTACCTACTGAGTGACGTTTTTGTCGCTCACACCGTTCGTTTTGTTTTGTTGCAGACGATTCAGAGTACGATTACATATTGGTTGGAGAGGACTCTGAATGAGCACATTGGGACACGTAGATACTGGTTGATGACCGATGATCAAGTATTTATTATTTCATTTGAGGACTTAGCTTATGGATTTTATTTTTCACACTTTACGATGTCGTTTAGGGGATTTTGACTTCATGTTGACTATATATGATTTTGGGAATTTTACTTTCGATGTAGGGTTTTGAATTGATTTATTTCGCTTCCGCAATCGAATACTCTGTCGTTTTGATAAGTGCAGGAATTCATACAGACGCCTTGTATATCCCTTAGTGGAATACGGCGGGCGTACCGGTTCCGACCCTAGGGTTTGGGACGGGGCGCTACCGTATCTAACCTCACCACTTCATTCTGCTGCCACGTGTCGCGTGGTCATGAGTGGGGTGAGAAGATTGAGGATGAAGAGATCTCATCCCCAATAAACATATTAGGTAATAAATTAACCTGAATTTGGACATCTTTTTGCTATAACAAGGAAAGACCTCCATAGCCCTCAGGGGCATAGTCCAGTGGTAAGTGGGAAAGGTGATTGGGGCTAGAACCCCGACGTCCCGAGTTCGAGTCCGTGTGGAGACAATCCTTTTTGAAATATTACAAGAGTTGTCTTTGGGCTGACTGAGTCTCGTGTGTCCTCTCTCTTTGCAGGGCTGCCGGTGGAGCACAACCCTCGATTTACATCCCACCTGCCTAAAGGACCTCTGGTACAGGTGGGGGAGAACCCACCCCCTCGTCAAAGGAAAGACCTCCACCTTTTCCTTCAGAATCTATCGGTACCCCAAAACAGCCCAATTGCCTTTTTATTTTTTCAATTTTCTTCCCTCTGCATTTAGTGTCTATTAAAAAGATTATGTTGAGGTTCTCCCTCTTGATCTGATATCTAAGCTCTCGAACCGTCGGAGGTTTCCCAAACCTCGACAATTCCATCTGAGGATCAACATTTGCAATCAACCGAATGAGAGCTTTGGAAAAAGAAAACCACTTTCACTAGAAGCTCTTACAAGGAGAATAGGTATTTGGTGTACGTAGGGATTTTGAATAATAATGAAATTTCAAGGAAATGCAAAAAGAAAGACTAAAGCTTCCACTAAAACTGTAAAGTTTAGAAAAGATGGATAACCTGCATAAGGCAGAAGGGAAGTATACCGGAATTTGTCTAGGAGAAAATATGTCAGAAATTGCCCGGAAGAGAAAATGGTTAAATCCCTAAAAGGGAAATTTCAAGAAATAATAAATAAGGGCTAAAGCTTCCACTAAAAGAATAAAATTTAGAGAAGATGGATTACCCGCAGAATGCAGAGATGAAATATAGTTGGAATTCAGACAGAAGAAGAAAATATGCCGTAATTTGCCTGGAAGAGAAAATGCTAAATTCCCTAAAAGGAAAATTGCAACTATGTGAGTACATGGTACATGATAAGAATTTATGGAGAAATAAAATTAAGATTAACAAGTTATATGTCATATATAAGGACACCTTAGAGTATATTTAGGGATATAGATAGGCGTAGACACTATCTACGTTTTAGGTTGACTTTATACTTGTTTGTTTATGTTTTACCGTTATTTTGTATTAATGCACATATACACGTTATGTGTATTCTAATATCAAAATCTTCTTCCTTGTATTTCCTGAATTTCTTCACTAATACACTAACATATCATATCTCTATTATCATATCATTTATACAGGTACATCTAGAGCCGGGGTCTCGTTGGAAGCAGACTCTCTATCCCTTAGGACAGAGGTATTTTTTCTCTACCACTTATCCTCTCCAACCCTAGCGATACCTTTTACTGTCGTTGTGATGTACTGGGTAATGATGATGATGATTGATTCAGAAGAATAAAATATGCCGTAATTTGACCCGGAAAAGAAAATGGTAAATTCACTGAAAAAGGAAATTTCAAGAAAATATAAAATAAGACTAAAGCTTCCACTAGAACTGTAAAGTTTAGGCAAGATGGACTACCAGGAGAATGCAGAAGAAAAGTATACTGAAATTTGCTAGAAGGAGAAAATATGCCGGAATTCGCCGGAAGAGAAAATGGCAAAATTCCTAAAAGAAAATTTTCAAGAATACATAAACAAAGGCTAAAACTTCCAATAAAGTTGTAAAGTTTAGGAAGATGGATTACTCGCAGAATGCAAAAGAGATTTCCAGAATTTGTCCAGAAGGAGAAAATATGCCTGAATTTATCTGGAAGAGGGAATGGTAAACCCCCCTAAAAACGAAATTTCAAGAAAACGTAAATAAAGCCCAAGCTTCCACTAAAACTTCAAAATTTACGGAAGATGGATTACCGCAGAATAGGGAAAGTGGGAAGTGTGGAGTGAGCTCCGCAAAACTCGGACGAAATTTTCGTGGTAACCGATTTGGACTTCAATACGTAACCGCTGCCGACATAGATCTACCGGAGATATGGTAAGATCTTTCGATATCCTTCATGGCAAACATGGATGAGGGATCCGTTGAACGAAGTGTTGATGAGATTGATCAAATAAACAGAAGTGTGAAGAAATACAAACGCATCGCAACATTCGAGCCTCCTTCGTCGGATGGACCAGTCCAACAAGAAGGAGATGCATGGGCAAATCTGTTTAAGCAATCCACCAGAACGAAAAATGCTCTTGGCTTTGAGATATATACAGGCGAGGGATGAGACGAGGACTACATGGATGATACTACACGGTTCATACCAGCCAATGACGATGATGGTGTTGCTGACGGTGCAAACAAAGTCAAAGTGGACGTCCCTGTAGATGAATGGAGGGAACTATGGACTCCATGGCAAAGAGCGCTCGTGGTAAAACCGCTAGGCCACAGTTTTTCATACCGCGTGCTTTCACAGAGACTATCTGATATGTGGGCATCTAGTCGGAAACTGGATATTGTTGATTTGGAAGATGGGTTCTACGTAGTCCGTTTCTTCTCCAAAGATGACTATACACATGTCCTCGAGAACAGACCATGGACTATCCAAGGGAACTATTTCTCGGTCACAAAGTTACGTCATGGGTTTCGCCCATCCTCTGATGCGATCAAATCAACTTTGGTATGGGTACGTAGCCCACAAATACCCCTTGAGTTTTTTAATGAAAAGGTGCTTATGCAGATCGGTGAGAAACTGAGAAAAGTTGTGAAAATCGATGGTAACACAATGCAAGTATCTCGTGGGAAATATACCCGGGTATGTGTCGAAATCGACTTGACGAAGCCTTTGAAATCTATGGTAATCTTGAATGGCCACGAACTACATGTTGAATATGAAGGTTTACACCTAATATGTTTTACGTGTGGGTGCTATGGTCATAGAAACGAAGAGTGTCCATCTGGGGTCCCATCTGAAAATGCCCACAATACTTGTACAAAAACACAAACTCCAATCACAGTACCATCTGACCCATACGAGCCTTGGATGATCGCTCGCGACAATAGACGTCGTCAACCTATAGTGCAGCAGAAAGCCAAGAGTGCGGGGACTCCTTTTGACTCAAACAACGGACACATATCTCATAACAACAAGCATGATGATAGACCAACATACAATGACTCAAGATTCGCTGTTATGCTGACGATGAGGAAACACACTGGCAACCTCAACAAAATAACCAACTGATATCCAACATACGCAACATCCAAGATAATTGGGCCCTTTGCCCACTTTACAACATCAACCAAGTCACAGTTAACTGAGCCGAGAAATAGGCGCAATAAACGTGTTGCTCTCAGAATTCGACAGTCATAGTTAGAGTACAACGCGACCATCGTGATGTTGATATGCAAGCGCAAGCGTGGCCAGCCCTGCCATGTTCATCGAATGAAATATGCATATTGCTGCGTCCGCTTGAGGATGTTACAAACGTTCATGTGGATAGGGGAGAGGCAACAGCGGACCCTAGTACATTAACTTCTATCCTTGAAGATCAAACGAAGCAGCACCCACCCAACGACGCATCTAAGGTACAAGAAATGGACAGCATCAGTAATGTGTAGGCTGAGACCGATAATGTTAAGGAGTTGGAAGATGTTGTAGTATACGACCAGGACCACGGTCAAATCTCTAATTTGTAATATGTCAATGAAGGTCATGGCCTGGAACGTCCGTGGGGCGGGGCCACCGACACAATATGACGAATACTTCGGCTGACTCAGGATTATAAGCCCAATATAATGTTTTTGATGGAAACCCACAGCCCCAGCTCTCGAGCTAGTTACATCCTACAGAGATCGCAAATCTCTCTGATCTTGCGGCTGTGGAAGCACGCGGATTTTCTAGTGGATTATGGTGTCTCTGGGATAATGATAAAATGCCAATAAGCATTATTAGCTACACAGCTCAATTGTTAAATGTGGGTGTTCTGAGTGGTAATTCCATTTCGAGTGTAATATCTTTGGTGTATGTATCTCCAACTACGTCGGTACGTGAGACACTATATGAATATATTGAGAGTATGGCGTCCCAAATAAGTATTCCATGGCTTTTGATTGGAGACTTCAACCAATTCATCCGCCAAGAGGATAAACGGGGAGGGTGCCCTATACGCGGTTGTGGATCGGATTGCATGTTATAAATAGTTTAGACCTGTAGACTTATGTAGCTACCGTTTGCGGGACTACTGTTTACGTGGTCGAATGGCCAACTGGGTCGTCTTCTGATAGAGCAACGACTTAATCAAGCGTGGTCGAATATGACATGGAATAATACATTTCCGACAGTAGTCGTCCATCATTTGACACGAGTATCCTCATACCATCACCCTATACTCCTCTCTTTGGAAGAAGTTACACCACAGGATCACACCCGATGCCCATTCAAGTTTTTAGAATGCTGGATGCAACATAAAGAGTTTTCTACATTCTTCAAGGAGGCTTGGCAACCACATCAGGGGAATTGGTCAGCCACAGTTATTGACTTTACTCGAAGCATGATTACATGGGACAAGGAAGTATTTAGGAGCATCCCTGGGCGTCACCGCAGATTCGAAGCCCGTCTGCTTGGGATTCAAAAATCACTTGCAAACCACCCTTCTACCTTCCTGGCGCAACTTCAGAAGGACTTGCTTGATGAATATGACACAATCGCCAGGCAGGAGGAATTGTTTTGGCAACAAAAAAATAATTTACATTGGCTGTGTGATGGGGAACGCAACACAAGGTTTTTCCATACAACCATGTCAATCCGAAGGAAGGCCAACAAGGTGGTACGATTAAAAGACGACAATGCGGAGTGGACTGACGACCCATACGTTCTCCAAGATCTCATCCAATCTCATTTCAAGAAATTGTTTCGAATGCAAATGAACACACAATTGGGCAGCGACAAAATCTTTGTCCCTGCTTTCAGCGATGTAGATAAAGCGTGGCTGAATCGTCCTATAACGGTTATTTAAACAGAAGATGCCTTATTCCAAATGGGACCACACAAAGCGCCAGGCCTAGACGGTCTTCCACCCGTATTTTTCAGAAAAACTGGGATGTCGTTGCACCTTTAGTTGTTGAATTCATTATGGATGCTTTCCGAACACGTAAGTTTCCATCTGAACTAAACCGCAGCCTCCTCACATTAATTCCCAAGAAACAGCCATCCGAAGATGTGACACAGTTTTCCCCCATTGCACTATCCAATGTTATTGTGAAACTCATTTCGAAGGTGATTGCCAACCGTTTGAAGGCGATCATTGGTAAGATTATATCGCCTCTACAGTGTGTATTCATCCCCGATAGGTAGGCTTCCGATAACATCATTATCGCTCAAGAGGTTGTCCATTCTATGCGCACAAAACAGGGTCGGAAAGGGTACATGGCTGTTAAGGTCGATTTGGAAAAAGCGTACGATGAGGTTCACTGGCCATTCCTTCGCCACCTACTGGAAATGGTTGGTTTTAGCGAGGTGATGGTTGAGCTTATCATGTTTAGCATTTCGTCGGCATCACTTTCTATCCTATGGAATGGCCAGAAATTAGAACCATTTCAACCCCTACGTGGGGTTCGCAAAGGGGACCTCTTGGCCCCCTATCTGTTTTTACTATATATGCAAGTCTTGAGCAACAAAGTTAATTGTGCTGCGTTAGAACATAAGTGGAAAGCCATAGGTGTTGTACCCCAACGATCATGTACGTGAAAACTATGAATATGAGACGGAATGAAAGCGGCAATTTCTTTTAGCGCATGTTACTTAAGTCAACTTAAGCCTCTTTACTTAATCATTATTGAGGTGATACCAAGCCAAACTAAATAAGGGGAACTTCAAGAAAGTAGTATATGAAATATAGAGCTATACGAACCGTACATACCATTATGTATGTGCGTGTATAGGATATATGTGTACAAAATGTATGAATACCTACATGCGTATGCAGAGGAGGATATATATATATATACATATGCAATACACATGGCATGTATATGTATATATACATACATATGTTAATTTTAGAATATGATAAAATAAAGAAAAACAATATAGTGCATGAATTACAAGAAATATCAAGTTGCCAAGAAGCCTAAAATTCGGCCAAGGCATGAATGGGAATTCTAGAATTCTCTAGCCAATTTTATTAGTTAAAGTAATTACTTAAAGTCTACTACACCATTAAGACAAGAAGTTATTATGCAAAGAATAAATAGAAAATAAAATAGACATGCATTTAAGGAACAAGTTAAGACAACTCATTAAAGAAGGAAGTAGTATGGTTGAGGTCATAAAGACCCCAACCCAACGGCCCCTTAAGTGTCTAGACAAGAGGATTTTTTTAATCCACCATGGTTACTTTTCCTTAAACCAAGATTTAGATAACCATGATTTGATAAAGTAACTTGGGTTAGCACTAAAGTAACCCTAGTTGGAATAAAGTAACCAAGGTTATACTAACCTAACCTTGATTAACACTCAAGAAAGCCCTAAACCTCACAAATCTCCCTCCAAAACCGCCCCTAGCATGTTTTAAACCTTTCTAGAAACATCTACCTTCTTGTCATCTTGAGACTCCTCTCAAGACACATTCAAGCAAGAGCAACACTTAGCAAAAGTTCCCTCATCTCCCTCACCAATATTTCGGCCCTTCATCTTGAAGGATAAGTTCAACTTCACTTTCAAGACTCAAGAAGACATCTAGGTAAGTCTTGTTCCAAGTTTCCTTAAGAGAATTCTCATTTTGGTAAAGAATGAAGCTCACATGAACTCTCTTTTTCTTCATACCCAAAAACGTGGGTTTTATGGTGTGAATAGGTGAAAGCCATCAACTTTCTTAGGTGGTGACATATTGTGGTGCTTGAATCTCCATTCTAAGCTCATTTTGGTAAGATGCTCTAGCCCTCAAACCTATCCTATTTCCTCTATTGAATAAAGACTAATCTTTTCATTTCATTTCCTTAAAAACCGTATGCTTAAGGTGAAGAAGGTGAAGGATTTCATCACATCTCACTTCATAACCAAGCAAAGACAAGAACTTTAGCTTGAAGAGGCAAGTATACTTTAACCCCTTACAATATATATGATTATGTGCATACTTGAATGTCTAGAAGCTTAAGACATGATTTTAGTAAAAATATGCCTAAGTTGTTACCTTTTCTTATGTTTTGAAAGGTTGGATGATAGACCTCTCTTATGTTGCAATATAAAGCATGTTTAAACTTGAAATAAGAGTTAAAAGTGATGGATTAGGGACTGCCCTATGTTTGATATTGTATAAGACATGATTGGTATGAAACTTAGCATTTTTAGTGGTTTTAATATGTGAAATTGTTGGACTAGAGGACTGTTTTGTTTAGAAGGAATGAACAGCCCATATGAACGACTTTTGCATGCTAAAAAGGGACTTGAATTAGTATAGGGAAGCCTTATTATGTCTATTGAATGACCATTAACTTGGATTATAGGCTAAAGAACAAAATTAGGAAGGAAAGAATACTTCTATGCATGTTGGTTGAAAACAGAGTTCTGGACAGATTTTATGCCAAATTGATGGACTTAGTTAAGGACCTTCTAAACGTTGGATTGAGCTTATTTTTGGTGTGGTCGTAGCTTATTATGTCTATTTTATTGTGGAATTGGAATTTCTGGAAAATCATTTGTGGATTGGTCAGAAATGAATTTTTAGTATCAAGGGGTCAAAACAGTTTCTAGTCGTACCACCTTAAGGAGGAAAATTATTTAAGTACCTTAAACCTCTTGGATTGACCTGAAATTTTTTTACAGGAGGTACTTAAGACATAGAGCTAAGTATCCATATAAAGAAATTGATTTTATCTATTGATCTTGGTGGTAAACCATTGAGGTAAAGTTGGTGTAACATTCTGGAAAACAGGACAGATTGACCCTTTGTGCTTGTATGACTTGTATTGTAATTATTTTGACTTGTTTTGGTGAACGGGCATTTGGATATTGTTTATGAAAGAAATAGGAAAGATTTCCAGGTGCTAAGTGAGCCCCGAAATGAGTTTATGGATGGAGACAAGGTAAGGAATGGAGTTGAGAGTGCAGCAGAATTCCTGTTGTACCCTTGTTGGAAATTATTTTTATTGAGGTACCTACGCTTGTCGGAATCGCATAAAATTTGTACAGAATGCAGTTAAGATCATGTGGTGCATGTCCATATTTTTAGTTTCTAGAAAATAGGCTCAAAAGGTTGATTTTGAGGCCGGGCAATACAGGACAAGCTGCTGGATCGTTTTCCAGCCCATGAAGAAAGTTGTTTATGATGTTATAAGTGCATTTTACCATGTTGCATCCCATGCACTTGCATTGACATGCTCATATGTTCCAGGCTCATGATTTTATTGATGTTTTATATAAAGTTTCCGTTTTAAAAGAATTCCGTCCCTTCTGGCCAGCTTAACCCGCTACAGATCCGGGGTTAATTGATCCGAAAAGTTATAAGAACCGAGCCAGGCCCGGTATAATAGGTCTGATGAAATATAAGAACCGATCCAGGCCCGGTATAATAGGTCTGAATAGTATAAGAATCGAGCCAGGTCCGGTATAATAGACCTGAAAGTGATCATGTTAATAAGAACCAAGTCATGCCCGGTATAATAGGCTGACAACTCTCTTGTTTTATGATGAACATGATTTAAAAGAAAGAAAGAAAGTTCAAGGATTTTTATGACCATGTCTAAATGAAAGAAAGAATGTCTCCCGTTGCATTTGCATTGCATTCACATTTTTATACGCATTATGCATGATACCTATTCATAGAAGTAAGGGTTGGCTATAGCACGTAGAATCTAGCTAAGTGATGACATTTAGATCTTAGCTAAGTGATTGATATGACTTTAAGTATGAAGCTTCGGAAAGGTATTGGCAGGTTTGTTTTAACTTAAGGAATTGGGGTTTGATTCTTGTATGCGTTTTCTCTTTATTGTACGGTGTTATTGTATACTTGCTGGCGACTTTGTCGCTCACCCATTTATTTTTCCCCCCAGAGCCAGGTAATGAAGTCGAGTGGATTGATGATGAGCCAAGGGTGCCATACCCATAGGATATTGAAGTCGCTGTTAAGAGAATGATGATGGAAGCCTTTTGATGAACCTTTGGGACATTTTGGGACTTAGCTATTTTCATATTCTTTTCGGATAATGTTTGTATAATTTCGCGGTGTAGTTTGCTATCCGTTCAGTTTGTATAATTTTGCTATGTATTCGCGATTTGACGCTTTCGGATTAAGGTTCAAATTCTGCCGTAGTTTTATCTACCTGTTAAGATTGTGACTTTGTAATCCATGTTTATCCATGGGTTTTACGAGTTAAGTATCGACGCTTTGTACTTTTCTGAAAGGGAAAGTACGGCGGGTGCACCGTACGAGGGGTAGCCGAGTACAGGGCGCTACAGGTGGTATCAGAGCCCAGGCTCTAGATTCGGGCAGAACGTAGAAGCTAAGTTATGATCTTAGAAATCTAAGAATTGATCTTAGACTTAAGTCATGACCTTAGAAAAGTGATGGCATTAGCTTAGACAACTTAGATTGGAAATAGGGTCCCCTGGTTGATCTGCTAGCCTGATATGTTGCATATTAACTCTTGTTCCTGCTTTAAATTCCTTTTTCCAAGCATGTCTAAATCCAGTCAGTTATTTCGATCCATATATACATATATATATCTTTCTGCTCCGTATACAGATGGTTCGGACTCGTGGTAGACCTCGCAGAGATGTTGCCCATGCACCCGAACCAAACCCTCCACAACCTCAAGATCAAGTCCCTCCACCTCCTCCTCAGAATCAGAATCCACCGCCTCCTCCTCCACCGCAGAATGAAAATCCCCCACCAGCTCAAGGAAACCCTCTTCCGCAAGTGCCACTTCTTATTCTGGATTTCCAAGCATTCTGTCAGACCGTAACTCAGATTGGCCAGGGAATGATTCAACAAGTTGCCCCTCCTCCCCCTTATGAACCGATAAGAGATGCGCAGTATTACTTTGAGAAGCTCAAGCGAGCAAATGTGCCGCTTTTGAAGGCAAGTCTGACCCCGATATGGCTGAAAAATGGCTAGATGAAGTGGAGAACTGTTTTGAACTGAATGGAGCCCCTGACAATATGAAAACCCAAGCTGTGAGGCCTTTCCTCCTTGGTGAGGCGAACCAGTGGTGGAAGGCTAAGCTGCAACCTTTGCCCAGACCTATTCCATGGGAGAGATTCATCCAAGAGTTCAACAAGTTTTATTTTCCCCCGTCAGTAAAGATGCAAAAGAGGCATGATTTTGAAATGTTGAAACAAGAACTTGGTATGACTGTGTCTGAATATGTGAGCAAGTTTCTGGCTTTGGGTAGATTTTCTCCAGCTACGATGAATGATGAGGAATCTAAGATGGTGAAGTTTGAGAGTGGGCTGAACCCAAGGATTCGCACTTGGTTGGTAAATGTTATCTCTGCTGATTTTGAGGCGCTCGTTGATGCATGTTATCGGATCGAGAAGGATATCATTCGTCGCGATGCGACGGTGGGCCAGAAAAGAGGAAGGGACACTTCCGGTGATAAAGGAGCAAGAAAAATGGCTAGACAGAAATTTCATGGGAGGCAAGGTTGACAGCAGAATCAGAACCAAAGAGGAAATCAGAATCGTGGACAGCGCCGTGAGCAGAATCAGAATAATCAGAGAAATAATCAAGGAAATCAAGGACAGCAGCAGCAGGCCATTCCCATGTGTCCCCATTGTCAGAAGAATCATTTGGGCGAGTGCTATGTACAAGTTGGTAAGTGCTATGGTTGCGGCAAGACTGGTCATATAATTAGGGATTGTCCTGATAAGGGAGCTGCTTGTGCTGGATGTGGAAAGACTGGGCATATTCTGAGAGATTGTCGTGAGCGTGGTGGTCAGCAGCAGAGGAACCAACGTCAGCGCTCGAATGCGCATGTGCATGTGATGACCGATGCTGTAGTTGAGGAAGCTGGAGACGTCGTGGCTGGTATGAATTAAAATTATGCAATGCTAATTTGATAAATATTATATTGTTGCGTAGTTAAAGCTTTGCATGATTCAGGCGCTATTCTTGTATGTTGTATGTCCGCAAATGTGTTGTTTGATTGTAGCGCCACCCACTCCTTTATATCTAAGAAATTTGCAAAGGGATTAGACCATAATCCCATCCGGCTTAATTCACCCTATCGAATCCAAGCCGCTGGTGATCAAGTACTTACGTCTCATCATCTGTATAAGAATTGCGCAGTCGAGCTCGATGACCATCGGTTCGTGGCTGATCTGATCCCGATTGCTATGAGTGACTTTGACATTGTTCTTGGTATGGACTGGTTGTCTAAGAACCATGCCCATATTGACTGCAATCAGAAGAAAGTCACTTTCAGAGCCCCGGAGCAAGAGGAAGTATCATTTCAAGGAGGTCCCAAGTTGAAGAAATCAAAGAATATTTTTGTGAATACAGCTCGTGCCCGTCGAGTGTTGCGAAAGGGATGTCAAGGCTATCTTGTTTATGCTCTTAGTGCCGAGCAGGCAGCAGTGGACATCTCGCAAGTTCCGGTAGTTCAAGAGTTTCTTGATGTCTTTCCAGAGGAACTACCAGGACTTCCCCCTGATCGAGAAATTTCCTTTGAGATAAATCTCATCCCCGGAGCTGAGCCCATTTCTAAAGCTCCTTACCGCATGGCACCCGCTGAGCTGAAGGAACTAAAAGAGCAATTGCATGAGTTATTGTAAAAGAAGTTGATTCGTCCAAGTGTGTCACCATGGGGTGCCCCAGTTTTATTTGTAAAGAAGAAGGATGGAGGTATGCGGCTGTGTATTGATTATCGGGAACTCAACAAGATCACCGTGAAGAATAAGAATCCGTTGCCTCGGATCGACGATCTGTTCGACCAGCTTCGGGTTAGTAATTACCGAGTCTTATTTCAATATAATAATCATGAATAATATCTAAAGTATTCTAATGCATGGAGCTCGGGTGTTTAGCAAAGTGGACCTAAGATCTGGATATTTTCAATTGAAGATAAGAGCTGAGGATATTCCTAAGACAGCATTCAGGATGAGATATGGACATTATGAATTTCTCGTGATGCCTTTTGGACTGACCAACGCCCCTGCAGCGTTTATGGATCTTATGAATCAAGTGTTTTGGGACCAGTTGGATAAGTTTGTGGTAGTCTTTATTGATGATATCCTGATTTATTCGCCTGATGAGGAAACTCATAGAGCCCATCTGAGGACAATACTTGGTATTCTAAGAAAGCATCAGCTCTATGCAAAAATTCAGTAAATGTGAGTTTTGGTTGCATAGTGTGTCATTTCTGGGCCATATTATTACTGAAAATGGGATTTCGGTTGATCCCAGAAAGATTGAGGCAATTACTGAGTGGCCGAGACCGACCAATGTCACTGAAGTAAGGAGTTTTCTCGGACTGGCCGGTTACTACCGCAAGTTTGTTGAGGGATTTTCAAGGATAGCTATGCCACTCACTAGATTGACTCAGAAGAAGACAAAATTTGTATGGAATGAGGATTGTGAAAGTAGCTTTTCTGAACTGAAGGCAAGGTTGACTTCTGCACCAGTTTTGGCTCAACCCATTTCAGGAGAACAGTTTGTGATCTACAGTGATGCTTCCAAGAATGGATTGGGTTGTGTTCTTATGCAGAATGGGCGTGTGATTGCGTATGCGTCTCGTCAGCTTAAGCCGTTTGAGCAGAATTATCCAGTACATGACCTTGAGCTTGCAGCAGTTGTATTTGCTCTGAAGATTTGGCGTCATCATCTGTATGGAGAGAAGTGTGAGATCTTCACGGATCATAAGAGTTTGAAATACCTCTTCACTCAAAAGGAGCTGAATATGCGCCAAAGGCGATGGCTTGAGTTGATCAAGGATTATGACCTCTCTATTCAGTATCATCCAGGTAAAGCTAATAGAGTTGCTAATGCTTTGAGTCATAAGACGAGTCATCCCCATCAACCACCTCTACAGTGTGATATGGAAGAGTTTGGTCTGGAAGAAGTGGATTCGATTTCTGACATACTTGCAAAGTTAGTAGCGGTTCCTTCTTTGATCGATTGGATTAAGGAGACTCAAGATAAGGATGATGCATTGATGAAAGTTAAGAGCAAGCTGAAGGAGAAGCCATCTGACGATTTTGAAGTCTGTAGTGACGGCAGTTTATGGTTTAGAGGTCGATTGTGTGTGCCTAATGATGATGCGGTAAAGAGTGAAGTGTTTCAGGAAGCCCATAATTCACGCTTGTCTATTCACCCAGGAGCAAATAAGATGTATCATGACTTGAAGCAAAAGTTTTGGTGGCCAGGAATGAAGAATCAGATAGCAGAGTTTGTTGAGAAATGTCTTGTATGTCAGAAAGTCAAAGCAGAACATCAGAGGCCAGCTGGATTATTTCAACCACTTGAGGTGCCTGAGTGGAAGTGGGATCACATCGCTATGGATTTTGTGACCGATTTACCTAAGACAAGAAGTGGATATGACACTATTTGGGTTGTTGTGGATCGTCTGACAAAGAGTGCTCATCTCATGGCAATGTCGATTAAAGCACCCATGGAAAAGTTGGCTTCTATGTATGTTGATCAGATTGTATGTTTGCATGGAGTTCCTATGAGCATAGTTTGTGACCGAGACCCCCGCTTCACAACAAGGTTTTGGACGACATTTCAGAAAGCGATGGGTACGGAAGTTCGCATGAGTTCAGCTTTTCATCCCCAGACTGACGGTCAATCTGAGAGAACAATTCAAACATTGGAGGACATATTGCGTGCTTGTGTGTTGGACTTCGGAGGTAGCTGGGATAAGAGTTTGAAGTTGGTTGAATTTTCATACAATAACAGCTATCACAGATCTATTTGAATGGCTCCTTATGAAGCTCTTTATGGAAGAAGATGTCGATCGCCATTGTATTGGGATGAGATTGGAGATAAGATTTTCATAGGACCTGACTTAGTGGAGCAAACCAAGGAAAAGGTTATGATTGTAAGACAAAGATTGAAGGCTGCTCAGGATAGAAGCAAGGCGTGGGCCGACATGAGGCGTCGACCACTTGAGTTTCAAGTAGGAGATAAGGTATTCTTGAAGGTATCCCCATCGAAAGGAGTAAAGCGGTTCGGAATTAAAGGGAAACTTAGTCCTAGATTCATTGGACCATTCGAGATCTTGGAAAGGATTGGAGAAGTTGCTTATAGACTTGCACTACCACCATCGTTGTCTCAATTACACAATGTGTTTCATATATCTCAATTGCGTAAGTATGTGCATGATTCGAGCCATATTATGGATGAGCAACCTTTGAAGATTGAAGCTGATATATCATATGTTGAGGAACCCGAAAGGATAATTGATAGGGAAGCGAAAGCATTGAGAAATAAGTCTATTCCTATGGTCAAGGTGCAATGGAAGAACCATTCAGTTGATGAGGCCACTTGGGAGTTAGAGGAAGGCATGAAGCAAAGGTACCCATATCTTTTTGACTAGCTCCAAAGTTTCGAGGACCAAACTTATGATAAGGGGAGGAGGATGTTGTATCCCAACGATCATGTACGTGAAAACTATGAATATGAGACGGAATGAAAGCGACAATTTCTTTTAGCGCATGTTACTTAAGTCAACTTAAGCCTCTTTACTTAATCATTATTGAGGTGATACCAAGCCAAACTAAATAAGGGGAACTTCAAGAAAGTAGTATATGAAATATAGAGCTATACGAACCGTACATACCATCATGTATGTGCGTGTATAGGATATATGTGTACAAAATGTATGAATACCTACATGCGTATGCAGAGGAGGATATATATATATATACATATGCAATACACATGGCGTGTATATGTATATATACATACATATGTTAATTTTAGAATATGATAAAATAAAGAAAAACAATATAGTGCATGAATTACAAGAAATATCAAGTTGCCAAGAAGCCTAAAATTCGGCCAAGGCATGAATGGGAATTCTAGAATTCTCTAGCCAATTTTATTAGTTAAAGTAATTACTTAAAGTCTGCTACACCATTAAGACAAGAAGTTATTATGCAAAGAATAAATAGAAAACAAAATAGACATGCATTTAAGGAACAAGTTAAGACAACTCATTAAAGAAGGAAGTGGTGTGGTTGAGGTCATAAAGACCCCAACCCAACGGCCCCTTAAGTGTCTAGACAAGAGGATTTTTTTTAATCCACCATGGTTACTTTTCCTTAAACCAAGATTTAGATAACCATGATTTGATAAAGTAACTTGGGTTAGCACTAAAGTAACCCTAGTTGGAATAAAGTAACCAAGGTTATACTAACCTAACCTTGATTAACACTCAAGAAAGCCATAAACCTCACAAATCTCCCTCCAAAACCGCCCCTAGCATGTTTTAAACCTTTCTAGAAACATCTACCTTCTTGTCATCTTGAGACTCCTCTCAAGACACATTCAAGCAAGAGCAACACTTAGCAAAAGTTCCCTCATCTCCCTCACCAATATTTCGGCCCTTCATCTTGAAGGATAGAAGTTCAACTTCACTTTCAAGACTCAAGAAGACATCTAGATAAGTCTTGTTCCAAGTTTCCTTAAGAGAATTCTCATTTTGGTAAAGAATGAAGCTCACATGAACTCCCTTTTCTTCATACCCAAAACTGTGGGTTTTATGGTGTAA
>AP025070.1:19916411-19978317 GCA_036186865.1 Eustoma russellianum | reverse complement strand
CCGTGGGTTTTATGGTGTGAATAGGTGAAAGCCATCAACTTTCTTAGGTGGTGACATATTATGGTGCTTGAATCTCCATTCCAAGCTCATTTTGGTAAGATGCTCTAGCCCTCAAACCTATCCTATTTCCTCTATTAAATAAAGACTAATCTTTTCATTTCATTTCCTTAAAAACCGTATGCTTAAGGTGAAGAAGGTGAAGGATTTCATCACATCTCACTTCATAACCAAGCAAAGACAAGAGCTTTAGCTTGAAGAGGCAAGTATACTTTAACCCTTTACAATATATGTGATTATGTGCATACTTGAATGTCTAGAAGCTTAAGACATGATTTTAGTGAAAATATGCCTAAGTTGTTACCTTTTCTTATGTTTTGAAAGGTTGGATGATAGACCTCTCTTATGTTGCAATATAAAGCATGTTTAAACTTGAAATAAGAGTTAAAAGTGATGGATTAGGGACTGCCTATGTTTGATATTGAATAAGACATGATTGGTATGAAACCTAGCATTTTTAGTGGTTTTAATATGTGAAATTGTTGGACTAGAGGACTGTTTTGTTTAGAAGGAATGAACAGCCCATATGAACGACTTTTGCATGCTAAAAAGGGACTTGAATTAGTCGGGAAGCCTTATTATGTCTATTGAATGACCATTAACTTGGATTATAGGCTAAAGAACAAAATTAGGAAGGAAAGGATACTTCTATGCATGTTGGTTGAAAACAGAGTTATGGACAGATTTTATGCCGAATTGATGGACTTAGTTAAGGACCTTCTAAACATTGGATTGAGCTTATTTTTGGTGTGGTCGTAGCTTATCATGTCTATTTTATTGTGGAGTTGGAATTTCTGGAAAATCATTTGTGGATTGGTCAGAAATGAATTTTTAGTATCAAGGGGTCAAAATAGTTTCTGGTTGTACCACTTTAGGGAGAAGAATTATTTAAGTGCCTTAAACATCTTGGATTGACCTGAAATTTTTACAAGAAGTACTTAAGACATAGAGCTAAGTATCCATGTAAAGAAATTGATTTTATCTATTGATCTTGGTGGTAAACCATTGAGGTAAAGTTGGTGTAATATTCTGAAAAACAGAGCAGATTGACCCTTTGTGCTTGTATGACTTGTATTGTACTTATTTTGACTTGTTTTGGTGAATGAGCATTTAGATATTGTTCATGAAAGAAATATAAAAGATTTCCAGTTGCTAAAGGAGCCCCATAATGAGTTTATGGATGGAGACAAGGTAAGGAATGGAGTTGAGAGTGCAACAGAATTCCTGTTGTACCCTTGTTGGGAATTATTTTTATTGAGGTACCTACGCTTGTCGGAATCGCATGAAATTTGTACAGAATGCAGTTAAGATCATGTGGTGCATGTCCATATTTTTAGTTTCTGGAAAATAGGCTCAAAAGGTTGATTTTGAGGCCGGGCAATACAGGACATGCTGCTAGATCGTTTTCCAGCCCATGAAGAAAGTTGTTTATGATGTTATAAGTGCATTTTACCATGTTGCATCCCATGCACTTGCATTGACATGCTCATATGTTCCATGCTCATGATTTTATTGATGTTTTATATAAAGTTTCCGTTTTAAAAGAATTCCGTCCCTTCTGGCCAGCTTAACCCGCTACAGATCTGGGGTTAATTGATCTGAAAAGTTATAAGAACCGAGCCAGACCCGGTATAATAGGTCTGATGAAATATAAGAACCGATCCAGGCCCGGTATAATAGGTCTGAAGAGTATAAGAACCGAGCCAGGTCTGGTATAATAGACCTGAAAGTGATCATGTTAATAAGAACCGAGTCATGCCCGGTATAATAGGCTGACACACTCTCTTGTTTTATGATGAGCATGCTTTAAAAGAAAGAAAGAAAGTCGAAGCATTTTTATGAGCATGTCTAAATGAAAGAAAGAATGTCTCCCGTTGCATTTGCATTGCATACACATTTTCATACGCATTACGCATGATACCTATTCATAGAAGTAAGGGTTGGCTATAGCACGTAGAATCTAGCTAAGTGATGACATTTAGATCTTAGCTAAGTGATTGATATGACTTTAAGTATGAAGCTTCGGAAAGGTATTGGCAAGTATGTTTTAACTTAAGGAATTGGGGTTTGATTCTTGTATGCCGTTTTCTCTTTATTGTACGGTGTTATTGTATACTTGCTGGCGACTTTGTCGCTCACCCATTTATTTTTCCCCCAGAGCCAGGTAATGAATTCGAGTGGATTGATGATGAGCCAAGGGTGCCATACCCATAGGATATTGAAGTCGCTGTTAAAAGAATGATGATGGAAGCTTTTTGATGAACCTTTGGGACATTTTGAGACTTAGCTATTTTCGGATTCTTTTCGGATAATGTTTGTATAATTTCGCGGTGTAGTTTGCTATCGGTTCAATTTGTATAATTTTGCTATGTATACGCGATTTGACGCTTTCGGATTAAGGTTCAAATTCTGCCGTATTTTTATCTACCTGTTAAGATCGTGACTTTGTAATCCATGTTTATCCATGGGTTTTACGAGTTAAGTATCGACGCTTTGTACTTTTCTGAAAGGGAAAGTAATGCGGGTGCACCGTACGAGGGGTAGCTGAGTACGGGGCGCTACAATATGCCTCTCTAGAACTGGGCCGACTATCTCCCATCTTTTTTTTGCAGACGACCTTCTATTGTTTGGTGAAGCTACAAAAATTCAGAGCTTGGTGATGGAAGGTATTCTGACCAATTTTTGTGAAACCTAGGGGCAGACGATCAGTGTGAAGAAATCCCAAATCCTACTATCTAAGAACATCCAAGGTAAATTCCATGCACATTCACTGTCTTACTTAGGGCTCAGCTTTACCCAAGCATTTGACAGTTACCTTGGCATGCCGTTACTTTCGGGTAGAGGGGGCAAGAAAGATTATAACTTCATTGTGGATAAAGTACGTGCGAGGCTAAGTGCATGGCAAGCTAGAACTCTTTCATTAGCTTCCAGGTATGTTTTGGTTCAAAGTGTGTTATCTATAATGCCTATTTATGCTATGCAAACTGTTCGACTGCCTGTTTTGCTGTTGGACGAAATTGAGAAGTTATGGCGCCCATTTTTTTGAGAACTTGAAGGCTCACATAAACTGCATTGGTGTGCATGAGATTCAATATGCCTACCCAAAGACCGCAGAGTCTTAAATATCAAACAGTTGCGAGCTATGAATATAGCAATGATTCTTAAAATCGGCTCGGAAATCTTGACAACACTGGAAGCACTTTGGTTACGCATGTTAATAGGGAAATACGGCCCTCTATTTCAACGAAGACCATGGAGAAACTCATCGCTACAATAGAGACATATTACATCTATTATCCCAATTCTTGAGGAGTGCCTGGACACCTCTGACGCACTTGGTGAACCCAGCAGCTCCTTAAAGTGTAAATGGGCGGCATCAGGTAAGTTTAGTGTGGTTGGCGCCTATGAGTGCCTAATATCGCAAACAACTACTCCACCTATCCTAGCATGGAGGTCTATATGGGCAATGAAAGGCCCGGGACATCTTAACGTTTTCTTATGGCGAGTATGTCAGGGTTTGCTGCCAACAACATCATTTCTCTATAGACGCCGGATACATGAAAACAGGGTGTGTGGGGTATGTCGACAATGGGAAGAGGATAGCTTGCATGCTTTAAGAGGATGTTTTTGGGCGAGTGGTATTTGGCGACAACTTCTCCATCCAGGTGCATGGTTCGCTTTTCACCAACCATCCAAGATTGACGAATGGGTGCGGACAAATTTGAGCAACTCTTGGCATCAAACCCGTTGCCAAGGAGAATGGCGATACACTTTCCGCATAGCATTGTATAGCACATGGTTTTGGCGTAATCAACTTGTGCATGGCAACATTACACACCTCCCACCTCCTACAGCGGTTGCTAATGAAATAACACGACGGGCACACAATATAGAATATGTCGCTGCGAGATTCCTTAGGAATGTAATACATGATGAGTTTGGATGAGTTGCATTTCTTTTGCTTCAGATGTAATTTTTGAGACATTATAATGTTAATACAAAGATCCTTTCTTCGGAAAAAATGAAAAGATCACTGCATAATGCACAAGCAAAATATACCAAAATTCGTCCAGAAGAAGAAAATATGCCATAATTTGCCCAGAAGAGACAACAACAACTACAACAACAACATTACCCCATTGCCTTAAAGACTAGAGCTTCCACTGAAACTGTAAGGTTGGAAAATGAAATTATTTTATAAAGTTAAAAAGGTGTTTGAGAAAATATTAAAAAGACATTTTATACTTAAGAAATGAAACAAAATAAGAAAAAACACACGGTGAGACATAGATTTCTCACATTGGTCGACCTGTGTATACTTCAGTGTCTAAAATAAAACATCGATCGATCTATGTAAGAACTGTTGGACCGTGCACCTGAAATAAACACCACTAGAGGGGGGGGGTGAAAAGTGGTTAGCGGAAATTACACTACAACCCTTTGTAAAAATCCCCTTTGAAAATAGAATCTGAAACCACTTCAGATTCAGAACATGTTTTTGAAAAATTCAAAACTAATTGTATACAACTCCAAAAATTATGAAACTTTTCATAATTGAACTTCAATGTGTTAAAAAGAATCTATCCAAAAATCAGACAAAAATAAGATTGTTTGGCCCTTCAAACAAATAAAAAGCTTCAGATGGTCAATCTGGACAGAATTGGACAGAATGTTGATGATTTTGAAAATAGTGTTTCTCTTTAAATACTCAACCAAAAAAGGTTGATCTTTAAATCAAAACACTCCTTAGGATGTGTAGATAATGTTTTCAAAAGTCCCTGACCTTAAACAATTCGTGATAAATGCAGAATTTAAGTTTTCTCAAAACTAGTCAGATTGCAGCCAGATTGGAGCAGTTATCTTGCAAAGAATGAAAGACTAACTTTTCCTTTCTCAAATCAAGTGATTTTTATTGAAAATGAAAGCTAACAGTCTGAAGTATTACTCCACCAAAAATTACGAAATTTGAAAATGTTTAGCTATTTTTTCAAAACGTGAGAAATTGTGTGAAATCTGGAGTAAAAATGGGCAGAAAACAGAAATGAAGAAACAAGACAAGAACACCAAGAATTTATCCTGGTTTGGCCAATGTGACCTACTCCAGTCCCAAGGAACACCTTTCCTTGGATTTCACTATCAAATGAATCACTTTACAACAAGAACCAAGCTTGATCCTTGAGTTATACACCAAACCTACTCAAGACTTGGATAATCACCTTCTAAGCAACACTTAGTTGCAACACCTCTGCCACCTATTGATGTAGCCTTATAAAGATGGCTAATCAATCTTACAAATGAAGCTCAAGAGGCTTGTAGCACAACAAAAACAACAAGAACATCTGTAGCGCCCCAGCCCGATACCGTTATCGGAACCAGTGCACCCGCCGTAGCCTACTATGAGAACTACGAAGCGTCAAGCAGATCAAGCATACATCCTTCATAATGTAAGTTAAAACCAGCGGAAACATCATAAAATCTAAACCTTCGTTGTCAATATTACAACCAGAAAACTACAGCGGAAATAAAACTGTTTGTTCATCTAGCCGACATAAGTTTTAGAACAACATAATAACAATGAGTTTCAAACTCAAACAAAATAGTCCAGCATCTATCTATTCCCTTGTCCATCATCCCATTGAGCCCACTCGCCGTCGTCTTCGATAAATATCAACTCATAATCAGGCTCACCTGAAAAGGAGACAGAATGACTGTTCTTAGCGAAAACTTCGCCAGCAAGTAACCCGTCTATACACCCTATGGAATCACACACGTCGAGTCACCAGTGTATAAAACATTGCCCAAAAATAAGGTGCTCGGGTTAACAAATAGCATCTTAATAAGATTTACTCAAAACAGATAAAGCACATATGTGAACACAGTTACGAGAACCAACATGTATTAAAACAACGAATCACATAAGCAAGTCATAGACTAACCACGTTTCTTGCATGTCAAGTCTTATGCTTCGTGTATCATGATGCATGTACTTCTTTAAAATCACACACAACACTCATGCATATGCCTTCTTTCATAAACATGTCATGCATGTCATTTCACAAACATTTTATCACTTTACATATCATATTCTTCGCGTAGCAGAACTTTATACCCTGTGGGTGATCAGTCCACAGCCATCATAACTTTATACCCCGTGCTGAAAGGTCCACGGCCCCATTACATATATCATATATCCGTGCTGAAAGGTCCACGGCCCCATTACATATATCATATATCCGTGCTGATAGGTCCACGGCCCCATAAAATACTTCATTTTCCGTGCTGATAGGTCCACGGCCCCATAACATACTTTATACCCTGCTGTTGATTCACAGATCACGCTCTTTATACCCTGCTTTCGCAGACGTGACTTTTATACCCTGTGATCAACCAGCAGCCATTTTGTCTTTCGCAAACTTTACCTTTCTTGTTCTTTTGCAAAACATATCTCAAATCAAATGCAAGTGCCCATGTCATGATGCAGGATGCACAAATAGCTTCATATCAACATGTAACACACACACACATACATCTTGTCTATCAAGGATATGGTCTTGCACCTCAAACACTCCCTTAACGTGTTTTACAAAGTCCATTTGTCTCACTTATTCACTAGAATTCAATCTTATGCTTACTTAATCAAACTTACCATCTACACGTCAAATATACCTCAAATACCCTTGCATTTTATGTTCAAAAGGAGTGTATAAAGTTACTACACTTACATAGGGCGCTTAAAGGGTCAAAAAGACTTCCAGTACAGTTGGAACGCTACATGAAGCGCCTATAGTGACTTCAAGCGCCTATACTAGGTGTTCGAAGTGTTCGGGGATGTTCCGTAGACATTGAACGCCTACATGAAATGCCTAATGTGACATGAAGCGCTTCAAATAGGTGTTCGAAGTGTTCGGACGGTTCTAAACTGCAGTTTTTCTGTACGGGAAAGTTCCAGGACACATGGAACGCTACATTAGGCGCCTAATGTGACTTGAAGCGCCTCATGTAGGCGTTCGAAGTGTTCGGACGGTGCCAAACTGCAGTTTTTCTGCAGTAACTTCTACCTAACTCCTTTCTTCTTCAACCCTTCCAGGTTCAACACTTAAAGATCCATCTTAACAACTAGATTCATCATACTTAACATACATCTAATCATGAATTGATGCTTAGTGAATGTCTAACAAGATCCACTCTAAATCTTCAATCATTCACCACCTTCAAGAGTTATCATCAACAATACCCAACCAACAAAACTACAACAATGTCATCACTCATCCCTCAATTTCCTGCACTTACTCTCAACATCTAAGTGTATACAATCAACACAAGAGTAGAGCAAGACAAGAAACACATCAACATATATACTCTCATGGGCATGGTTGACTAACAACAATTACTGCACAACTATTTTAGAAATATGGCCCAAAGAACAAGACTTTACACAATTAGCAACAAGACTTACATATAACAAAGCATGTATGATAGGCAATACAAGAATACTAATGTGTGATTCATGTTTTCTCTTTGTACGAACATAGGGCCTAAAGTATCAAAATTTACATAAAGCGTATAGAAAGATTACTTGCCTTGGTTGCTAGTTAATCTTACGGATTTACTGCAGAATCTTGATGAGAATTGAACCTAGAATGGCCTTTATCCTTCCTTCTCTTTCCTCTCTTCTTCTTCTTCCTCTCCCTTTTCTCTTCTCTCCCTATTCCTGCGGTTTTCCTTCTTCTTTTGTGGCCAAAACCGTCCCTCATGCTGAGAAGGGGAGGTTATACCATCCTTTGTAACTCCCTCAACTCCTAGTAGGGGCTATGTTGTTAATTTACCATACTTTCTTTTAATTCTACTTTTAACCCCTTTCTTTTGTTCTTCTATGTTTTGGGTAACTAAGTATTATAATCTTACATAATTAATTAGGGTGCATTCAAGGTTGACCCAAGTATCGAAAGTTGCGCTTAAAAATCACGGGGTGTAACATTCCACCCCCCTTACAAAAAGTTTCGTCCTCGAAACTTACGTACCTTAGTCAAAGAGCTGAGGATACTTCTCCCGCATTTGTTCTTCGAGCTCCCAAGTGGCTTCCCGTTCCGTGTGATTGCTCCATTGAACCTTTACATAAGGAATCACTCGCTTCCTCAACACTTGATCCTTTCGGTCCACAATTTTCACGGGTACTTCCTCATATGTAACATCTTCCTTGAGTTCCAAAGGTTGAGCTTCAAGTACATGACTAGGATCTGCCACGTACTTTCTTAATTGTGACACGTGGAATACATTGTGAACTTGCGCCAACACCGGAGGTAATGCCAACCTATATGCCAAGGCTCCTACCTTCTCAAGTATTTCATAAGGACCAATGAATCGAGGGCTTAGCTTGCCTTTTACTCCAAACCTCATGACGCCCTTCGTAGGTGATACCTTCAAATAAACTTTTTCCCCCACGTCAAAATCCAATGGTCGTCGTTTGGAATCTGCCCAACTCTTGCTACGGTCCTGAGCCGTCTTGAGTCTTTCCCGAATGATTCTCACCTTCTCTAACGTTTTCTCTAATAGCTCAGGTCCAGTAATGGTCCTCACGCCCACTTCATCCCAATAAATCGGAGACCTACATTTCCTTCCATACAAAGCCTCAAAAGGAGCCATATCAATTGCGCTGTGGTAACTATTGTTATAAGAAAACTCCATCAGCTTTACCATTCCGTCCCAACTCCCTTTGAAATCCAGCACGCAAGCTCTTAGCATATCTTCTAAGGTTTGAATTATCCGCTCGGACTGTCCATCAGTTTGGGGATGATACGCCGTACTCAACCTTAATTCTGTACCCATGGCTTCTTGGAATGCTGTCCAAAACTTAGATGTGAACCGTGAATCTCGGTCGGACACTATACTTACCGGAACTCCATGCAAACTAACAATACTGTCCATATATAAGCTCACTAATTTGTCAAGAGGTGCTTCACTTGAAACGGGTAAGAAATGGGCAGACTTTGTTAAACGATCCACGATAACCCAAATCATGTCACATCCACTTCTTGTCTTGGGTAAACCAGCTACAAAATCCATTGTGACATGTTCCCATTTCCATTCTGGAATTTCCAATGGCATCAACAATCCACCAGGCCGTTGGTGTTCCGCCTTGACTTGTTGACACACCAAACACCTCTCTATGAATTCCGCAATATGTCTTTTCATCCCAGACCACCAATAGTAACGCTTGAGATCTCGATACATTTTGGTGCTACCGGGGTGTATTGATAACCTCGAATTATGAGCTTCTTGCAAAACTTCTTTCCTAAGTTCGTCAACGTCCGGCACGCATAATCTTTCCTTAAACCATAAGCTCCCATCCCCTTTGGTCTGAAATCCTTCAACTTGACTATGTTTCACCCTTTCCATTATCTCACTTAAAGCCTTATCTTTCTTCTGTGCCTCCTTTATCCGATCGATCAAACTCGGGGTGATAGTTAATGCTGTCAAAACGTTCACCGTGGATTCAATCAAATCCAAACCAAACTCCTCCATCTCTCTTTCTAGTGGTGATTGTCGTGCATGGCTGGACTTCCTACTTAAGGCGTCGGCTACCTTGTTAGCCTTTCCCGGGTGATAATGAATAGTTAGGTCATAGTCTTTTAGCAATTCCAACCATCTCCGCTGCCTCATATTCAATTCCTTCTGCGAAAACAAATACTTTAGGCTCTTGTGATCTGTGAATACCGCGCACTTCTCTCCATACAAATAATGCCGCCAGATCTTCAAGGCAAACACAACCGCGGCGAGTTCAAGATCATGTGTGGGGTAGTTTTGCTCATAAGGCTTTAACTGTCTTGAGGCATACGCGATGACTCGTTCGTTTTGCATTAAGACACAACCTACAAACAAGGCGTTAGTCTAAACTTAATGGGTATACAAGATCATAATCTTATACTATAATTTACGTACCTAACCCGTTCTTTGACGCATCACTATAAATCACAAATCCATCCGTTCCAGAGGGTTGAGCCAATACTGGAGCTGTCGTTAATCTCTTCTTAAGCTCCGCGAAACTTCGCTCGCATTCCGCCGTCCACTCAAACTTGGACTTCTTTTGAGTAAGGCGACTGAGAGGTACGGCAATCCTCGAGAATCCCTCAACAAATTTTCGGTAATAACCCGCTAGACCCAAGAAACTTCGCACTTCGGTGACATTTGTAGGTCTAGGCCATTCAGTTATAGCTTCCACCTTCTTCGGGTCCACAGCAATCCCCTCTTCTGATATCACGTGGCCTAGGAACGCCACACTTCTTAACCAAAACTCACACTTGCTAAACTTTGCATAAAATTGTTTCTACCTCAAAATGCCTAGTACGGTTCTCAAATGCTCAGTGTGAGTTTTCTCGTCAGGAGAATACACAAGGATATCATCTATGAATACCACTACAAACTTATCCAACTGCTCTCGAAAGACGGTATTCATAAGATCCATAAAAGCTGCGGGGGCATTGGTTAATCCAAATGGCATCACCAAAAACTCATAGTGGCCATACCTTGTGCTGAAGGCTGTCTTTGCGATGTCCTCGGCCTTCACTCGCAGCTGATGATATCCTGATCGAAGGTCAATTTTCGAAAAGATCTTGGCACCTTTGAGCTGGTCAAATAAATCCTCGATTCGTGGAAGGGGATACTTATTCTTGATAGTAACTTTGTTCAGCTCTCTATAATCAATACAAAGCCTCATGCTGCCATCCTTTTTCTTTACAAACAAAACGGGTGCTCCCCATGGCGATACACTAGGGCGGATAAACTTCTTGTCCAATAACTCCTGCAGTTGTTCCTTCAACTCTCTCAATTCTGCCGGAGCCATTCTATAAGGAGCTTTAGAAATAGGTTCTGTCCCTGGAGTCAAGTTGATCTCAAATTCGACTTCTCTCGGGGGTGGTACTCCTGGTAAATCTTCTGGAAACACATCAGGAAATTCGTTGACTACTGGAATTTGCTCAATAGGCGATACCTCCTTGGTAACATCCATGGCATACACTAGAAATCCCTCTGCACCTTTCCTTAATGCCTTGTGCGCTTGTGCAACCGACACGTACACCTTTTTGGGTACCTTCTTTCGTTCCGCATCTCCTTGAAATATTACCTCCTCCATCTTAGCATTCTTGATTGTCACTTGCTTCAACCGACAATCAATATTAGCGTGATTCTTGGCTAGCCAGTCCATTCCTAATATGACGTCAAAGTCATACATCTGAATAGGGATCAGTGTGGCGGGGAATGTTTGTCCTTCAAACTCCAATTCACAATCCCGGTACCGATGATACGAAACCATAATTTGATCTCCGGCCGCTTGAACACGATACGGAGTTTCTAACCACTCAGGCAGACTACTCAGGTGTTTAGTGAATCTCTTTGCTACGAAGGAGTGGCTTGCGCCGCTATCAAAGAGCACGTTGGCAGGTACCTTATTTACTAATATCGCACCTGCTACTACGTCGGTAGCCTCCTGCACATCCGTATCCGTCATGAGATGTACACGGGCATTAGCTCTAGGCTTCGCTCTCGGCTGCTGAGCCGCCTCTTCAGGATTATTTTTCTTCATCTCCGGACAATCTCTAATTATATGGCCCACTTGACCACATCGAAAACATGCCCCAGCCACTTTCCTACACTCTCCAACATGGTTCCTGCCGCAATGTGAACAAACTCCTATAGCCTGCTGAGCTGCTTGATTCTGGGGTGGCAGTCTCTGAAAATTCCCAACTGGCCCTCTCTTCGGAATCTTGACCCAACGTCCGGGTCTTCCACCAACTCTCACATCCTCCCTTGGTCTCTTGCCTCTTTCAGCTCCTCCTATGCTAGCTGCTCTTGCCGCCACTCGGCGAAAATCACTCTCAACACGGTAACACGCATCTAGCATATCCTCATAAGTTTTCATCCCCGCATTCACTATCGCAGATTGTATCCTCGAGTCCAAGCCCCTCTCAAACTTCGTCATCTTAAGACGATTATCAGACATAATCGCAGGGGCAAACTTACCCAGGGCATGAAAACGATCTGCATACTCCGACACTGTCGTCCTTCCTTGCTCCAGTCTGTCAAACGCCCTTATCTTGTCCAAGATCGCCGTCTCCGGTACATAGTATTTCAGGAAAACATCACAAAACTGTGTCCATGAGATTGGTGGGGTCATTCTCAACACCATTCCTTCCCACCATTCGCCAGCCTTGCCACTTAAAAGGGGTGTGGCCACCTCAACTTTTATCTCATTCGGAACTTGCACCAACCGGAAACATTTCTCAACCTCAGCCAACCAATGCTGAGCCTCTTCAGGATCCGTACATCCACCGAACTCCGGCACCCTCATCTTCCTCATCTCTCCATAGAAGAACCTGATGTTATGCTGCGGCGGTGGTGGAGGCGGAGGCTGATGCTGCTGCACATACCCTTGTGCAATGACCGTCAGCGCATCAGTGAGTACTTGGGGTAAAACCACTTGTGGTGGCTGGTTCTCCTGTCCATTGCTAGAGTTGCCTGTGTTATCTCTCCTGGGAGGCATTTTTCTCTGAAAAGGTCAACACTACATTAACATTTAGTAAATACAATGATTACTAAAAGCTTGAACGCGTGCTAATAGGTAAGGTGTGTAGTACAACTATTAATACAAAGTTAGGTAACAAGACGCGCTCGCACACACCCAACCCATATCATACTTAACCACTAAAGAGATCAGTACTTATAACTAAGGATCAACCTTAAAGGAGAATCATAGCTTAAGAGTCTAAAAGATCATGAACCTAAGTTTCCGAACTAGATCTGAAGCCTAGGCTCTGATACCACCTGTAGCGCCCCAGCCCGATACCGTTATCGGAACCAGTGCACCCGCCGTAGCCTACTATGAGAACTACGAAGTGTTAAGCAGATCAAGCATACATCCTTCATAATGTAAGTTAAAACCAGCGGAAACGTCATAAAATCTAAACCTTCGTTGTCAATATTACAACCAGAAAACTACAGCGGAAATAAAACTGTTTGTTCATCTAGCCGACATAAGTTTTAGAACAACATAATAACAATGAGTTTCAAACTCAAACAAAATAGTCCAGCATCTATCTATTCCCTTGTCCATCATCCCATTGAGCCCACTCGCCGTCGTCTTCGATAAATATCAACTCATAATCAGGCTCACCTGAAAAGGAGACAGAATGACTGTTCTTAGCGAAAACTTCGCCAGCAAGTAACCCGTCTATACACCCTATGGAATCACACACGTCGAGTCACCAGTGTATAAAACATTGCCCAAAAATAAGGTGCTCGGGTTAACAAATAGCATCTTAATAAGATTTACTCAAAACAGATAAAGCACATATGTGAACACAGTTACGAGAACCAACATGTATTAAAACAACGAATCACATAAGCAAGTCATAGACTAACCACGTTTCTTGCATGTCAAGTCTTATGCTTCGTGTATCATGATGCATGTACTTCTTTAAAATCACACACAACACTCATGCATATGCCTTCTTTCATAAACATGTCATGCATGTCATTTCACAAACATTTCATCACTTTACATATCATATTCTTCGCGTAGCAGAACTTTATACCCTGTGGGTGATCAGTCCACAGCCATCATAACTTTATACCCCGTGCTGAAAGGTCCACGGCCCCATTACATATATCATATATCCGTGCTGAACGGTCCACGGCCCCATTACATATATCATATATCCGTGCTGATAGGTCCACGGCCCCATAAAATACTTCATTTTCCGTGCTGATAGGTCCATGGCCCCATAACATACTTTATACCCTGCTGTTGATTCACAGATCACGCTCTTTATACCCTGCTTTCGCAGACGTGACTTTTATACCCTGTGATCAACCAGCAGCCATTTTGTCTTTCGCAAACTTTACCTTTCTTGTTCTTTTGCAAAACATATCTCAAATCAAATGCAAGTGCCCATGTCATGATGCAGGATGCACAAATAGCTTCATATCAACATGTAACACACACACACATACATCTTGTCTATCAAGGATATGGTCTTGCACCTCAAACACTCCCTTAACGTGTTTTACCAAGTCCATTTGTCTCACTTATTCACTAGAATTCAATCTTATGCTTACTTAATCAAACTTACCATCTACACCTCAAATATACCTCAAATACCCTTGCATTTTATGTTCAAAAGGAGTGTATAAAGTTACTACACTTACATAGGGCGCTTAAAGGGTCAAAAAGACTTCCAGTACAGTTGGAACGCTACATGAAGCGCCTATAGTGACTTCAAGTGCCTATACTAGGTGTTCGAAGTGTTCGGGGATGTTCCGTAGACATTGAACACCTACATGAAGCGCCTAATGTGACATGAAGCGCTTCAAATAGGTGTTCGAAGTGTTCGGACGGTTCTAAACTGCAGTTTTTCTGTACGGGAAAGTTCCAGGACACATGGAACGCTACATTAGGCGCCTAATGTGACTTGAAGCGCCTCATGTAGGCGTTCGAAGTGTTCGGACGGTGCCAAACTGCAGTTTTTCTGCAGTAACTTCTACCCAACTCCTTTCTTCTTCAACCCTTCCAGGTTCAACACTTAAAGATCCATCTTAACAACTAGATTCATCATACTTAACATACATCTAATCATGAATTGATGCTTAGTGAATGTCTAACAAGATCCACTCTAAATCTTCAATCATTCACCACCTTCAAGAGTTATCATCAACAATACCCAACCAACAAAACTACAACAATGTCATCACTCATCCCTCAATTTCCTGCACTTACTCTCAACATCTAAATGTATACAATCAACACAAGAGTAGAGCAAGACAAGAAACACATCAACATATATACTCTCATGGGCATGGTTGACTAACAACAATTACTGCACAACTATTTTAGAAATATGGCCCAAAGAACAAGACTTTACACAATTAGCAACAAGACTTACATATAACAAAGCATGTATGATAGGCAAGACAAGAATACTAATGTGTGATTCATGTTTTCTCTTTGTACGAACATAGGGCCTAAAGTATCAAAATTTACATAAAGCGTATAGAAAGATTACTTGCCTTGGTTGCTAGTTAATCTTACGGATTTACTGCAGAATCTTGATGAGAATTGAACCTAGAATGGCCTTTATCCTTCCTTCTCTTTCCTCTCTTCTTCTTCCTCTCCCTTTTCTCTTCTCTCCCTATTCCTGCGGTTTTCCTTCTTCTTTTGTGGCCAAAACCGTCCCTCATGCTGAGAAGGGGAGGTTATACCATCCTTTGTAACTCCCTCAACTCCTAGTAGGGGCTATGTTGTTAATTTACCATACTTTCTTTTAATTCTACTTTTAACCCCTTTCTTTTGTTCTTCTATGTTTTGGGTAACTAAGTATTATAATCTTACATAATTAATTAGGGTGCATTCAAGGTTGACCCAAGTATCGAAAGTTGCGCTTAAAAATCACGGGGTGTAACAACATCTTTGCTACAATGAATGAAACAATAACAACAATAAGATGAAGATGAAAGCTAGACAATTCAACAAATGCTTGTGAGCTTCAAGTGTGTTTCATCTTCTTCACCATTGCCTCTATTTGTAGTGTGATTTGAGCCTTAGAGATAAGAATTCCAATGTGTCACCATCTTCATCATCAAATCCAAATGTCTTCTGATCATTGGTTGTTCTTGTACACTTGACAAAATAAGACAAAATGATTGGTCAACCTTGGCAACCCATGTGGCCGAAATTTAGCTCCAAAAGATGACTTGGAATTATCTTGAAAATATGATGATAATATCACCATAACAACTCCATCATCTTCTCAACTTTTTGGCAAGATAATAGGCATGTGGGAGTAGACCATTTCAAAATTAAAATTCAGCTCCAAATATCCCAAAGTAGCTATTGGCTACTTCATTCTTTTTCAAAAATAGTTTTGATTTTCCTTAATAAAATAAGATAGGATAATACCACCAAATTATCCTCAACTCCAAGCACAAGAATAGGACATGTGAATTCTTCATTTGACTTCAAAAAATCTGCTGAAAAACCTCAAGAAAACCAAGTAGCCGTTTGGCTACATTTGAATTTTTACAAGTTGACAATTTTGCCAACTAGCTCCTTTTTGATTGGTCCACTTGTCTCCACCTCACAAAATGTATTATACATCATATTTAACTGTTTAGAAACATTTGGAGGCTGGCAAATATGTATATCAACTCAAAATTTTGAAGAAGAAATCACCAAATAATAATTGACAAGATTATGTCAATATATACCACCAAAATTCCAACTATTTCTTCTTGCATGTAGGGAACACTTCCACATCTTTAACACCTTTATAACCTCTGAAAAATGATTATAGATATGTTCTTATAACACATATAAGAAAGTCTTCAAGATAGAAAAAGAATGTGACATCTCAAATCGTCACATATTCAACTATAGTCATTGATATCATCATGTGAGAGAATAGAACAATGAATCACCATATAATCTTCAAATTGATAATAAATCAGCTCCAGAATTATGATAAGAATATACTCAAGAGATTCCTTGAGTGAAAATACCAAAAATACCCTTGGGGTTGTACCTGAAGACTTGTATAAGTGAATTAATAAAAGTGGCACTCTTCAAGTAAATTTTACTAAGTTTTACTATGACTTCTTTTATTATATTTTAATAAAACAAAGTATTATGATCATGCAAGCATGAGTTATGGATCACGCCCAATTCACCGGCCACAAGGCATAAATAGGGCCTTAGAAGATTTTCTTTCAAATTAAAAGAAGGATAACCTTAAGGGCCTTCCAAAAATAAGCCCAAATAGCAAATAAACAAGTTTAAGTGGTGGGGCAATTTTTTCCCCAAACTTTTGGCCCTATGAGTCCAAGAAGACTCAACATTTTTCCTAATTTCATTTTAAAGAAAAAGGGGGAAAATAATTAGTAAAAAGGGACAATTACCCATATGGCTTTTCGTTAAACTCACTTGGAAAGAGATTAAGCATGGTAATGGCTATTAAAGGCCATTACCGCCGGATCCGCTCCATGGATTAACCAAGAAGCAATTTAAATCTTACTATGGTTACTTTATGTTAACCACAAGGCTAAAGTAACCCAAGTTATCCTTAAAGTAACTCTAGTTGAATAAAGTAACCCAAGTTAGCCTTAAAGTAACCCTGGTTAGCTAAAAGTAACTTAGGTTAATTAACTCTAATTAACCTAACCATGCCATGGTAACTCCTTCTTCCCTCTTACTCCCCAAACAGCTAAACCACTTAGCCTAGTGAATAAATTTCTCTCCAAGTACACTCTAGAACACTCTCCCTCAAGAATTCACAAGGAGCAAGAGACTTCCCTCTTCTTCCCTCAAGGCACACGGCCAATTGAGCCAAGAAGGTGTAAGATTCCTCCAAGTTTAAACTTGGTCTAGGTAAGTACACTCTAAATCCCTTAAGAGAATTTTATAGCTTACATAGAGTGAAGCTCACATTTCTACCTTTTCGTTGCTCAACAACCGTGACCTCCATGGCCACTAGGTGCATGCTTTCAAGCTTTTAAGTGGTACTAGTTTCTTAAGAGGTTTGGACACCTTCAAACTTCATCTTGGTAAGTCAATCTAGCCTCTATTTAGTTATATATTCACTTAAGAAAATGACTAAAAATTGTTCTTTTTCCCTCCTCCAAACCGTGGGGTTTTTATAGTGAAGAGGAGGAAGACTTCACTCATTTCATCCAAGTTCCAAGTTAAGGAAAGGTTAAGCTTGAAAAAGACAAGTACACTATAAATATTCTTGGCTTGTGTGTGAAAGTATGTGCTTGAATGTCTAGATATTACTAAGTTTTAATCTTAGATGTCAAATGTTAAGTTTGAAGCATGAAACTTTCGGATTCCTAAAGAAAAGTGTCATGCATGTTTGAGATTCCTTCAAAGGTGGATTCTTTGCCCTTTTTGAGTATAAATATGATGATTTTCTAAGATGAATATGGCAAAGTTCTCTTCTTTATTATGTAAGGGGGGCGGGACGGTTGGATGGAATGTGAGAGATAAGTATTGTTCTTGTTAAAGATTGTGACTTGTGGGGAGAGGAGACATATAAGTTGTATGTTTATGACTTTGGTGTAATATGTTCATGATGAAAATGAAATTCAAGCCCTTGCATGTGTGTGTAACGGGCTGTTTTTGGGGGTATGGTACATACACACTAGATGTGCCAAGAATAGATTTTATTATGAACAAAATGTGCAAGATCAAGGTGCGTTATGTGCAACCTTCAAAACTGTTTTTAGGTGATTTGTAGGTGATCTTTAGAATGTGTTAGAACCTGCCAAGTTTATGCTAAAAGGTGTATTTGATGATTAGTAAACCATTCTTGAAGAACAACTAAAGTTGGAACACTTTTAGTAATGAAAAGCGACAAACAAGGAAATTACTGGAACATGGCAGAATAAGGCGACGTTTTGTAGGACCTGAAAAGGGATCTTAGAAGTATGAAATTAAGCTAATTTTTGGCATGACACTAGGCCTATGTGTATAGGTAAATATGAGAGTTGGAATTTTGGTAAAAGAAGTTATGGTTTGTCCTTAATAGAATTTTTAGTAAAACTGGTCAGGCTGGAATTACTGGATTGGACTGAATTTATGTGACACGTATTAATTGACCCGAAAATGGACCTTAGAAAAATGCAAATAGGCTGATTTTTGGTAGGATGCTATCTCTATGTGTTTAATAAGTCTGAGAGTTGGAATGTTCAAAAAAGGACTTATGGTTTGATCACAATTAATTACGTGGTAAAACTGGCCATCCCAGAATCAACATGTACTCGTTTTTGGAGAAATGAGTAAATGTCCCCTTTAAAGTTATTATAATGCTCTGAAATTTTTATGGTGATTACCTAGGACATAGATGAGCATGTCCATGCAAATCAATTAGCTTAGAATTATTATTTTAAGAGGTAACTACGGAAGTTAATTTGGTATTACTAATCTAGAAAATTGGGCAGAATTACGGATTTGGGTGTAGGGCTTTATTCTTATGGGATTAGACTTATTCGTATGGTCTGAGCTTATGAGAAATAATTTTTGGTATGTCTACCGTATTTTCCAGGTGTTGGCCCAAGTTAAATAAGAATTATTGGCCTAGAAGAAAGGTAAAAGAAGGGTACTGCACTGCTGAATTCAGCAGTACCCTGTTTGGTAAATTAATAGTTTAAGGGTATTACATGGCTTGAAACGTTACGAAAATTTTATGACAAGTAGAAAAGACAGCCTTATGCATACGTATGTCAAGAAGTCATGACAACGGGCCTAAAATATGAAGTTTTGAGGCCGCGCAAATAGAATGATGATTCTAGAAATTTTTCCAGCCTAAAGCAAAAGGACACGCATGTATGTATGTGACGCATTTTTCATGAATCGCATAGTGCATGTCATACATTGCATCATCGTCACTTACATGATTCATGAAACTGATTTTATGACAAAGAATGATGAAAAAGCGTTTTTTAAAGAAAAGATTTCGCTTTGAAAAGAACGCTTTCCCTCGGTACCGTATATTTCTGGCCAGCAGGACCCGCTCCAGATCCGGGGTTAATTGATCTGATGATTATGACCGTTTAGGCCCAGAGAGAATAGACCTGACTATGATTATGACCGTTCAGGCCCGGAGAGAACATACCTGATTATGATGATTATGACCGTACATGCCCAGAGAGAATAGACCTGACTATGATTATGATCGTTCAGGTCTGGAGAGAATAGACCTGATTATGATGATTATGACCGTACAGGCCCGGAGAGAATAGACCTGATGACTATGATTGATGATGTGACCTTTTTTGGATCTGGAAATAATAGATTTGAAGGGAAGAATATGACCGCCTCAGATCCGGATAGAATAGATCTGAACACTCTCTTGTTTTTATTGACGATAATGTTTTGAAAGAAAGAAAGAAAACAAGAATTTGTCCTCATGTCTATCACGATGCATCACATGTGCATACTCATGCATGTTGCGTTTAACGATTAGTCGAAAAATTGTTACACTGTTACTTAGGCTAAGATGTTATGACTTGATATCTCCTAAGTTATGATTTTTTTAAGTTATGAGATGGTTACTCACGGATATTAGATGGAAGGTTAGGTACGTTATTTAAACAAAATTTTTGAGGTTTTGGTTCTTGTATGTACTTACTATTTAATTCATGATTATTCATGGTTTACTTGCTGGTGACGTTGTCACTCACCCCTTATTTTTCCTCCCAGAACCCGCAGGAAATAGGGTCGAATGGATCGAGGACGAGCCTAGGGTTCCTTATCCGTAGAAGAGCGAGAGGAGGATGACTTAAGGATTTTGCCATGATGGATGTGATTGATGAACTTCTATGAACTTATGTTGGAAACATTGACTTCTAGATTTCCGCATTTTGCGAATGAGTTTGTAAAACGTATGATGGTTGCTTAGACGCTTTTGTCGTCAAAAGTTTTAATTCTGCTTCGGTTTTGCTTACTTGTTGACGTGTAAGCATGAAAGTGCACATATTTTATTCTGGACTATGATATGGTATGGATTGACGCATGGTACTCACCGTAGTGAAGTACGGCGGGCGCACCGTATCCAGCTAGGCCGGGGTGCGGGGCGCTAAAGGTGGTATCATAGCCGAGGCTCTAGATCCGGGCAGAATATAGAATTAAGCTATGATTTTATAAATCTAAGTTTGATCTTAGATGTAAGTCATGATCTTAGATGAGAGTTGACCTTAGACTAGGATGACTTAGACTGGAAATTAGAGTCATGACATAATAACGAAAATACTAGTCTATGAAATTTATATTTTCTTGAGTTGTCCAGTTAAATTTATTTCAAGAACAACTAGACAAGTTTGTGGTAGTCTTCATTGACGATATCTTGATCTACTCACCTGATGAAGAGACCCACATGACCCATTTAAGGACTGTCCTCGACATCCTATAGGGAAAACAACTGTATGCTAAATTTAGTAAATACGAATTTTGGCTACACAGTGTAGCATTTATGGGACACGTGATATCTGAGGATGGTATATCCGTATATCCCAAGAAAATCGAGGCAATCACAGAGTGGCCAAGGCCGACCAACGTTACAGAAGTACGGAGTTTTCTCGGTCTCACCGGCTACTATCATAAGTTTGTTGCGGGGTTTTCTCAAATTGCCATGCCTCTCACCCGTTTGACACAGAAAAAGACCAAGTTTGAGTGGACCTCAGATTGTGAAAGAAGTTTTACTGAATTAAAGAAGAAGCTAACTTCTGCCCCCGTTTTGGCACAGTCTATTCCGGGTAAAAATTTTGTGGTGTATAGTGATGCCTCTAAGAATGGACTTGGATATGTACTAATGCAGAAAGATCGAGTGATTGCGTTTGCATCTAGACAGCTAAAACCATTTGAACAAAATTACTCGGTACATGATCTTGAATTAGCAGCCATAGTCTTTTCCCTAAAAATATGGAGACATTATTTGTACGGTGAGAGGTGCGAAATCTTCACAGATCACAAGAGCCTTAAGTACCTCTTCACCCAAAAGGAATTAAATATGCGTCAACGCAGATGCCTAGAGTTGATGAAGGACTATGACCTTTCTTGTTATATCCCGTGTAAAAAAAGAGAGAAAATTTTCGTTATTAATTATTTATAAATTGTATTAAAAGGAGAAATAATAATAACAAAAATAAAAAAAAGAGATGAAACCGTCAGTTTTAATGGGGGCAGTTAAACCCACTAATTGACCCCAACAAATAAGTCTATATTCCCTCCCATCTCATCCACCATCCGGCCTTATCTCCTCCTTAAATAAAAAAAATCTAACCTAGTATTTTAAACCCAACCAGCCTCCAGCAACGAAAGGAACAAAAATAAAAATAGATCTTCACCCCCATTTCTCCATAGCCGAAGACAATGGGAAGAAGAAAAAGAAAAGTCATTGGTCTTAACCCATTCTGAAATCGTTTACGGTATATCACATCGATCAGGTAAGTAATCTCCCTATACTTGCTATGTTTTGCGAAAGAATTAAACGTTATTTTGGTATGAACTTTGGATCATGCATTCGTATATGTGGTTGAATAGATGAATTTATATACATGTTCGTGAGTAACCTTGGTATATTTACTATGAATTTGTAAAACTTATTTATATTTTTGATATCCAATTCAGATCATGCATTCGTATATGTGCATTCATACGTTAATTGCTATATGTGTAATCTTGTGTCTATGTGTGCTGTGGTTATATACGTATGTTTAGGCAGTGGCCGGATGGCCACTGTTGGGTGCAAGTTTTCCTATAAATTTATACATATTGCGTTAGTCATAGTACTATGTTTACATACATACAATTGTTATGGTGAGTATATATATAATCTTGGGTGCATGAGCGTGTTTGCATAAGTTGGTATCTAATGGTGGCAATGTTTTATTTACAAACAAATTATAATATTCATTTCATGGAAATTGTTCTTTTTACATATGCACATATGTACCATTGTGTGTCTTTGGGATTTCGCATATTTGATGGTAGAGGGGGTAGTGGTCGCATGAATACGTGAGGTGCTGTGAACATTTCCAAACAAGTTTCAATTGAAAGAAGTCAATGTGACTTCACTTTGTAATAGATGTGGTATTTTTCTTTTTGTAGTTTTTTGTGTGTGTGGGTGGCAGTGGCCGTGTGGCCACTGTTAGTGGATTTGCAATATATAATTTAGGAACAGATGTGGTATGAACATATAGTTGGCTACCAAGAGAGGTACATGCTCGTATATACGTGTATATGCACATGTATGGACGTGAGCATATATACGTGTATATGTACACGGCTGAGATTGGGTTTTAGGTATTATTGGTAATTTTGGAAATTAATTGGACTATTTGCTTGGATTCTTTGAAATTGAACCTTTTGGTAATTTTGACTAACTTTTGGACTTGGAAAATGATTTTGGAAAATTTGCATTCATAATTTTGAAAATTCACCCTTACAAGGGAAGTATATCGGTAAGCCGGGTTGGTCTCAGACAAACTGAGCGTCCGGACATATTTGACTATTTTGATAGAGCATCCGGGCATATTTGACCGCCAATTGGAGCACCCAGGCATATTTAACTATTTCGATAGAGCGCCTGCAGCATATTTGACCATTGGGGGATCAATTCGTAAGTCTTGCGATATAAGTCAACTGTAAGGTAAGAGTCATGGCCATTGCATCGAAGTCGTATCGGTATTGATGATCAAACTATCGTATTGTATCGCATCGAACATCGTATCGTATCGTATCGATCATCGCACCATATCGTATCGTATCGAACATTTGAAATTGGATTTGGGAATTGGAAATTGGAAAATGGATATTTTGGAAATTGAATTTGAATATCAGAAATTGATTTTTATCGCATTAGATCGGTTTCAAAACTGCATCATCGATTTTGATTGTACTAACACTTGTGTGTTGCTGACTTAGTTGCGTGTGCCTTTGTAGCTTGATTGGTATACGGGAAAAAAAGTAAACCTTGTTTGCGAAGAGAAGCATGATATTATTTATGTTGTTATATATAGTTATCGCACTTGCTTCTCCGTGTATGATCCCATGGTAAGTATAGTGGGATTACTTGCTGAGCGACTTGTCGCTCAAACCATGCCTTAACATATTTTGCAGATAGACAGGTGATTGAGTTAGCATACCGAGGATGACCAAGAGTGGAGATATTGAGGTCGATGACATTCCAATGAGACTTTCGAGGGCTTAGTTGAGACAGTGATTTTTGATACTCGAGGTTTATGTACTTTATAGATTTAGTTATATCTACATGTGACATTTGTATCAGATTTAGATTTGTCTAGACTTTGATATTTATGATGATGATTATTTTGAGGTTTTAAATTTTGACTTCTGCTGACGTGTACCAGTTTTGATTTTGACGCCTTGTATCTTCCTTAGTGAAATACGGCGGGTGAGTCGTTTCGAGTACTAGAGCTCGGGACGGTGCGCTACAGTTGGTATCAGAGCATGGCTCTAGATCCATGGCAGAAACGTAGATTTAAGCTATGATTTTAGAAATTAAGTGATGATCTTGCTCATAAGTTACGATCTTAGACATAAGTGACGAGTTTGATTAAGAGCCGATTTGAACATAAGTACTGATCTTAGTCATAAGCGATGATTATATTCTAAACATGATCTTAGAATTAAGAAATGACTTAGACTTAACGATCGGTTGAGGAGTGCGCATACCTAGAACGATAACTCTTCTCATTATAGTTGAGAGCAGTCACATAAATTGTGGTGTCACAAAATATTCTCTGTCGGATTTATCACCTATAGGTCAAGTACCTTAAAATAATGGATTAACCACCTTAAATGACAATTATTTAATCATTCTCACTTTCCACATAATCGGGCTATATTCTTAAGCATCAAAACTCGATGTCAGATCACTTGTGGAATACAGGACATTCTTCTACAGAAACAAGACAAGTTATTTACAAATTTATAATGATGCAGCATATCCACATAGTATGAAATCTAAGTATAATTTGCTTTAAAAGATGAACTGAAAACAGTGTTACCCATGTTATCTTCGTTAATTGTATTATCTATGTTTTGATCACAATCATTGCACATTCCCTTAACCATAATCATAATAACCTTAATTGAATAGTATATAATTAAATTACATAAATTGCAATGTTAACCAGAATGCCCTACGGCAGGCACTGGTTGATACATAAAATTAGATGGGTCTGGCAGTTACTCGGGTTACTTCCCATAGCAATAGCATGAGACTCGGTACCATTAGGATAAATAAAGCGGGTTCATGCCTCTACTTTGATATTAGTATCGGAACGTGACTAGGCCTAAGTTGAGACTGTAGCTACTAAGGAAGGATTTACAGTATAATGATAGAAACTAAGTGACGATTTATAAGCATTATGATTAGTAGAGTTTAGTGAAGGATATTGTAAAAAGGAATTTATAGTTTATGGTTAAGATGTTGAATTTAGTGTTATCGAAATAGGTCGACGATATTAGTCTTATTAGAGATATTGATCGATAGCGACATGCGGAAATCCACTATAGTATGAACATTAGAATGATAAATTGTCACAAAGTCTTTAGTTAAGCATTGCTTTCTAGAAACATGGAGTTAAACGGCTTGAATCCAGTAGGCATGAATTGAAATAAAGAAAGCATGAACAAGTAGGGGTGGCTTTTCATTTGAGAATGAACTATGTTAAAATTAGTGGTTGAAATAACCAAGTAAAGGAGAATGGTGGATCACTATGGCGTGAGGAAGCATAGTGAATTAGAGTACCCTAAATCGATTAATATTTAGTGTGCCATGCTAGGATTGGACAATTTAAGTTAAGAATTTTATCTTAATAGATGAATGTTAGACTTATAAGAAACGGTATATAGGTGGATTTTCCTTTGATAGTAAGGCGTAACTTAGAAAAAGTACATGAAATATGGACAAAAAATTTTCAAGTAGTTAAATGTTTTCATATAAGAACGTATACTAAGATACATTCTATATTTTAAAGGTTTTCCAAAAATCTTGCTTCTAAGTATTTTAACTAGTTCGGTTGTTTATATAGTATACTAACTTTACGAGACTATATTTTCTTTCCGTATTTGTATTTTAGCCTGATGGAATTTCGACTACCCTTAACAACTTTGAAAAAAAATATAGATACATTTTTTTAATGTTGATGTTTTCAAAGGGCGTTATGTTTATATATTTCTTATACAATGTTTTAAATTTCGTTTTTTGTTACAAAAATTTTGCCGAAATAAATTCTATTTGTCAACTATTGATGTTGCAAGCATTGAACCATTAAATGTTTTTATTAACCACTTGCAATAATTTACTTAATTTTGCGAAACAAAAAGTAGTTTGAAAATGTACATACTTCCTTTAGAACAAGAAAGATGTTGTATTCAACTCGTTTTACAAAACGTAATATTGTTGAGTTTCAATTATTTTAATGTGATTTTACCGCAACACTTTTGTGAACGAGCTATGTCATTGTTTTTACAAACCGTTACATGATACACCGCCTTGCAAAAACAAATATATAATCATTTGGTCTTTATGGTTAGAAAACTAGAATGAATATATTATTTTAAATAATTAAAGCTATATTCCAAACTATAGCTACATAAGATACATTTTGTTTGAAGAAAAACATGTCCATGCATATATTTCGTATATTAGTCTATTGATGGTACGCTAAAAGAGTAAGGACGCGATTATAGAGCTAGCTTGTGAGTATACAAGAATCGATTTTGAAGATTTAGTTTTGTGTTGAGAGAATGTGATGACTAACATATTGGGATATCCAATGGATATTTAGTTGATTATCTGTCTAGGTAATGGATCTTGTATAATGAGTTCCAGAATTCGGAATTGTAGATTACAATTATATAAGTTGAATCATAGGAGTTAAGTGAGATAAATGGAATAAAAGGTTTAACAACCTAAAAGCAAGGTTGATATGACTCGTAACGTATAATAGGTGAATGAATTAAATAGGACTACACTATGCTAAAAAGAAACGTAATATGCAAGTTTCGAGGACGAAACTTATTGTAAGGGGGGAAGTCTGTTATATCCCATGTAAAAAAAAAGAGAAAATTTTCGTTATTAATTATTTATAAATTGTATTAAAAGGAGAAATAATAATAACAAAAATAAAAAAAAAGAGATGAAACCGTCCGTTTTAATGGGGGCAGTTAAACCCACTAATTGACCCCAACAAATAAGCCTATATTCCCTCCCATCTCATCCACCATCCGGCCTTATCTCCTCCTTAAATAAAAAAATCTAACCTAGTATTTTAAACCCAACCAGCCTCCATCAACGAAAGGAACAAAAATAAAAATAGATCTTCACCCCCATTCCTCCATAGCCGAAGACAGTGGGAAGAAGAAAAAGAAAAGTCATTGGTCTTAACCCATTCTGAAGTCGTTTACGGTATATCACATCGATCAGGTAAGTAATCTCCCTATACTTGCTATGTTTTGCGAAAGATTTACACGTTATTTTGGTATGAACTTTGGATCATGCATTCGTATATGTGGTTGAATAGATGAATGTATATACATGTTCGTAAGTAACCTTGGTATATTACTATGAATTTGTAAAACTTAAGTATATTTTTGATATCCAATTCGGATCATGCATTCATATATGTGCATTCATACGTTAATCGCTATATGTGTAATCTTGTGTCTATGTGTGCTGTGGTTATATACGTATGTTTAGGCAGTGGCCGGATGGCCACTGTTGGGTGCAAGTTGTTCCTATAAATTTATACATATTGCGTTAGTCATAGTACTATGTTTACATACATACAATTGTTATGGTGAGTATATATATAATCTTGGGTGCATGAGCGTGTTTGCATAAGTTGGTATCTAATGGTGGCAATGTTTTATTTACAAACAAATTATAATATTCATTTCATGGAAATTGTTCTTTTTACATATGCACATATGTACCATTGTGTGTCTTTGGGATTTCGCATATTTGATGGTAGAGGGGGTAGTGGTCGCATGAATACGTGAGGTGCTGTGAACATTTCCAAACAAGTTTCAATTGAAAGAAGTCAATGTGACTTCACTTTGTAATAGATGTGGTATTTTTCTTTTTGTAGTTTTTTTTTGTGTGTGGGTGGCAGTGGCCATGTGGCCACTGTTAGTGGATTTGAAATATATAATTTAGGAACAGATGTGGTATGAACATATAGTTGGCTACCAAGAGAGGTACATGCGCGTATATACGTGTATATGCACATGTATGGGCGTGAGCATATATACGTGTATATGTACACGGCTGAGATTGGGTTTTAGGTATTATTGGTAATTTTGAAAATTAATTGGACTATTTGCATGGATTCTTTGAAATTGAACCTTTTGGTAATTTTGACTAACTTTTGGACTTGGAAAATGATTTTGGAAAATTTGCATTCATAATTTTGAAAATTCACCCTTACAAGGGAAATATATCGGTAAGCCGGGTTGGTCTCAGACAAACGGAGCGTCCGGACATATTTGACTATTTTGATAGAGCGTCCGGGCATATTTGACCGCCAATTGGAGCACCCAGGCATATTTGACTATTTCGATAGAGCGCCTGCAGCATATTTGACCATTGGGGGATAAATTCGTAAGTCTTGCGATATAAGTCAATTGTAAGATAAGAGTTGCATCGAAATCGTATCGGTACTGATGATCAAAATATCGTATCGTATCGTATCGAACATCGTATCGTATCGCATCGAACATCGTATCGTATCGTATCGATCATCGCACCATATCGTATCGTATCGAACATTTGAAATTTGATTTGGGAATTGGAAATTGGAAAATGGATATTTTGGAAATTAAATATAATATCGGAAATTGATTTTTATCGCATTACATCGGTTTCGAAACTGCATCATCGATTTTGATTGTACTAACACTTGTGTGTTGCTGACTTAGTTGCGTGTGCCTTTGTAGCTTGATTGGCATATGGGAAAAAAATTAAACTTTGTTTGCGAAGAGAAGCATGATATTATTTATGTTGTTATATATCGTTATCGCACTTGCTTCTCCGTGTATGATCCCATGGTAAGTATAGTGGGATTACTTGCTTAGCGACTTGTCGCTCAAACCACGCCTTAACATATTTTGCAGATAGACAGGTGATTGAGTTAGCATACCGAGGATGACTGAGAGTGGAGATATTGAGGTCGATGACATTCCAATGAGACTTTCGAGGGCTTAGTTGAGACAGTGATTTTTGATACTCGAGGTTTATGTACTTTATAGATTTAGTTATATCTACATGTGACATTTGTATCAGATTTAGATTTGTCTAGACGTTGATATTTATGATGATGATTATTTCGAGGTTTTAAATTTTGACTTCCGCTAACGTGTACCAGTTTTGATTTTGACGCCTTGTATCTTCCTTAGTGAAATACGGCGGGTGAGTCGTTTCGAGTACTAGAGCTCGGGACGGTGCGCTACATTTCTATTCAGTATCATCTGGGAAAAGCGAATAAAGTTGCCGACGCTCTGAGTAGAAAGACAAGCCATCCGCGTCAATCACCTCTGCAGCGTGACATGGAAGAATTTGATCTTGAGGAGGTTGACTCCATTGAGGGCATACTCGCAAAGTTGGTACTGATTCCTTCGCTAATTGACAAGATTAAGGAGGGTCAAGAAAAGGATGAAACTTTGAAAAAAAATAAAGGACAGGTTGAGAATGAAACCATCTGAGGAGTTTAAGGTCAGGGATGATGATAGCTTATGGTTTCGAGAAAGACTGTGCGTACCCAACGACGATGGTATAAGAAACGAAATTCTTTGTGAAGGTCATAATACACGTTTGTCTATTCATCCTGGAGCCAACAAAATGTACCAAGACTTAAAGCAAAGATTTTGGTGGCATGGCATGAAGAGGCAAATTGCAGAATTTGTAGAGAAATGCCTTGTTTGTCAGAAAGTGAAAGCTAAACATCTGAGACCCGCAGCTTTGTTACAGTCTCTTGAAGTCCCTGAGTGGAAGTGGGACCACATTGCTATGGATTTCGTAACTTACCTGCCAAGGACGAAGAATGGACATGACGCCATTTGGGTAGTCGTCGATCGTTTAACAAAATCTGCTCACTTCATGGCTATGACGATCAAGGCTCCTATGGAGAAGCTAGTTACGATGTATGTTGATCAAATTGTGAGCCTTCATGGAGTACCCATAAGCATTGTATGTGACCGTGACCCTGGCTTTACATCACGATTTTGGACAGCTTTTCAAAAAGCGATGGGTACCAAGATACGAATGAGCTCCGCATTTCACCCTCAGACGGATGGTCAATCGGAGAGGATCATCCAAACGCTGGAAGACATGTTGCAAACTTGTACACTTGATTTTGGAGGGAGTTGGGACAAGAATCTCAGATTAGTGGAGTTTTCTTATAACAGCAGTTATCATCGATCTATTAGGATGGCTCCGTATGAAGCGCTTTACGGAAGGAAGTGCCGTTCTCCAACTTACTGAGATGAAATCGGAGATAAGATTTTCACAGGACCTGATCTAGTAGAACAGACTCGTGAGAAAATAATGATCATAAAGCAAAGGTTACAAGCAGCCCAAGATAGAAGCAAGGTTTGGGCAGACAAGAAGCGGCGACCATTGGAATTTCAAGCTGGAGAAAAGGTGTTTTTGAAGGTGTCACCATCAAAAGGAGTTAAGCCCAAGGTTTATTGGACCATATGAAGTTCTTGAAAGAATTGGAGAAGTCGCTTACCGGCTAGCGCTACCGCCATCGCTATCTCAACTACATGATGTATTTCATGTATCACAACTTCGTCGGTATGTGCATGAGCCTAGCCATATCATAGAGGAACAGCCTTTGAAAGTTGAAGCCGACGTGACATACGTGGAAGAACCGGAAAGGATAGTTGATCGTAAGGAAAAGACATTAAGGAGACGATCCATACCCATGGTTAAGGTGCAATGGAAGCATCATTCGACTGATGAAGTTACTTGGAGATGGAAGAAAACATGAAGAACTTGTACCATCACCTTTTTGATTAGCGCTCTTAAGTTTCGAGGACGAAACTTGTAATAAGGGGGGAGGATGTTGTACCCAATGAAAAGTCACATTGTACTTGAAGACTTGTATAAGTGAATTAACAAAAGTGGCATTCTTCAAGTACATTTTACTAAGTTTTACTATGACTTCTTTTATTATATTTTGATAAAACAAAGTATTATGATCATGCAAGCATGAGTTATGGATCATGGCCAATTCACCTAAGGGTCTAGGGAATTTCGGCCACAAGGCATAAAAAGGGCCTTAGAAGGTTTTCTTTCAAATTAAAAGAAGGCTAACCTTAAGGACCTTCCAAAAATAAGCCCAAATAGCAATTAAACAAGTTTAAGTGGTCAGGCAATTTTTTCCCCAAACTTTCGGCCCTATGAGTCCAAGAAGACTCAACATTTTTTCTAATTTCATTTTAAAGAAAAAGGGGAAAAATAATTAGTAAAAAGGGACAATTATCCACATGGCTTTTCTTTAAACTCACTTGGAAAGAGATTAAGCATGGTAATGGCTATTAAAGGCCATTACCGCCGGATCCCCTCCATGGATTAACCAAGAAGCAATTTAAATCTTACTATGGTTACTTTATGTTAACCACAAGGCTAAAGTAACCCAAGTTAGCCTTAAAGCAACTCTAGTTGAATAAAGTAACCCAAGTTAGCCTTAAAGTAACTCTAGTTCAATAAAGTAACCCAAGTTAGCCTTAAAGTAACCTTGGTTAGCTAAAAGTAACTTAGGTTAATTAACTCTAATTAACCTAACCATGCCATGGTAACTCCTTCTTCCCTCTTACTCCCCAAACGGCTAAACCACTTAGCCTAGTGAAGAAGTTTCTCTCCAAGTACACTCTAGAACACTCTCCCTCAAGAATTCACAAGGAGCAAGGGACTTCCCTCTTCTTCCCTCAAGGCACATGGTCAATTGAGCCAAGAAGGTGTAAGATTCATCCAAGTTCAAACTTGGTCTAGGTAAGTACACTCTAAATCCCTTAAGAGAATTTTATAGCATACATAGAGTGAAGCTCACATTTCTACCTTTTCCTTGCTCAACAACCGTGCTTCATGGCCAGTGCAAGCTTTCAAGCTCTTAAGTGGTACTAGTTTCTTAAGAGGTTTGAACACCCTTCAAACTTCATCTTGGTAAGTCAATCTAGTCTCTATTTAGTTATAACTTCCACTTAAGAAAATGACTAACAATTGTTCTTTTTTCCTCCTCCAAACCGTGGGGTTTTTATAGTGAAGAGGAGGAAGACTTCACTCATTTCATCCAAGTTCCAAGTTAAGGAAAGGTTAAGCTTGAAAAAGGCAAGTACACTATAAATATTCTTCTCTTATGTGTGAAAGTATGTGCTTGAATGTCTAGATATTACTAAGTTTTAATCTTAGATGTGAAATGTTAATTTTGAAGCATGAAACTTTCAGATTCCTCAAGAAAAGTGGCATGCATGTTTGAGATTGCTTCAATGGTGGATTCTTTTCCCTTTTTGAGTATGAATATGATGATTTTCTAAGATGAATGTGGCAAAGTTCTCTTCTTTATTATGTAGGGGGGGAGCGGTTGGATGGAATGTGAGGGATAAGTATTGTTCTTGTTAAAGATTGTGACTTGTGGGGAGAGGAGACATATAAGTTGTATGTTTATGACTTTGGTGTAATATGTTCATGATGAAAATGAAATTCAAGCCCTTGCATGTGTGTGTAACGGGCTGTTTTTGGGGCTATGGTATATACACACTAGATGTGCCAAGAATAGATTTTATTATGAACAAAATGTGCAAGATCAAGGTGCGTTATGTGCAACCTTCAAAACTGTTTTTAGGTGATTTGTAGGTGACCTTTAGAATGTGTTAGAACCTGCCAAGTTTATGCTAAAAATTGTATTTGATGATTAGTAAACCATTCTTGAAGAACAACTAAAGTTGGAACACTTTTAGTAAGGAAAAGCGACAAACAAGGAAATTACTGGAACAGGATAGAATAATGTGACATTTTGTAGGACCTGAAAAGGGATCTTAGAAGTATGGAATTAAGCTAATTTTTGGCATGACACTAGCCCTATGTGTATAGTAAATATGAGAGTTGGAAGTTTGGTAAAAGAAGTTATGGTTTGTCCTTAATGGATTTTTTAGTAAAACTGGTCAGGCTAGAATTACTGGACTGGACTGAATTTAAGTGACGTATTAATTGACCCGAAAATGGACCTTAGAAATTGAAAATGGGCTGATTTTTGGTAGGATGCTAGCCCTATGTGTTTACTAAGTCTGAGAGTTGGAATTTTTGAAAAAAGACTTACGGTTTGGTCACAATTAATTTCGTGGTAAAACTGGCCATTCCAGAATCAGCATGTACCCGTTTTTGGAGAAATGAGTAAATGACCCCTTTAGAGTTATTATAATGATCTGAAATTTTTATGGTGATTACCTAGGACATAGATGCGAATGTCCATGTAAATAAATTAGATTAGAATTATTATTTTAAGGCATAACTACCGAATTTAATTTGGTATTACTAATCTAGAAAATTGGGCAGAATTACGGATTTAGGTGTAGGGCTTTATTCTTATGGGCTTAGACTTATTTGTATGGTCTGGGCTTATGAGAAATAATTTTTGGTATGTTTGCAGTATTTTCCAGGTGTTGGCTCAAGTTAAATAAGACTTATTGGCTTAGAAGAAAGGTAATAGAAGGGTACTGCACTGCTGAATTCAGCAGTACCCTGTTTGGTAAATTAATAGTTTAAGGGTCTTACATGGCTTGAAATGTTACGAAAATTTTATGACAAGTAGAAAAGACACCCTTATGCATATGTATGTCAAAAAGTAATGATAACGGGCCTAAAATATGAAGTTTTGAGGCCGCGCAAATAGAATGATGATTCTGGAAATTTTTCCAGCCTAAAGCATACGGACACACATGTATGTATGTGACACATTTTTCATGAATCGCATAGTGCATGTCATACATTGCATCATCGTCACTTATATGATTCATGAAACTGATTTTATGACAAAGAATGACGAAAAAGCATTTTTTTAAAGAAAAGATTTCGTTTTGAAAAGAACGCTTTCCCTCGGTACTGTATATTTCTGGCCAGCAGGACCCGCTCCAGGTCCGGGGTTAATTGATCTGATGATTATGACCGTTCATGCCCGGAGAGAATAGACCTGACTATGATTATGACCGTTCAGGCCCGGAGAGAATAGACCTGATTATGATGATTATGACCGTACAGGCTCGAAGAGAATAGACATGACTATGATTATGACCGTTCAGACCCAGAGAGAATAGACCTGATTATGATGATTATGACCGTACAGGCCCAGAGAGAATAGACCTGATGACTATGATTGATGATGTGACATTTTTTGGATCCGGAAATAATAGATTCGAAGGGAAGAATATGACCGCCTCAGATCCGGATAGAATAGATCTGAACACTCTCTTGTTTTTATTGACGATGATGTTTTGAAAGAAAGAAAGAAAAGAAGAATTTGTCCTCATGTCTATCATGATGCATCACATGTGCATACTCACGCATGTTGCATTTAACGATTAGTCGAAAAATTGTTACACTGTTACTTAGGCTAAGATGTTATGACTTGATATCTCCTAAGTTATGAATTTTATAAGTTATGAGCTGGTTACTCACAGATATTAGATGGAAGGTCAGGTACGTTATTTAACCAACATTTTTGGGGTTTTGGTTCTTGTATGTACTTTCCATTTAATTCATGATTATTTATGGTTTACTTGCTGGTGACGTTGTCACTCACCCCTTATTTTTCCTCCCAGAACCCGCAGGAAATAGGGTCGAATGGATCTAGGACAAACCTAGGGTTCCTTATCCGTAGAAGAGCGAGAGGAGGATGACTTAAGGATTTTGCCATGATGGATGTGATTGATGAACTTCTATGAACTTATGTTGGAAACATTGACTTTTAGATTTCCGCATTTTGCAAATAAGTTTGTAAAACGTATGATGGTTGCTTAGACGCTTTTATCGTCAAAAGTTTTTATTCTGCCTCGGTTTTGCTTACTTGTTGACGTGTAAGCATGAAAGTCCACATATTTTATTCTGGACTATGATATGTTATGGATTGACGCCTGGTACTCTCCGTAGTGAAGTACGGCGGGCGCACCGTATCCGGCTAGGCCGGGTGCAGGGCGCTACAAAGGAAGGTCACCCAAGTTTGGGGTACCAAAAGGTACTCTTACAAAGGGGTGAAGAACTAACTCTTATGGACCCAAAACAAAAGGGTACCTAAATCGTTGTTACATATTGCATAGAACACATACATCTGAAGATACATCAATCAAGTGGTTCCACAATAGTGGTTGCTCGAGGCACATGATGGGTGATCCGAGCTTGTTTTCAAAATTGAAGAAGGTTACAAAAGGTGGATTGGTGACCTTTGGAGACAACAACGAAGGAAGAATTATCGAAAAAGATACAATTGGAAACCCAAGCACTCTTCAAATCTCCAACGTCTTTTTGGTAAGTAATCTATCCTACAACTTGCTTAGCATCTCACAGTTTCTTCACAATGGTTTTGATGTGTGTTTCACTCACCCATATTGCAATATAGTAAATAAAGACGGAGAAATGGTATTAAAAAGAAAAAGAGAAGGAAATATTTTTACACTTTCTATGGATGACATGCTAGACGCTAAAGTAAAATGTTTTGTGTCAAATAAACCTAACGTGAATTAGTGGCATGGGCGGATAGGACACATTGGCATCTCAACTCTTAAGAAACTTTAACGAAAGAATCTGGTACGAGGATTGCCTAAACTTGATTTAGACAACTTTAAGTTGTGTGAATCTTGTATTAAAGGCAAACAAACACGAAAGTCACTTAAATCTAAAAATGAAATTAGCATGTCTGGAGTCTTAGAATTATTACACATTGACTTGTTTGGTCCTAGTTGTACTAAGAGTCTTGGTGGGCGACATTATGCATGTGTCATCGTTGACGATTTTTCTCGCTATACATAGACTTTATTTCTTGCGAATAAAGATGATAGTGCCGTTGAGATTGCTAAATTAATAAAACAACTTGAAAGTGAGTATGATTTAAATGTGAAAAATATTAGGAGCGATACAGGCGGCAAATTTAAAAATAAGGACATGATTGCATTTTGCGAAGAAAAAGGAATTAAACACGAGTTTTCACCACCTAAAACACCACAACTAAACAGAGTAGTAGAAAGAAAGAATAGGACACTACAAGAAATTGCAATAACCATGCTATATGAAAATGAGTTGCCTAGATTTTTGCGGGCGAAAGCCGTAAATTGTGCATGCTATGTAGTTAAGTGCTTATCGATTAGAAAAAATAAACAAAACCCCTTATGGAATTTTGAATGATCGCATGCCTAAAATTGATTATTTTCGTGGTTTTGGTTGCAAATGCTTTGTTTTGAACACAAAAAATAATCTAGATAAATTTGAGTCTAAATCCTTTGAATGCATTTATGTTGGATATTCTGTGAATTCTAAGACATATAGATGTTATGATCCTATCACTAGACAAATTTTAGAATCTATTCATGTGAAATTAATTGAATTCGGTGAACATGAAATAAATAAAGAATATGACGATGGTTTTGAACTAAAGCCTGTGTTAGATGATATAGAAGAAACTATCGTACATCATGAACACGACACACTAGAAATACATGATCACTTAGAAATGCATGAAAACTTAGAAAATAGTCAACCAAGATGGCATATGGATCACCCACATGACCTTATCATAGGCGACATAACACAAGGTGTACGACCACGTAGAAGAATAAATCAAGATGAAATAAATCAATTACATGCTATGATATCTGAAATTGAACCCAAGAATGTGTTTGATGCTTTGAACAATTCTTCTTGGATGATTCTATGCATGATGAATTAAATAATTCGCAAGAAATGATGTACTGGATTTAGTGCCACGACCACAAGATAAAACGATAATAGACATAAAGTGGGTCTGTAGAAACAAAATGAATGAAGTTGGTAAAGTCGTTAGAAACAAAGCGAGGCTTGTAGCACAAGGCTATAATCAAGAAAAGTGAATAGATTACGAAGAAATATTTGCACCCGTAGCAAGCTTAGAAGCTATACGATTATTACTTGCTATTGCTTGCATGAAGGATTTTAAACTTTATCAAGTGGATGTAAAAAGTGCATTCTTACATGTTTTTATACAGGAAGAAGTATATGTAAAACAACCACACGGTTTTGAGGATATAAAATGTTGTACCCATCGTAAAACTATTATGTACCACCGATGTATATGAAGTGGCTTAATAAAAATCCTATTTTCCCAATTACAATTTTCTACATTCCAATTATTTTCTTTCTTTTATAGGTCCCTTAAGATAAATAATATTCTATAAGTAAATATCTAAATTATAAGTATGGATAATGCTTCATGATGAAATACCAATTATGCCCTCACAAAAATTCGAAAAAAAGGAAAAAAGAAAATTGGCTCAACCCTAAGAGGAGGATCTAGAACCATCCTCTTTTAATAACCCAACCAACTACCTAAAAATGGGTTTTCCATTAACTAACCCTAAAAAGTCTCAAGGTCCATTAAGTAGCCAACCCTCACCATGATTATGTCCTAAGACAATTAAGGAACCATCTCTTTCCCTCCCTTTTACATTCAGCCGGCCACCCCTTTGAAGTCCCCATAGATTTTCCTTCAACTCCATAACAAGCAAGCTTCATTCCACCCACATTCCATCCACTTAATTCCTCTCAGGGCAATATCCAAACACTTCAAGAGATTCAAACACTCAAGGAATCTCTTGACCGAAGGTGTTCTTAGTAGTACTCCAAGACCATCTCATTCAACTCTCAAGCTTCAAGGTAGGTAAGCAAGTCTCTTAAACATCTCCTTTAATCCTATATTATCAACTTGTGAAGCTCACTTTGTTCTCCATTTCCCCCAAAAACCCGTGGCCTTGCATGTGCCCCTAGGTGAGGAATCTTCAAGCTCCTTGGCGTAGGAGTCCTTCAAGCTAACCATTCCAACTCAAGTTCCACATTGGTAAGGATTATAGACCTCTATATATCCATTCTAACTCCCCATGAAGATTAAAAGCGGATGTTCCCTAACCCCCATAAACTGTGAGTCTTAGGAAGCAAAGGAAGGTGATATCTTCAAGCTCTGAAGGAGTGGTGATAGTTTGGTGGCTAGGTTGCAACATTAAGCTATTTTGGTAAGAAAATCTATCTTGAATATAGTTCATTTACCTTTGGATTTGAGGATAATGCTAACCTCCATCTTTGACTTCAAAACCGTGTACACCACGGTGAAGTAGGAGGAGATTTCAAGCTATTTGATCCACTTTAAGCTAAGAAGAATTTCGGACTCAATAAAAGGCAAGTATACTCTAGACTTTCATGATCTATTTAAGGAGTTAAGGACTTGAATGTTTAGTCATAATAAGGTATGATTTTTAGATGACATGATAAGCATGAAATAGTAAAGTTGTGAACTTTGATGAAATATTAGTATGAAGGTTTACTCTTTGGCTTGTGTTACTTGATGGATATGTTAAGACCCCTCTTTTTAGCATGTAGTATGTTACGTAATTCTTATATTTGGGTTGAAATGGTAACATAACAAGGAATGATATGAATCTTGTATGATGCGTGCTCCATGATGCTTGAAATAGCAAAAATGACAAGACAAGTGGACTGTTTTCGGGTCTTTTGAGAACAGCGTTAGAAGACATTTGAAGGTATTAATGGGTGATAAAATAAGGTACTATGGTCCATAAGAATGTTGGTCTAATCACCCTTGATGAACCATGTTGAGAATAGTGTTAAATCATGAGTTGTGGATGAGTATGTTTGTGTGTTCTAGTTTGGCCTTAATAGGGTCTAATAGGAAATGGATGGTGCTTAATTTTCCTTATTTAGGAGCATGTTTAGGATCTATTATCATAATGATTTATGGCTGGAAAATTTGGATACTGTGTGCTAAGTGAAGTCTATGTGTTCCAAGTTGTGCTATAGGGGTTAAAAGCGAAATTAGTCATGGTGTTGGTATTTGTAGGACCGTTTGGTTTCATCACCGTGGGTATTCCTAATAATGACCTTATAATCTAAGAATAAATGTTTTTGCCTATGTGATATTGTGGTTAAAAAGTAGGATTAAAGGATGAAGGGGTAAGTAATGCGTGTGACAAGAGACAAGGAATAGTTCAAGAAAAATTCCAGAAATAGAACTGTTTTGAGTGTCATAAAGATTGGCCTTGAAATGAACCTTGTGATTGTGCAAACAACCTCAAATTTGGTGTGCTGGTAGGCCATTATGTATATTAAGTGTGTGTGGAGGTAGATTGATAAAAAGACTAGTTTTATAATCTTAAAGGAACCTTAAGGTGAACCTGTGCAAAACAGAATTCTGGAAAAATAATTGTTTAACCACTTTAAAGGTCTTGGATTGTCTTGAAATTTTTATGGGAATCACTTAAAGCATTGAGTCAGATTTCTATGTAAAGAAATTTGATAAAAGTATTCATTTAAGGGGATAACGACTGAAGAGAAGTCGGATGAACGTTTCTGGAAATCTGGACAGAATGTTGGGTCATAATGTTTGGGCTTATCCTTAATTGTTTAGGCGTAAAGATGGTGTTTGGGCTTAAGAAAATTATTTCCTAGTATGTTAGCTTTATTTTCAGGTGGCATATGTGAATAATTGATGATTTAAGGGTCATGAAAACGGAATGGAACGGGTACTACACAGCAGAAAGTTCGGCTGTGCCATGTCATGTTGGAACTCAAATTTGAACCCCTTATGTTTATTGGATTGTTACGAAATTTTTATGGTTGATAGCTAGGACCCTAATGGCATGCCGTATAGAAAGGTTCTGGGAATAAGTTGTCTTGATTGCATTTTGAGTCAAGGAAATGAGTGCGATCTACTGGAAAGTTATTTTCAGCCTATGTGATTGTACCTTTGCCATGTCTTAAGGGATTTTTAAGATGATTCATGCCATGACTCACATTGCATTTCATCCCATGTATCATGCATGACCACGTGCATTACGAATCTGATTTTTCCTTAAGTTTTCCTTACGCAAGCAAGTTCTTTTCAAGTAAGCAAGTTTTCTTTATGCAAGTAAGATACTTATGGTCCCATGATTTTCAAAAGAAATGCTCTATGACTTCCTTTCCGGCTAAGCATGCTCATAACCCGAGCCAAACCCGGGGTTAATAGGTCTAATGACATGATATGTTCTGGACCCGTTTTGGACCTGGGGTTAATTGGTCTGATGATATGTTCTGGACCCGACCCAGGCCCCGGGTTAATCGGCCTGATGACACGTTCTAGACCCGTCCCAGACCCGGGGTTAATTTGTCTGACGACATGTTATGGACCCGCTCAGATCCGGGGTTAATTGATCTGACACTCTGTTTTCTTTTATGCTTTCTTTATGGGACCAAATGATGATTTTGCCAAGACATGACATCATGCATTGCATCTTGCATATTTCAGGTGCCCTTTGCCTGTTAGAACGGTTAAGTTAGGAAGTGATATGATAATGCCAGAATAGTATTACTTGAGTTATGATTAGGTTACATCTTCTACAGATAAAGGATTAAAGGCCAGGTATGAATTAATGTTGGTTCGTGGGGTTTTGCATTCATGTTATGATTCTTTATTTATTTCATGATGGTTTATTGTATGCTTGCTGGGTGATTTTATCACTCATACCTTTATTTTTCCCTCAGAGCCCGAGAATGCCAATGTTGAGTGGATCGATGATGAACCAAGAGTGCCTTACCCGTAGTCAAGAAGCCGAGAGGAGACGATACTTAAGGACTTTTGTGCCGACATGATATTTGTGCTATGGACTATGTTTGAAACTTTTGGGATTTCGGTTTTACCTCGTTTTGTTGGACCGATGTTTGGGACCTAATATTTTCGGCAAGCATGTTTATTTCGAAGTTTTTAAATCTGCCTAAATTTTGATACTCTGTTAAATGTAAACATGGTTGTCCATGACTGAGTTATAGATTTTGGTCGAGGTTTCGGTGTGGGGTGCTACATAAAATATCCTAATCATGTGTATAAGTTAAAGAAGGCACTATATGGTTTAAAACAGGCACCTAGGGCTTGGTATGATTGTTTTGCAGGCTTTCTTTTAGAAAATGGATTTAAAAGATGTACTATAGATATTACTTTATTCTTGAAACAAGAAAAATCGGATTTACTCATTATTCAAATTTATGTTGATGATATTGTCTTTGATCTAAATCTCATAAGCTAGTTGAAAAATTTGAAACATGCATGAAATTCGAATTTGAAATGTCTATGGTTGATGAGTTAAATTATTTTATTGGCTTGCAAATTAAACAAACTAGTAAAGATTTACATATAAGTCAAGTTAAATACATGAATAACATGATTAAAAAGTTTAACTTTGAGAACTTGAAACCATCTCTCACCCCTATGACTGTAACCACTAAACTCGATAAAGATGAGAATGGAAAAGACTTTGATAATGGTTTGTATGTGTCTATGATTAGTTCTTTGCTTTATCTTGCTGCAAGTAGACCCGAATCATGTTTAGTGTTTGTATGTGTGCTTGTTTTCAAAGCAATCCTAAAGTGTCACACTATAATGCTGTATAAAAAGATATTTCAATACATTAAGCATACTCCCACCTTAGGAATTTGGTATGATAAAAATTGTGAATTTGACTTGCATGCTTATACTCATGCGGATTATGGCGGATGTAAAATGGATAGAAAAAGCATAAGTGGTACTTGTCAATTTATGGAAATTCATTGATATCTTGGTTTTCAAAAAATCAAGCAAGTGTAGCATTATCTACCACTGAAGCAGAATACATGGCACTTAGTCTTTGTTGCATGCAACTTTTATGGCTAAAACAACAACTATCTGATTTTGGAATAACTGTAAATATGCAAAACCCCATATTACACTCTAAGGCAAAACACATAGAGGTACGATATCACTTTCTTCGTGATCATGTAAATAGCGGTAATATAATTATAGAACATGTCCGTACTAAAACACAAATAGCCGACATATTCACCAAAGCACTTAATCAAGCCATGTATGAAAATTTATGCTCAAAATTAGGCATGATTCCGGTTGATATGTTATAAACTGCTATCTCTTTCCATTCTTACTTGCACTTTTGATGAAATTTAAAAAATAAAGAGGGAGAGAAAAGCATGATTTAAGGGGGAGAGAGAAACATGATTAAGGGGGACCACGACGACGATATGAAATTCAAAATTCAAATTTTAAATTTGTGCATAATTGTAGGGGGAGCGATCACATTTAAATTATGAACCAATGTTATTTTGCAAATCATCAAAAGTGGGAGATTGTTGAGAAAAATGTTTGACTGATTTACAAATGCATGATTTAAATGTTACGTACTTACAAAATGCATGAATAAATTGTGATTTGACACGTTATGTGATAAACATGCTTTACATGCTTATATATATATTATTGCCATATTAACAAGCCATGAAGCATTAATGCTTACATCATATAACAAACATTTGTTGTCTTTGTACTATTTTCAAGGTGCCATAAGTAATGAACTAAACTAGTTCATTAAGTGAAATTGCTTAAGCTAATGAACTAACTAGTTTATTAAATGAGGACATATTTGGAGAGAGCTACATGGCAACAAATTGGAAATGCGAAGTCTCCTCATCCCCTTAATTCACGCCATTTATATGTAATATATATATATCCATATGTTTTTTGACAAGGCGCTATATACTTATATTCCGACTTACCACCGACATGTCACATATATTATAAACATACGTCGACGTCACACCACTATATACACCTCATATTTATAATTATATTCAGGTCTCATATCATATGATATAGGTCATAGTGAAGTCAAAATTATAACGACATGTTACAAGGTCATAAACCGAAAATTGTTTTATTGGGTGACTACCGAAACTTCACCGACATGTCACGTACTTGCCATATAAATATGGCAAGCCTATATATATATATAAGATACTTCAAAATTTCGTGGTCAACATGTTACACTCAGCCACAAAGTCATACCATGTTGGCACACACAAATCACGCACAATTTAGCCTAGATTTGTAGAGAATTCAAACTCAATTTTATTTTTACACATGGGGCATTTTTCATCAGCCATTATAGCTGAATATACACTTCAATTTATGTATAATATGTGTGACATAATATATATTACATGTGTAAGAAGTTTGAAAATAATCAGAGAAAAATCGCGTAATCGACAAAAGTCGAAAATTCGGTTTTCTACAAACTTACCCACATAGAATGTTTTTGCATAGATGTAGCGTGTATCTAGACATTTTTTACACATTCAAGACATGTTAAAGTGTTCTAAAAAATTCAAAATGGGGCTGATTATATTTATCATATATGTGTAAATATTGTACATTATTTGACAAAGCTTGACAAAAGAAAATTTCAGCACATATGCAGAAATTTTCACATGCTTATTACATCATGTTGGAGCCAAGGTGGATCTTATTTGGCACTTCAATTGGTAGAGGACATGACACACAACATTGGTGACATTGAAGAGGGCACCATATAATGAAAGAATTCAAAAGAAACACACGCTGAAATTTCAGCACATGTTTACCATGTTCGCCGATTTTACCCCCTTTGATTGTCTTCAATTGTGTTCTAAAATTGAAGGGGATTAATGTGTGATTGTATGGTAATTATTTGACTTGATTTTCAGCACATGTTTTTAGATTTGTGAAAATTTACAGCTCATTTAAAGGGTGTCAAGGTGGACTAATGTTGCCAATCAACAAGTGACAACTAGGCAAGGACAAGTCATCCCTCCAATCATATTGCACCAAGTAAGCAAGATTGTGTAATCTTTTACACAAGGAAATCTTCCAAGGATATTAAAAACAATTCTCAAGGAAGGAAATACACCCTAAGGGGCGGCCAACACCTGATAAAAAGAAGAAGATGTGCAAGACAAGGCAATGAAACAATTCATATTCTTACAAAGTGCAAAGAGCAAGACTACTCTCTTCTTCTTCCTTTCTTTCTCTTCTTCTTAGTATCAAGTGTAGGACCTGTATAGCACCACTAGAAGGGGGGCTGAATAGTGAGTGCGGAAAATTTGTTTTTTTAAAAAACTTTTGGACCAAAAACCTCACTTCTGAAAACAGTTTCTGTTTTCAGATCCTGATTTGAAATACTGAATGACCTAGTTGCAGACCTCCAAAAATTATGAAATTCGGTGAGAATGTCTCTCAGATGTTCTGAGTGTCTCACAAAAATTTCAAATTAAAACTCCACTCCTAACCCCTTGAAAATACGTTTTTGGTCAGATTACACTAATCTACCTGAAACTGTACTCCGACTTGAAAAATTTATTCCTATTAATTGGTGACTCCAAATGGTCTGAAACTTTTATGATAAGACCCTAAAGATATTTATTTTAGTAGTTTGAAACAGTTTTTGAAAATTCATTTGGGAAGTATGTCAACCATGTTGATGTTCTCAACCTTCGCAAATATGAAAATCAGATTACACTAGTCTCAGAATTATTCACATTTGACTGACTTATACTTACCCAAATGAGTTGAAACTTATGCCAAATGAAAGCTAGAATACGTGGCTATGTTTCTGCAAAGTTTTATAATATTTGAAAAGTGTTTACTATTTTTACCGTTGCAACAAACTCAATGCAGAAAATATAAAACTGAAAGTAAAGTGCAGTAAAGTAAGAACACCAAGTATTTTATACTGGTTCAGTTAAATCAACCTACTCCAGTCTTCGAGGACATCTTCCTCGGTTATCACCAAACACAATAAAAACCTTACCACAGGGGTGACTAGAGTTAAACACTAACTCCACCCTTTTACAATCAATACAATCGAGCAAATGAATCACGGACACCACCACCAAATGAATGAAGGTTTGATCACACCTTGATCAACCTTTTACAACAATGAACATGTATGGGTGGTATATTCAAAGCTTATACAATATGTAGAATATATGGACAATAGGCTTGAGAGAAGATGAAGAAAGCAGTATAGCTTCTTGCACTTGAGAGGATGTGAGTTGTGGCTTCCCCTTGTTTGCACTATCTTCTCCCTTTTATTCACACTATGCCGCCCCCTTTAGGGTTTCTTCCTTTTGAGAATTCTCTTTAATGTCCTTAGAAGATTGTTTTGTGTGGAGATGACACCATCTTGCTTACTTGGCGCAATATGATTGGAAGGATGACTTGACCTTGCTACTTGTCACTTGTTGATTGGTCCACCTTGACATCCTTTAATGAGCTGTAAATTCTAAAAAAACTCTCAAAACATGTGATCAAATGTAGTCAAAAAATTACCATACTATCACATTTCAATCCCTTAAATTTTGGGAGACAAATTGAGGTGCATTAAAGGGTAAAAATCGCCCCCACTAAACACATGTGTTGAAATTTTCAGCATGTGTTTTTCTTTTGAAATCTTTCCTTGTGTGATATCCTCTTCAATGTCACCAATCTTCTGTGGCATATTCTCCACCAATTGAAATGCCAAATAAGCTCCACCTAGGCTCCAATCAAGATGAAATAGGCGTGTAGGATGAGCTGGACATATGCTGAAATTTCATTTTAGTAAGCATTGTCAAATAATGCACAATATTTACACATATATGGTAAATAAAAATCATCCCTATTTTGAATTTTCTAGAACACCTTAACATGTCTTGAATGTGTAAAAAGTGTCTAGATACATGTTATATGTATGCCTAAAAAACGTTCCATGTGTGTATGTTCGTAGAAAACCAAATTTTCAACTTTCGTCGATTACCCTATTTTTCTATGATTAAATTCAAATTTCTTACACATGTAATATATGTTATGCCACACATAATATACATAAAAGGAAGTGTATATTCAACTCCAATAGCTTAATTAAAAACTCCCTATGTGCACTAATGAAGTTGAGTTTGAATTCTCCACAAATTTAGCCTAAATTGCGGGTGATTTGTGTGTGCCAACATGAAATATTTTGGTGACTGATATTAACATGTGAGCCACGAAAGTTTTGCCTATTTTTGATGTATATGGGTGCTGGCATCTTTATATGGCAAGTACGTGACATGTCGGTGATGTTGTACCCCAACGGAAATTGTTATATACTTAAGACTCGAGTGAAGTGGTTTAATAAAATATTAGTCCTTCCAAGTGCATTTTATTAAGTTTTATTACTTCTTCTTTAATTACATTTTCTTAAAGTAAATGCTATAAGAAATAGTATAATACTCCAAGTATGTCTTATGAAGTATGTGAAATGACAATTTTACCCTCCCAAGATTTTTAGAAATTTCGTCCATAAGGGTCTTAGGGGACTCTAGTATACTCCTTCCTCTTACAAGACAACAAGCTTTTAATAGCCCTCTTAAAGTAAGCCTAAAAGCTTACACATGTAATTAAGTATTCTACAAAATGTGTTTCAAGAGTTTAAGGAAAAGTTTCCCTCCTTCTTCCTTTTCAACCGCCGGGTATTGCAATAATAAGGCATCCATGACATCACTTTTTATCTTAATACCCCAACTAATCACTTATTTGCCTCTTAAAGCAATTCTAAAGGTCTTACACATGTAGTAATGGCTTTATGATGGTGATTCCTTCCTTTTTCCCCTTAAGGCCGCCGGATGCAAGTGATGGGAGATTCATGGATCACTTTTACCATTAACACCCCAACTAACCACTTTAGTAACCTTTCTCCTTAATTTATCCTCGAAAGCAATTAAAGAGTAAAAGAGCTACTAAGTAGTAAATAAAAGCAACACCCTAAGACCCCTACCGTCGGGTATTATACCGTGGTTAAGCCATGAGAACCTTTATCAACAACCCTAGTTACTTTATCTTAACCCTTCCTCAAAAGTAATCCTAGGAGTAATTGATGCAAGACACTAATTGAACCTCATGATGGTGTTCCATGCAAATGAAAGGTCTCTCCTCTTCTCCTTTATGTAAACCAACGGCCACCTTCTTCTTGGTACTACGTGAGATCTTCAAGTTGATCCTAGAAGCTTCCTCCCATCCCCAACTCTCAATCCTCTCAAGAGTTTACCCCAAGCAAACCACTAAAGACTCACTGCACACTTAGGCCACTCCCCAATCCTCTCCTACAGCAAGCTTGGCAAAGGGAAGTCTCAAGATCATCTTCATCTTCAAGCTCTAAGTTCCATCTAGGTGAGTTACATCCTAGCTTCTAAAGTGGATTTCACTTTCTTTAAATTGTAAGGCTCACATGTTACTTATTTTTCCCCTTACAAACCGTGACCTCTAAATGGTCACTAGGTGAAGATTCTTTAAGTTACTAGGTGGTGCTAGCATCTTGGGTGGGTGGACCTCTTTCGTCCCCATTTGAACTCTATTTTGGTATAGACAATCTAGCCTCAATCTAACTATTTATACATTTAAATGGTAGCTAATATCAACTTTTATTTCCTCTCCAAAACCATGTGCTATATGGAGAAGTTGGAGGAAACTTCACTCCATTTCAACCAAGGCTCAAGCTAGGAAAAGTTCTAAGCTCAAAGAGGCATATACTCTAAGAAATATTGACTTATTGGTGAAGTGTATGCTTGAATGACTAGCCATTTTAAGTTATAAATCTCAGTTGAAGATTCTAAGTACAAACATGAGAACTTAGTTTGTATAAAGAAAAAGTGTTGACATGATTGAATGACTACTATATGACTTGTTATGTGCTCAAACTTGAATATGATGTGAGATCTACTATCCACAAAAAGGGGTTGTTTTTTGGTGACCCATTTGAAAGGTAAATTAGATTTGCTAAGAATAAACTTTCTGAGGTGTAAAATGTGTGAAAGGTGGCGTGTTTTATGTGTAAATTGCAAGGCTGTTGGCGTGGGGTCATGTGTAGCATAAAGAGTATTATGGGACTTGAAATGAGCATGTGAAATATGCATTTAGTGGTTAGTAAGTTATTTTAGGGAAATGAAGTTGGTTGGGAAATTTTGAATAAGAAAAAGTGATGAAAGGCAGATTTTTTGGAACTGGACAGTTTTGAGTAGCAAATTGGTTGGCCTGACACGAACCTTAGGAGTGTGCAATTTAGCTAAATTTTGTTATGATGGTAGCCTGATATGTTTAGTAAATTGTGAGGTGAAATTTGGTAAAAGGACTTGCGGTTTGGCCTTAATGAAATTTTTAGTAGGAATAGGTCACTGCAGTTCCTGCAGGTACCTAGACTGAGAAAGATAATTAAATGACCCTCTTAAACATATTACATTGCCTGAAATTTTTTATGGTATTTACCTAAGACTATATGGACATGTCCATGTAAAGAATTGGCTTTGATAAATTACTGTATTTTTATGGTGGGTAAACAACTGAGGCCAAATGTCACGGTGGCAAAAAACTGGAAAGCAGGGCTGTAATGATGGCGTAGTATGGTGAGGCCCTTGATCTTGTTTAATTGGACTTGTATGTGATGTTTGGGCCTCTGAATATTGCTCCTTAGTAACATTGGCTATGTTTTCCAGGTAATAGTCTTAATTGAATAAGGTTTTATGGCCCATGGAACTAAGGTAAGGGCGGGTACTACTACTGTCGGATTCAACGAGTACCCCTTTTCGGTAATTTAGTGATTTGAGGGTTTTAATCACCTCGAAATGTTACGAAAATTTTAATGGCATGTAGATAGATTCCGTTATGCATATGTGTGGCATACGTTTTTTGTAAATAGGCCTGAATTGATGATTTTGAGGCTGCATGATCAGAGCGTTAATGCTGGATTATTTTTCAGCTTAAGGGACCAGTCCGTATATGTGTTATATGATGTATTTAGTCATGAATTGCATGTTGCCCATCAGCATTGTATTGTCCATGTTTCATACGATTTATGAGACTGATTTTATGCCAACGAAATTTAAGAAAAGCTCTTTTCAAGAAAAGATTTCAGTTTTGACAGAAAGACTCCTATTGTACCATTATTCCTGGCCAGCAAACCCGCTGCCAGATACGGGTTAATTAATTTGATGATGAGTATGACCGTCCAGGCCTAGAGATAATAGACCTGAGGATGATGGTTTATGACCGTCCAGGCCCGGAGATAATAGACCTGAGGATGATGATTTATGACCGTCCTGGCCCAGAGATAATAGACCTGAAGATGATGAATGATTGTATGACCGTTTTCAGATCCAGAAATAATAAATCTAAAGAGAATGGTATGACCGCCTCATATCCGGAGATAATAGATCTGAACACTCTCTATTCTTGTTTTATGACGATTATGTTTTGAAAGAAAGAATGATCGAATTAGCTCTCATCTTATCATGTGTTGTACCCCAACGAAAAATCGCATTGTACTTGAGACTGTATGAATGAATTAATGAAAGAATGGATCTTCAAGTACATTTTATTAAATTTATTACGGCGGTTTTAATTAATTCTCCTTAAGGTAAGTTCCATAAATAATGGAAATGACAAGAGTATGTCTTATGAAGTATGTAAGATGACAATTTTACCCTCCCAAGATTATTCATAATCTCGGCCCTAAGAGTGTTGGGGATATTAAATAGGGTTTCTTTTACAAGCAACTAACCCTTAGTAGTCTTAGAAAAGCAAGCATGAAAAGTTCAAACTAGTATTTAGTATCCTACTAAATGAGAATAAAAAGGTAAAAAAGGGAAAAAGGGTTACTTTTTCCCCACTAAGCCGCCGGGTGAAAGGGGCGGAATTAAGAGGCTACCTTTTGTTAAAAAGGCCAACTACTCACTTTTATTGCTTACTCAAGCAATAATATAGAGTTGTTATGCATGAAGTAGTCACAATATGATATTATTATAAGGATGGGTAACTCACTAAAATTCCCATTAAAACCGTGGGATACATGGAATGAGGGAATTAGGGATCAACTTTACTATCAATTTTTCCTTCAACTACCTAGTAGCTTTTTCATTAAACACTCTTAAAGGTGACTAAAGCATGATGGAGCATACTAATGGCCCCTAACCGCCGGTTTTAACCATGGTGCAATCAAGAGACATTTTAAACCTTACCATAGTTACTTTATGCTGACTACAACTCAAAAGTAACTCAAGTTAGCAAGAAAGTAACCCTAGTATGCAAAAGTAACTCAAGTTAGCAAGGAAAATTCTCTTTTCTTCCTTAGGCTTCCAACAGCTAAACACTTAGCCTTTGAAGAAAAATTAATCTCCAAGAATTCTAGAGTTTTCTCCTATAACTCAACCACTCAAGAACTCACAAAGAACAAAAGAACCAAGAACTCCTCCTTCATCTCACACGGCCAACATTGAGCCAAGGAGATCTAAGAATCATTCAAGTTCAAGTTTGGTCTAGGTGAGTTATATTCTAAAATCCTTAAGTGAATTTTGTACCTCACATAGTGAAGCTCACAATACATCGTCTTTTCTTGTGAAAACCGTGACCTTCAAGAGGTCACTAGGTGAATATTTTCAAAGTACTAAGAGAGATTAGCTTCTTGGTGGGTTAGATTCATCTCAACCTCCATTCAAGATTCAATTTGGTAAGACCATCTAGCCTCAAACTAAGTTGTATTGTGTGTTTAAATAGTGGCTAACATATTTCTACCCCTAAAACCGTGTATGATAGGAAGGAGTTGAAGGAAGCATTACTTTGTTCAACAAGTTTCAAGCAAGATCTAAGATCCAAAAAGGCAAGTACACTATAAATGCTCTTGACTTATGTGTGAAAGTATATGCTTGAATGTCTAGCTATTATTAAGATTTAATCTTAGATGGAAAACATTAAGCTTGAAGCATGAAATTTTAGTGTTCCTTAAGAGAAATGACTTGCATGTGTGAAATTCCCCCAAAGATGAGTTCTTTGCCTCCTTTGAATATGATTATGTTGCATATCTAAGATAAATGGGGAAAAATTTCTCTTTCTCACCATGTAAAGGGGGCGATGGAGGAAGGAGATAGGTTGAACAATATTTCATGTGAAAGAATATGTTTTGGGAGGTGAAAGGTGTATGGAAGTTGTATTTTGATTGTTTTATAGTTTAGATGTGTTGTGTTCATTATTGTAGCGCCCCAGCCCGATACCGTTATCGGAACCAGTGCACCCGCCGTAGCCTACTATGAGAACTACGAAGCGTCAAGCAGATCAATCATACATCCTTCATAATGTAAGTTAAAACCAGCGGAAACGTCATAAAAACTAAACCTTCGTTGTTAATATCACAACCAGAAAACTGCAGCAGAAATAAAACTGTTTGTTCATCTAGCCGGCATAAGTTTTAGAACAACATAATAACAATGAGTTTCAAACTCAAACAAAATAGTCCAGCATCTATCTATTCCTTTGTCCATCATCCCATTGAGCCCACTCGCCGTCGTCTTCGATAAATATCAACTCATAATCAGGCTCACCTGAAAAGGAGACAGAATGATTGTTCTTAGCGAAAACTTCGCCAGCAAGTAACCCGTCTATACACCCTACGGAATCACACACGTCGAGTCACCAGTGTATAAAACATTGCCCAAAAATAAGGTGCTCGGGTTAACAAATAGCATCTTAATAAGAATTACTCAAAACAGATAAAGCACATATGTGAACATAGTTACGAGAACCAACAGGTATTAAAACAACGAATCACATAAGCAAGTCATAGACTAACCACGCTTCTTGCATGTCAAGTCTTATGCTTCGTGTATCATGATGCATGTACTTCTTTAAAGTCACACACAACACCCATGCATATGCCTTCTTTCATAAACATGTCATGCATGTCATTTCACAAACATTTCATCACTTTACATATCATATTCTTCGCGTAGCAGAACTTTATACCCTGTGGGTGATCAGTCCACAGCCATCATAACTTTATACCCCGTGCTGAAAGGTCCACGGCCCCATTACATATATCATATATCCGTGCTGAAAGGTCCACGGCCCCATTACATATATCATATATCCGTGCTGATAGGTCCACGGCCCCATAAAATACTTCATTTTCCGTGCTGATAGGTCCACGGCCCCATAACATACTTTATACCCTGCTGTTGATTCACAGATCACGCTCTTTATACCCTGCTTTCGCAGACGTGACTTTTATACCCTGTGATCAACCAGCAGCCATTTTGTCTTTCGCAAACTTTACCTTTCTTGTTCTTTTGCAAAACATATCTCAAATCAAATGCAAGTGCCCATGTCATGATGCAGGATGCACAAATAGCTTCATATCAACATGTAACACACACACACATACATCTTGTCTATCAAGGATATGGTCTTGCACCTCAAACACTCCCTTAACGTGTTTTACCAAGTCCATTTGTCTCACTTATTCACTAGAATTCAATCTTATGCTTACTTAATCAAACTTACCATCTACACGTCAAATATACCTCAAATACCCTTGCATTTTATGTTCAAAAGGAGTGTATAAAGTTACTACACTTACATAGGGCGCTTAAAGGGTCAAAAAGACTTCCAGTACAGTTGGAACGCTACATGAAGCGCCTATAGTGATTTCAAGTGCCTATACTAGGTGTTCGAAGTGTTCGGGGATGTTCCGTAGACATGAACGCCTACATGAAGCGCCTAATGTGACATGAAGCGCTCAATAGGTGTTCGAAGTGTTCGGACGGTTCTAAACTGCAGTTTTTCTGTACGGGAAAGTTCCAGGACACATGGAACGCTACATTAGGCGCCCTAATGTGACTTGAAGCGCCTCATGTAGGCGTTCGAAGTGTTACGGACGGTGCCAAACTGCAGTTTTTCTGCAGTAACTTCTACCCAACTCCTTTCTTCTTCAACCCTTCCAGGTTCAACACTTAAAGATCCATCTTAACAGCTAGATTCATCATACTTAACATACATCTAATCATGAATTGATGCTTAGTGAATGTCTAACAAGATCCACTCTAAATCTTCAATCATTCACCACCTTCAAGAGTTATCATCAACAATACCCAACCAACAAGACTCCAATAATGTCATCACTCATCCCCTCAATTTCCTGCACGTACTCTCAACATCTAAGTGTATACAATCACACAAGAGTAGAGCAAGACAAGAAACACATCAACATATATACTCTCATGGGCATGGTTGACTAACAACAATTCCTGCACAACCATTTCAGAAATATGGCCCAAAGAACAAGACTTTACACAATTAGCAACAAGACTTACATAAAACAAAGCATTTAAGATAGGCAAGACAAGAATACTAATGTGTGATTCATGTTTTCTCTTTGTAAGAACATAGGGCCTTAAGTATCAAAATTTACATAAAGCGTATAGAAAGATTACTTGCCTTGGTTGCTAGTTAATCTTACGGATTTACTGCAGAATCTTGATGAGAATTGAACCTAGAATGGCCTTTAATCCTTCCTTCTCTTTCCTCTCTTCTTCTTCTTCCTCTCCCTTTTCTCTTCTCTCTCTATTCCTGCGGTTTCCTTCTTCTTTTGTGGCCAAACCGTCCCTCATGCTGAGAAGGGGAGGTTATACCATCCTTTGTAACTCCCTCAACTCCTAGTAGGGGCTATGTTGTTAATTTACCATACTTTCTTTTAATTCTACTTTTAACCCCTTTCTTTTGTTCTTCTATGTTTTGGGTAACTAAGTATTATAATCTTACATAATTAATTAGGGTGCCATTCAAGGTGACCAAGTATCGAAAGTTGCGTTTAAAATCACGGGGTGTAACTATTGTGAAAATGAAATATAGGCCCTTCTTATGTGTAGGGGACTGGCTGTTTGGGGGTTAGATAGTACATAAATTTAGTTGTGCCAAAAGCAAACTTTATTATGTACAAAATGTGCAATATCAAATTTTGCTATGTGTTATCTTCTAAACCGTTGTTGAAGTGGTTGTATGTAGCTTTTAGAATATATTAGAACCTGTAATGTTTATGTTAAAAAGTGTATTTGATGGTTGGTAAGCTATTTCAGAAGAATAAGTGTAGTTGGTACACATTTAGCAAGAAAAGTGACAAACAGGAAAAATGACTGGAACATGCCAGATTCATGTGACGTTTTGTAAGACTCGAAAATAGACCTTAAAAATGTGAAAATGAGCTAATTTTTGGTAGGATGCTAGCCTTGTGTGTTTATTAAATCTGCGAGTTAGAATTTGTAAAAGAACTTGTAGTTTATTTATAATGAAATTTTTAGTGAAGGCTGGTCATTCCAGATTCTGCATGTACCTATCTTTAGAAAATAATTAGATGACCACCTTAGACCCATTGGATAGCTCTGAAATTTTTATGGAAATCACTTAAGACATAGGGAAACATGTCCATGTAAATAAATCATCCTGGAACCACCATTTTAAAGGGTAACAACACCGAGTTGAAATTAACGGTACAAAACTGGAAAACATTACAGAATTATGGCATGGTATTATGAGGCCTTATTATTATGAATTTGGACTCCTATATGTTATTGGGCTCATGAATATTACTTCTTGGTAAGTCCCTTATGTTTTCCAGGTATTGGGCCAAAATAAATAAATTTTTGGGCTTTAAAGCAAGCTAAAAGCTAGGCACTGTGCTGCTGAATCCAGCAATACCCTGTTTTGGTAATTTAATGATTTGAGTGTTCTATATGTCCTGAAAACGTTACAAAATTTTACGCATGTAGATAAGACTCCATTATGCACATGTATGTCATGAGATCATGAAAATGGGCCGAAATTACGAGGTTTGAGGCCGCATGAACAGAACGTTAAATTCTGGAAAATTTTCCAGCTTATGAAATAAGACATGATGAGTATTATGTGATGCATCTAGCCATGAGTTCCATGTTGCATGTCATGCATTACATCATCATCATTTTCATGATTTATGACACCGATTTGATGAAAAAGAACGATGAAAAAGCGCTTTCAAGGAAAAGATATTCATTTTCGAATAGAACGATTTCCATTGGTACCGATGAATTCTGGCCAGCATAACCTGATACAGATCAAGGTTAATTGATCTGTCGGTGATATGCCCGTACAGGCCCGGAGAGATAGACCTGGTTTATGATGATTATGACCGTATAGGCCCAAAGAGAATAGACCTGATAATGATGATTTATGACTGTACAGGCCTAGAGAGAATAGACCTGATCACGGATTATTGATGGTATGACCGTTTCAGATCCGGACATAATATATCTGAAGAGAATGTTATGACCGCCTCAGATCCGGATATAATAGATGTGAATACTCACTCCTCTCGTTTTATTATGATGATGTTTGAAAGAAAGAATGAAAGAACTTGTCCTCATTTTTATCATGACGCATCGCATATGCATACGCATACATACGACATTTTGATAGCTAGTTGAATAATTGATGTACTATCCTAGGCTGTTATGGTATGTTTTGATATCTCCTAAGCTAGGATCTAATAGGATTCCTTATCTCTTAAGTTATGATCCTATTACCTTACAAATGATGAAGTGAAAGTCAGGCATGTTACAAATCCAACTTTTTGGGGTTTTGATTCTTGTGTGTACTTTTCATGTAATTCATGATTATTTATGGTTTACTTGCTTGTGACGTTGTCACTCACCCTATTATTTTTCCTCACAAGAGCCTGCAGGAAATAGAGTCGAATGGATCGGAGGACGAGCCTAGGGTCCCCTATCCATAGGCGTGCCAGAGAGGATAGCCGCAGACTTAGTATGATGACTTATGTTTGATGAACTTATGACGGGATTTGAAGTTGAACATCTCTTTCATTTGGTGGACATTGATGTAGACAATGTTATGAATATTCGGCATGTTTTATTTTAAAATTTTTATTCTGCCTCTATTCTACTTACTTGATAATGTGTAAGCAGAAAAGTCCATATATTTCGTTATGGATGCCGATATGATATGAACCGACGCCTGGTACTCTCCCTAGTGAAGTACGGCGGGGCGCACCGTACGCGGGCAAGCTGATGCGGGGCGCTACAGGTGGTATCAGAGCCCAGGCTCTAGACTCGGGCAGAATATAGAATTAAGTTGTGATTTTAGAAATCTAAGTTTGACCTTTAGACCTAAGTCACGATCCTAGAAGAGAGTTGACCTTAGAATAAGATGACTTAGACTAGAAATTAGAGTCTTGACCCTGATAATAAGCCCTAGTCCAATGACATTTTACATGTCCTAGAATTTAATCGTATCGTATCCTCTTGCATGCCCCTTTAAATTTCTATTGGATTATGAATTAAATTTGTCGCTTATTTAGATATGTTTCATCTTGAATAAACTCTAACGCTACATAGTGCAGATGGCACGATCACTAGGCAGACCTGCTAGGGCTAGACCAGAGATGCAGGAGCCTATTCCTCCTCCACCCGCGCAGGTTCCCCACCACCTCCACCACAGGACCATAATCCAACCCCGGCCTAAAATAACTCGCCACCCTAGGGGCCCTCTGCCCCAGATGATTCCGGACATTCAGGCTTTTCAGACGTTTGTCAGACCGTGACCTAGATCGGTCAGGTGATGCTACATCAGAATGCTCCTCCCCAGCCTCACGAGCCAGTAAGGGATGCCCAATACTATTTCGAGAAATTGAAAAGAGCCAAAACGTCCCGCCCCCTTTGAGGGAAAATGGGATTCAGATGCCGCTGAGAAATGGATAGACAAGAGGTGGAAAATTGTTTTGAGTTGATTCGTGCACCTGAGGGAGGTGAAGACTCAAGCTGTCAGGCCATTCCTACTCGGGGAAGCGAACCAGTGGTGGAAGGCTAATTTACAATCTTTTCCAAGGCCAATCTCATAGGAGAGATTTCTTCAAGAATTTAACAATTCTACATACCACCTTCTGTAAAAACTAACAAAAGAGACATGAGTTTGAAATCGCTGGTGCAAGAGCAAGGAATGGCGGTTGCGGAGTATGCCAATAAGTTCATATCCTTGGGCAAGTTTTCAGCCATCTACCATGAATGACGAGGAGACCAAAATGGTTGAAGTTCGAGAGGGGGTTAATCTAAGGATCATGACATGGTTGGTCAATGCAAATCCAACCCATTTTGGTGCACTGTTGGATGCTTGCTACAGGAATCGAGAGGGATATTATTCGTCGAGATGAGATGGGGCAGAAGAGAAGGGAAATGTCAGGGAATGGAGGGTCCTGCAAAGCAGCTAAGCAGAACTCTAGAGGCCCTGGACGACAAGGAAAGAATCGGTTCCAGCGCCGTTCTCAGCAGAAAAATCAGACAAAGAATCAGGGCCAACAGCCAGCTATTCCAACCTGCTCCCACTGCAAGAAGCGCCACGTTAGGGAGTGCTATATTCAAGCAGGTAAATGCTTTGGGTGTGGCAAGGTGAGCCATATCCTCAAAGATTGTTCGGATAAGGGGACCACGTGCTTCGGATGCGGAAAAGTTGGACACATGGTCAAAGACTGCCAGAGAAAAGGCCCACAACCGCAACAACCCAAGAACCAGCATCAGCGTGCAAACGTGAGGGTCCACGTTATGACTGATGCTGCTGTTGAGGAAGCTAATGACGTTGTGGCAGGGATATTTTAAAATTTATGCAATACCTAGATTTTTGCAAAATACCGTTGCTTTACTGCTGCTTAGTAAATCTTGCATAATTTAGGAGCTATTTTAGTATGTTCTGTGCCTGCCAATGTACTGTGTGATAGTGGCACTAGCCACTCATTTATCTCAAGGAAATTCGCAAAGAATTTGATCAACCCCCAATCCATATTGAGATGCCCTATAGAGTCCAAGCAGCTGGGGATCAGGTGCTTGCCTCTCATTACATCTTCAGAATTTGCGCGCTTGAGTTTGAGGATAAACAGTTTGAAGCTGACTTAATCCCCATATCCATGGGTGATTTCGATGTAATTCTTGGAATGGACTGGCTCTCCAAGAATTATTAAGAACCCAGCGCGCAAGGAAGTAAATTTTCAGGAAGGTTCTAAATTAAGTAAGTGTCCCAAGAATATTTATGTAAATGTGATCCGTGCCAGTAAAGCATTGAGGAAAGGACACGAAGGATTCCTTGTTTATGTACTGAATGTTGATCAAGCGCCCTCCGACCTTTCTCAAGTCCCGGTGGTCTGAGAATATCCTGATGTCTTTCCAGAGGAATTACCGGGTCTTCCCCCAGATCGAGAAATCTCTTTTGAGATTAATCTAATCCCAGCTGATCCGATATCGAAGGCTCCCTATCGGATGGCGCTGCAGAATTAAAAGAATTGAAGGAGCAGTTACGTGAGTTGCTGAGAAGAAACTCATTCGCCCAAGTGTCTCGCCTTGGGGCACCTGTGTTATTTGTAAAGAAAAAGGATGGGAGTATGCGCCTATGCATTGATATAGAGAACTCAACAAAATCACAATAAAGAATACCCATTGCCTAGGATCGACGACTGTTCGATCAGCTTCGATAAGCGATTAAAAGTTTTATTTCAATGATAATTCTACTTTGAACACTGCCTAAAAATATCTTGAAACAGGGGGCAACGAATTTTCAGCAATATTGATCTTCGTTCGGGATACTTCTGATTGAAGATCAAATCTAAGGATGTCCCGAAAACTGCATTCACGACACGTTATAGACATTACGAATTTCTTGTAATGCCATTCAGATTGACCGACGCCCCCGCGACATTTATGGATCTAATGAATCGAGTATTTCAAGAGCAACTGGACAAGTTTGTTGTTGTTTTCATCGATGATATCTTGATCTACTCACCGGATGAAGAGTCCATTTGGCCCATTTAAGGACCGTCCTCGACTTTTTACGGAGAAAGCAACTGTATGCCAAAGTCAGTAAATGCGAATTTGGTTACGCAGTGTAGAATTTCTGGGACATGTTATATCTGAGGATGGAATATCTGTGGGATCCCAAAAAGATCGAGACAATTACAGAATGGCCAAGACCAACAAATGTTACTGAAGTACGGAGTTTCCTTGGTCTCGCTGGCTATTATCACAAGTTCGTTGAAGGGTTTTTCTCGGATTGTGATGCCTCTCACCCCCGTTTGACCCAGAAAAAAGACAATTTCGAAGGGACCTCAGACTATGAAAGGAGTTTTACTTACTGAACTGAAGGAAAGTTGACTTCTGCTCCAGTTTCGGCGCAACCAACTCTGGATGAAAGTTTCATAGTGTACAGTGATGCCTCGAAAAACGGACTGGGATGTGTGCTAATGCAAAGAGACTGAGTGATTGCATATGCATCCGACAGCTGATGCCGTTTGAGCAAATTACCCCAGTACACTATCTCAAGCTTGCAGCCGTAGGCTTTGCCTTAAAAATATTGAGACACTATTGTACGGTGAAAGGTGGCTGAAATCTTCACGGATCACAAGAGTCTTAAGTAACCTTTTTCACTCAAAAGGAATTAAATATGCGTCAACGTCAATGGCTAGAGTTAATAAAGGAATTACGACCTCTCTATTCAGTATCATCCGGGAAAAGCTAATAAAGTTACCGACGCCTTGAGTCGAAAGACAAAAGCCATCCGCGTCAACCCCTTTGCAGCGGTGACATGGAGGAGTTTGAGTCTCGAGGTGGTTGATTCCATTGATAGCAGGCTCGCTGATTGGTATAGATTCCTTCACTGATTGACAGATTAGGAGGGCCCAGAAAGAGATGAAACATTGAAGGAAACTAAGGACAAGCTAAAACAAAGCCAATCTGAGGATTTTGAGGTCAGGAGTGATGACAGTTTGTGGTTTAGGGGACGACTGTGCGTACCCAATGATGATGATATAAGGAATGAAGTCCTTCGAGAAGCTCCTAATTCGCGATTATCTATTCATCCTGGAGCCAATAAAATGTTTCAAGACTTGAAACAAAGATTCTGGTGGCATGGCATGAAGAGGCAATTGCAGAGTTCGTGGAAAAAGTGCTTGGTCTGTTAGAAAGTGACAGCGGAACATCAGAGACCCGCTGGATTGTTGCAGCTTTCTTGAAGTCCCTGAGTGGAAGTGGGACCACATTGCTATGGACTTCGTGACTGTACCTGCCAAGGACAAAGAATGGACATGATGCAATTTGGGTGGTCCGTCAATCGTTTAACAAAATCTGCTCACTCTAAATGGCTACTACCATCGAAGCCCCCTATGGAGAAGTTGGCTACTATGTATGTTGACCAAATTGTGAGCCTTCATGGAGTACCCATGAGCATTGTTTGTGACCGCGACCCTCGCTTTACATCCCGATTTTGGACAGCTTTCCAAAAAAGCGATGGGTACCGAGATATGTATGAGCTCCGAATTTCACACCCTCAGGACGGATGGTCAATCAGAGAGAAACCATCCAAACATTGGAAGACATGTTGCGAGCTTGTACACTTGACTTTAGAGGGAAGTTGGGACAAGAGTCCTCAAACTAGTGGAGTTCTCTTATAATAATAGTTACCATCGATCTATTGGGATGGCTACGTATGAAGCACTCTACGGAAGAAAATGCCGCTCTCCACATTACTGGGATGAAATCGGAGATAAAATTTTCACAGGACCTGGCCTAGTAGAACAGACTCGAGAGAAAGTAATGATCATCAAGCAAAGGTTGCAAGTGGCCTAAGATAGAAGCAAGCTTTGGGCCGACGAGAAGCGGCGGCCATTGGAATTTCAAGCCGGAGAAAAGGTGTTCCTCAAAGTGTCGCCAATCAAAAGGAGTTAAGAGATTGGTATCAAATGGAAATTAAGCCCCAGATTTATTGGACCATACGAAATTCTTGAAAAGATTGGGGAAGGTCGCTTACCGGCTAGCACTACCCGCCATCATTGTCTCAATTGCACGATGTGTTTCACGTATCTCAGCTTTGTCGGTACGTGCATGAACCTAGCCATATCATTGAGGAGCAACCTTTGAAAGTTGAACCCGATGCGACATATGAAGAAGAGCCAGAGAAGATCGTGAATCGCAAAGAAAAGACACTAAGAAAACGATCTATTCCTATGGTCAAGGTGAAATGGAAGCACCATTCGATTGATGAAGCTACTTGGGAGACGGAGGAAAACAAGAGAAGCTTATACCCGTACCTTTTTAATTAGTACCCTTAAGTTTCAAGGACGAAACTTGTAATAAGGGGGGAGGATGTTGTACCACCAACGAAAAATCGTATTGTACTTGAGACTATATGAATGAATTAATGAAAGAATGGATTCTTCAAGTACATTTTATTAAATTTATTACGACGGTTTTAATTAATTCTCCTTAAGGTAAGTTCCATAAATAATGGAAATGACAAGAGTATGTCTTATGAAGTATGTGAGATGACAATTTTACCCTCCCAAGATTATTCATAATCTCGGCCCTAAGAGTGTTGGGGATATTAAATAGGGTTTTCTTTACATTACAAGCAACTAACCCTTAGTAGTCTTAGAAAAGCAAGCATGAAATGTTCAAACTAGTATTAGTATCCTACTAAATGGGAGTAAAAAGGTAAAAAGGGAAAAGGGTTACTTTTTCCCCACTAAGCCGCCGGGTGAAAGGGGGGCAATTAGGAGGCTACCTTTTGTTAAAAAGGCCAACTACTCACTTTTATTGCTTACTAAAGATATAATATAGAGTAGTTATGCATGAGGTAGTCACAATATGATATTATTAAATTCCATTAAAACCTTGGGATACATGGAATGAGGGAATTAGGGATCAACTTTACTATCAAATTTTCCTTCAACTACCTAGTAGTTTTTCCATTAAACACTCTTAAAGGTGACTAAAGCCATGATGGAGCATACTAATGGCCCCCTAAACCGCCGTTTTTAACCATGGTGCACAATCAAGAGACATTTTAAAACCTTCCATAGTTATTTTATGCGACTACAACTCAAAAGTAACTCAAGTTAGCAAGAAAGTAACCCTAGTATGCAAAAGTAACTCAAGTTAGCAAGGAAAATTCTCTTTTCTTTCTTAGGCTTCCAACAGCTAAACACTTAGCCTTTGCAGAAAAATTTATCTCCAAGAATTCTAGAGTTTTCTCCTATAACTCAACCACTCAAGAACTCACAAAGAACAAAAGAACCAAGAACTCCTCCTTCATCTCACACGGCCAACATTAGCCAAGGAGATCTAAGAATCATTCAAGTTCAAGTTTGGTCTAGGTTAGTTATATTCTAAATTCCTTAAGTGAATTATGTACCTCACATAGTGAATCTCACAATACATCATCTTTTCTTGTGAAAACTGTGACCTTCAAGGGGTCACTAGGTGAAGATTTTCAAAGTACTAAGAGAGATTAGCTTCTTGGTGGGTTAGATTCATCTCAACCTCCATTCAAG